>CM016563.1:14474207-15074207 GCA_003412495.2 Echium plantagineum | reverse complement strand
GAGCAATTTTCCAAGTAATCTCATTAATCATCCTCAGGTTACTATAAATAAGTGTAAATATAAGTTGAATGACATTGACATAGGGATCGCAAATGGAAGACGTTCGTGCAACAAGACAAGACTTTTTATTCATTCATAACTTAATTTCATGACTCCAATTAGATGTGAATTGTAATTGGTGCGTGTTAGTCAACTTTAACTACTCCCTTCATATATCTTTCGTTGGAATATTAGAAAAAGAAAGAAACTATGTTTCCTTTTTGTTTTTTTTTTTTTTTTTTTTTTTTTTTTTTTTTTTGATAGTTGATTCATATTAATACTAAATAATGTTTTGGCTAAAACTGCCATTACAATCTGAATCTAACAATACATCATAATTAGTCTCGTTGAAATCTCTAATGACAATATCTCTAAGATTCTGTAGACATCCTGCACTAGTAGATTTCCAAAAAATGTTACAACATTTTCTTGACCCTTTGTCGAGCAAAAGCTGTACTTCGTCCTTCTGGTGCAAAAAGTGAAAGTACCTAAACCAAATCTGAGAAATGAAGCAGTCAGTAACAATAAAGACACTATGATTGTTAATGCTTCCTGCAATGAGCAAAGCAGTAAGAATTCCAGTACAGAAGTTCTTCAGGTTCACTTTGTTGCTATGGACATCTTCAAGAAGACTTGTTCCTTCAATGGTCGAGTGATTACCATAAATGGACGTTGAGATGGTCCATTTTGGGTTGGAGTCCATAGTAATTCCGAAGAGAATTTTATTGTCTCTCCTGTTGCAGCTTCTTTGGCAGGCATTTCGGTAGAGAGCTTGTCCCTCAGTTAATGAGAGGTCAGCTCTTCCTATCAAGGCATTCTCCTCCAATCTATGTGTGTTGAAGGCGTGGCGGGATCTATTTTTGGTAGCAAACACTTTGTGCCATTCATTGCACAGATTGTTGGCGAGATGTGTCGTCTTCTGGATGTCCGGTTTAGCCCCATTGAAGAGGCAATCATTCCTGGCAAGCCAGATAGCCCAAAGTATACTTCCAAATTTATTGAGATCTTTAATGTTAACATTGGTCCATTTTCTCACTAACCATCGGGTCACCGATAGGTCAATGGGGTCAGAAGGAGAGATATAAAGACTTAGAGAAGAAAAAATATTTTTTGAAAAAGTGCATTCAGCAAAGAGGTGTTGGGTGCAATCAGTTCCCTGGTTACAAAGGGGGCAATCAAGGTTAACTGTTGCTTTGGTTTTAGTAGAGATGTTGTCCATAGTGGGAAGTCTATTTAAAAGCAATTTCCAGAGGAAAGTATGAATTTTTTCAGGAAAAGGGGTCTTATAGAGTTTTTTCCATACTTCCGAAGGGATGCGATGGTGATTTGAGGGCAAGGGGATCTCCTCGTGGGAGGAGGATCTAAGTTTAGTGTATAGACTTTTGGAAGAGAAGTTGTGTTCTGGCCAGGTTTTGACATCTTCATTTTGAGTGATGTTGATGTTAAGTATATCATGAGCAATAGAGGGAGGAAAAAGAGTTTTGATTAAAGAGAAGTTCCATTGATTGGTACTAGTGATCAAATCGGAGACAAGAGTGGGGTGATGGTTAGCTGGGGGGTGGATGTTGATGGAGGTGAGTGGAGGGTGAAAGTTGTTATTTTTGTTTTTCATAGGGATCCAGGTGTCAATCCAGATGTTTATTGAAGAGCCATTCCCAACTTTCCAAGTGGAGAATTTATCAATGCATGAGATACCCGCAGTGATACTTTTCCAGGTCCATGAGGAGTTGTGTTTAGGATTGTGAGAGGTGGGCTCAGAGTTGGGGAAATATTTGGATTTAAGAAGTTGGGTCATGGGGAGGTTAGGTTGGTTGATCACTCTCCAACTATTTCTTGCCAGGAGTGCAAGGTTGAAATGGTGGAGGTGTTTAAATCCCAATCCTCCCTTATCTTTGTCAAGATGGAGGAATTCCCAGTTGATCCAGTGAATTTTTCGAACTTGCAAACTCCCCCAAAGAAAATTAGCTAAAATTTTGTCAATTTCGTGAAGAGTGTTAAGGGGGAATTTGTAGACTCCCATCGGATAGACAAGGATAGCCTGGAGGACGGATTTGATCAGGGTAACTCTTCCAGCGAAGTTTAGGAATTTACCGTTCCAGGACGAGATTTTCCTTTTGATTTTGTCGGTGATGTCCAGGAAGATCTGCTTCCGGTCAGTAGTAATATCTAAGGGAATTCCTAGATATTTGCCGAAAGTGATAGATTCACTAATACCTAGGAGGGAGAGGGAACAGTTTTTGACAGACTGAGGGGTTTTTCGGCTAAAGGTGATGATGGATTTGTTAAAATTTATTACTTGTCCCGAGTCAGTGCAGAATTGGGTAATGGCTTTTGAGAATGCCGAGATGGAATTAGGAGAGAGGTGAAGAAAGAAAAAGCAATCATCAGCAAAGAGGAGATGTGAAATTTCAGGACCATTCTTGGCAATGGAAACACCTTTAAGAAGTTTGGTCTCTTGGAGGTGAAGAAGTGATGATGAGAGTGCTTCAGTACAAATAGCAAAGAGGATGGGAGAGAGCGGGTCTCCTTGACGTAGCCCACAATTGGGTGAGAATAGGTCGGAAGGTTGCCCGTTAACTAGGAGGGAGTATCTAACAGTTGTAATACATTGCTTAATAAGCTGGATCCAATGCTGAGGAAAGTTGAGTTTCTGGAGGACAAAAAGAATGAAATCCCATTTCACTCTATCGAAAGCTTTGCTCATATCAATTTTGATTGCAGCAATCCCATGCTTTTTCAATTGAGAAGTACGAATGGAGTGGGTGAGTTCCTGTGCCATAATGATGCTATCCTGAGCATTTCTCCCGTGAATGAAACCATTTTGGTAGGGGGAGATAATGTCATTCAGGTGTGGTTTGAGTCTGTTGACCAAAACCTTGGCTGCAATTTTATAAATAACATTGCAGAGGCTGATTGGTCGAAAGTCTCCAATAGATGAAGGGCTAGGAATTTTAGGGATGAGAGTGATGAAAGTGTTGTTGATTTCCTTAAGAAGGAAGCCATTATTGAGGAATTCAAGGGTTGCCAGAGTAACATCATTTCCCACCAAGTCCCAATTTTTTTGATAGAATTCAGCAGGGAAGCCATCAGGTCCAGGTGATTTATAATGACCCATTTGAAAAAGAGCAGATTTCACTTCTTCAGGAGAGAATGGGATGTTAAGATCCTCAATTTGGGTATCAGTAAGGGTTTTATTGAAATTGTCAAGTGAGGGATATGTTTTGTTGTCTAGGTTATGATTGAGGTTATTATTTGATTGGTAAAGATTTTCGAAGTATTCTTTGCAGTGACTTTTAATTGTGTCATTTTGGGAGATTGTATTGCCATGGTTATCTTTGATTTCTAGGATGTTGTTGATTTTGATTTTATTTTTGGCATGGGCATGAAAAAATTTTGTGTTGCGGTCTCCCTTAGTAATTGCAGTGAGTTTTGATCTTTGTTTCCAAAAATCCTCCTCAGCTGCAAGTAGAAGGTCAAGTTGAGCTCTAATATGTTTGTCATGATTTTGATTTCTGATATCTTGGGGCTGTGACTGGGAACGGGCCAGTTGAGTCTGAAGATGACAGATTTTGTTGAAAATATTTCCAACTCTATTGGAGTTCCATTGCTTGATGATTTTTTTTGTTCTTTTTAGATTGTTGAGTAGGTTGAAAGCATTGGATGAGGGTAATGTGGGAGGGGTGTTCAAAGTAGTTATATTGGTCCAAGCAAACTTTATTAGTGGAGGAAAATCCGGTAAATGGGTGAGGAAAGACTCAAGCTTGAAAGGCTTGGGGGTGCTGCTAGTAATTGATTTAGTGGAGATTATGAGGGGCCCGTGGTCCGATCTCTGAATGGGTAAGCAGTTACAAAGGGCATTAGGGAAGGCACAAGAGAATTCAAAATTAGCCATGGCCCGATCTAATTTTTCAAAGATTTTATGCCCCCTACGAGTACCAGACCAAGTAAAGAAGCAACCAAGGCTCGGAAGGTCCTCTATACCATAACTAGATAGAAAATTAAGCAGGCAAGAGGAGCCATTAATGATTGATTTGGGTTGAGGAGATTTGTCTGCATTGAAGATGATTTGGTTGAAGTCTCCACACATGAGAATGGGAAGGTGGCGAAAGGGCTTTATAGCATTTTCAATAAAAGCCCAAGTGTCAGCTCGAGAAGTCATGTGGGGGGATCCATAAATGCAGGCAAGGTACCAGGGGTTGGAGAGTTCAGTGTTAATTTCAAAAAGGAGAATATTTTTGTGAAGGAGAATGTGTTTGTGATTGATATTTGAGGAGAACCCAACCCAAAGACCCCCACTATGTCCAATAGCATCAAATCCATAAGAAATTGGGAACAAAAGTTTTGAAAGTCTGGACTTAGCAGTATTAACGGAACAGATAGTTTCAGAGAGAAAACAGATATCTGGTTTATGACACTTCGTAAGAGAAGTGAGTAAATGAACTGTAGTGGACTGACCAAGTCCTCTACAGTTCCAAGCTAGGATTTTCATAATGTCATTTGGGGTTGTTGAGGTACAACCACCAAAGACCTTTTAAAAAAATTAAACCTAATAGACCAAATGTTATTAACATAGGAAGATACGCAATTAAATATGGAAATAGACTGAGGGATATAGGCCATACCAGGATTGCTAAAGTCAAACGAACCATCCAAAGATTCATTCTCACAATCTTCATATTCTTCAGTCTCCTGATAGATGTCATCAGTGTCCTCTGCAACATATGAGGGCTCTTCCTCATCCTTTTCGTCACGAAAAATGACTTCTTTTCTGATCAGCTTCTCAGTTCTCGCATGACCACCAACTGGACGGTGAGATTTTTGAAAGTCATCAAGAGAGTCATCCTCACTTTCTTCATTACTTTCATCTTCATCTCCATTATAGTCCATGTTTGAATCCTCTTGCTCCTCATCCTCTGATTCAGGTTCTTCATCATCTGGTTCCATCAAAAAATTCTTTGTCTCCTTCTTCATTACCTCATATTGTTCATCCTCAATCACGAGGTCCGATTCAGGTGCTTCTTCTGGGCAGCAAGGTTCCTGAGAGCCTGGGTTATCGTCTCCATTTTCACCTCTATCAGCCATGTCGTCCTTTTCCACAATTGTTTCTTCATGAATTTCTCTTGCTACCTTGTCCTCCACAAGCTTATCGTTTTGCTCAAGGTCTGTATCTTCTTTCTCATCTAATCTCTCATCTAGCGGGACGCACATAGATGAATAGAACTCCTGATCCACTTGAGAGCTCAACTTACTATATTCACCATTAGTGCCCTTGTTGTTTGTCCATCTTGAAAGTCTAGCCTCATCAACGACTTCTTTAACGATTCTTCGTCGTTTATTAGGCTTACTCCAGTCAACCCCAATAATATTCCATTTTCTCTTGGTGTTTTTGATAACCCAATCAACTGAATGAAGGTCCTCTTTTGATAAAATTACATTCCTACTTATTCGATGCCTCACAAAATTTCCTCTAATAATTTTCTTGCAAGTCTTCAAATTATTGGTGGGCTCATCAATGACATTTATTCTAACTTGTGTATTTATACTAACTTGTGTTGAGACATAAGAGTTTTTACAAGGCTCCGATAAGTTGCCTATAGAATCTTGAAGACTTCCTAAAATCTTAGGAGTCTTTTTCTTATATGAGACATCTTCAATGATAGAGTCCAATTCAACAATACTCTTTTTGCTTTCAAGATTTAGCTTCTCACTAAAATTAATTTCGGCATCTTTCACAATATTAAAAAAGACTGTAGATTTATCATTAAGATGAGCCTTATCACCAAACAAAATTTGAATCCAAGTAGAAGGGGTTAAAAGAAAATTTTTCCATGAGGAGATCCAGGGAGAACGAGAGGTCTTTTGCTTGGACTTTCGGAAAAGGAAAAGAAGATTACTCCCCAACTGCGAACGAGAACAAAGTGACATGTATTTGTGTGGTGCTCGTTGAAGTGGAAGTTTTTGTTTGAAGCAAGTGGATCTGTGATAGAGAGAAAAGGGGTATAAACGATGTTCGAGGGGAGGAGTGGGTAGGAGTCCTGGAAGAGTGCTTGGAGGGGGTGCGCAACGGGTTGAACAATTGATAAGATTCAGGGTAGATTTGGCTCTGAGCTTAAATGAAGAAGGTAGTGGTAAGAGGCCTTTATAGATGTAAAGAGGTCGAGATTTACCTGAAGATTGAGAGTGATGGCTTTGGTTACGCCAACATTTATAGTGATGAGATTTGGCTGGTGATTTCTCTTCAGGAATAAGATAGGTGGTATGGTGCCTCTCCGGAAGATGCGAAAACTTTTGTCTTCGTAAGGATGTCCTCTCATTTTTAGCATTTCGCCATTTTTGTTTGGCAGAATTTTTCTGATTATGATTAATAATCCCATTTTGATGTTTGCCCACATTTGGAAGAACAGGTTGTAGCAGCAAGTTTTCCTCTGGTTCGCTTTGTGGGGGACGCCGAGATGCCGATCGAGGGATGATAGTGGAGTTATTACCTTTAGCATAGGAGATTAGGTGGTGGTGGCGGTGGTGCTTGGAGGAGATGGTGGTGCTAGAGAGTAGTCTCGACTGAGGAAGACTTGGAGATGGTGGTCGTCGGTGAAGGTGGTCGACGGCTGGAAGGGTGGCGGTGGCTTCGTCACCGATGTGGGGAGGAGGTGAGTTGGTTGGCTTGTTTTTGGGGCGGTTGGGATAGAGAGAATCGGTTTCAGTAGATCGGAGGTGGCGAAGGCTGGCCGGAGATGAGGCCTCCGATAGAGATGAAGGTGGGTGAGAGCGGCTGGATGTTGGAATGGAGGTAAGGAAGATGGTTGGTGAGGCGGCGCTGAACACAGGTAAGGGTTTTGGTCTCTTTTTAGGAGAGAGCATTTTCAATGGGGAAGTGATCACTTTTTAACGTTTCCTTTTTGTTTAAGTTAAAAAGTTAATTAAGTTTGTGAAATATATTTAAATAAAATCAGTCAAAAGATTAAGAAAAAGTAAACGTCTCCAATAAGTAAAGGATGGATGGATGGATGGATAATTATTCAGTTAAAATCAATTAATTGAATAAATCTCAATTATTAAAGTAATACTCCCTCCGTTCCTAAAAGATTGTCACATTTTGACTTTTGGTGGTCAACAAAACACGATTTAAAACATAAATATCTATTATTCTACATGCGAAAAAATTATAAAAAGTTAATATTTCAAAAATCTATATTGAGACGGATCTAACAAGGTCCCACAAGACTATATCATTTTTTATTGTTTAATGGGAATTCATGATCGAATTTTGTAATGTTTGACTAACAAAAGTTATAATGTGACAATCTTTCATGAACGGAGAGAGTAGAAGCTAAGATTCAATTAATTAAGTCAAGGTTGATCTAACTATATTATCATCAAATGGTATATATTCATCCACCAACTACATACAGTTAGCTGTTAGAGTATGAGAATTTGGAATGTTTCAATCAAAACATTAATTATACATGAAAATTATATTTTAGGACTAATTCATTCATAAAAATAGATATATTGAAAATAAAGTCATATTCAGGAATCAAAAGTTCATTGGAGAAGTAGTCAAAGAAGACGAAACTATTTATTAGAGTATAGACTCTCGTATATTTAATTGAAATGTTTTTGTTATCGTAAGACTACTTCTAACTTGTATCGTTTTAAAAAAATATAAGCGTCGATATGAAAAATGTGCTACTAACACTTTGAAGTGGAAAGTTACAGTTCATTAAGTTTTTTCATTCATTAATGGTTCATTAACATTAATCATCTAAGCTTATTTTTTAGTTTTAGATAATTTGTACCAACTTATTTAAAAGATTTTGGTACACAAAATATATCGGTGTATAATATCATTTTGGTACATTTATTTTGAACATTTTACGTTATACCATCTTAGAATGATACTATTTTAGTAACTGATGCCATCTTTAAATTAAAAATAATTATATATTGATTAATAAATATTAATAGTAGTAAATGATATTATTAATGAACTGTATTTTTAATTGATTATTTCAGATTTCCTTGAGCCCATCCAATTGATTAAATGATTATTCGTACTACTAGTCAAACTCCGTCTTGACGAAACGTTGACCAAATCAATATTACTCTCTTTTTTCTGTCCATGTGGGTCCACTCTGACGCACCATCAAACGTATTTCTTCATTTGATTTCTGACTTTCATACAAATCATAATTCATACATCGATCAAGACTTTTTTGTCCACGTAACTTCATATCATTTCACATTTCACATTTCTCATTTCTCAGCCTCCTCCTTATTTATAGTTGTGACCATACCTGCTATAGAAGACTTCTCAGACTCTTTCTTTACCCCCTCCCCCTCTTCCTCCTCCATTCTCTAACTGCATTCCTCAAGATCTATACTTTATAATCCTCCGTCTTATCTATAATCTATAATCTATAATCGTTTTATTCATAAATTTAGAACGAGTGCGTTTTTTATTAGGCAACAATCAAGTTTTATTTTAGCTACAGTTTTAGTCCAAAGCTGGACATGGATTTTAGAAGTGGAAGTTGTACCTCCACCGACAAATCGAAGGCGGTAGATATAGTTGATTTCTTTTCCGATAGGAACACCGGCGATCATTCCCGTGATGATCGTATCATCAAGAATCACATCTCAACTACTCCTGCTGATTTGGATGTTAATGTAAGATTTTATAGCTTTATTATTTAATATTGGTTTATTGTATTTTGCGTTTCTATTGTTAATTTTGAACTTTTTGGTCTAAGCTTAGACAGGTTTGCAACTTGTCACGGTCAACACTGGAAGCGATCAATCCACTGTTGATGATAGTATTTCATCGGACGTGGAAGATAAAAGAATGAAGGATGAGGTAAAAAAATGTTTAATATGATTATTAATTAGATTACCCGATGGCTCAATAGCTTGTGGTACTTATTACCAAGCTTTCAATAAATAAGTCTTGATTTAATTCTCGTTAGAGACAATTTGTGTGCATGTCATATTTCATTCTAACTTCTATTAATTAGCACTTGAATTAACGTCTGTTATTAGTTAGAAATTTATGTATTCATAATTATAATATTATTGTATTCATATTTTCATCGTTATTTTATATATATAAAATTATTATTAGATTATAATATTATTAGTTATATTGCAATTGGTAAATAGTAGACGAGAAATGTCTAGTTTATGACTTTTGTGTGTCAAATTAATAGTTAAATGTAACATTATTGTTAAATAAACTGTGATAGGCAATCAAATCTATTAGTAACATGTCAAGCAAAAAAATTAAAATTGTTTTAATTTTGTTTTGTGTCTTGAGTGTTAAATTAATAATTGATCGATTAATAGTAATATGTAACAGGTGGCAAAATTGCAAATGGAATTGGAACATATGCAGGGTGAGAATGAGAAGTTAAGTGGGATGTTAAGACATATTACCAACAATTATCATTCACTACAGACTCATCTCCTCAACCTCATGCAACATCAGAATACATCAAACCAAACTATTACCAACCAGCATCAGGTAATTAATGCCTAAAATCATTTTCATTTATATTTTTCAGTAATTCAAATTAATTCGTATATTTCATGAAATTGTCTTTTTAGTTATGTGTGACATGGTCAAATTAAGTTGCCGACGAAAATTGTAGTCAACTATACCATTTAAGTAGAAATGTAAGAAATATTCCGTACAACAGTACAATAATTTAGTGAAATTATTAATTTGAGGATCTAGAAAATATCAACCAAGTCACTCACAATATCAAGGAACAATATCAACTAGGTCAAGCAATATTTAGTAATTGAAGTATTCTTAATTTTGTATATTTGATAACGGGAGCACTTTAGTCCTATATAGTTACATTGTTGTTTAAATTAGGCTTAAATTCCGACAGGCCCCTGAACTTTGATCATCTGGTCAATTTGGCCCCTGAAGTTTGAAAATAGGTTTACTTGCCCCCTGAACTTTCACAACAGGTCATTTTGGCCATTTTCATAACTATTCAGGGGCAAATTAACAAATTTTAACTTTTCATGAAGGACAAAATAAGAATTTAGTATATAATAGACATTTTGGGGTCACTTTTTGCAGGTTCTATCAATGGTGAACGGTTTTAGGGTGAGGTGGGTGGGGGTTTATTATTATTTAATAATTTAATATTAATTTTATATTACTTTTTAAATTAACTTGTAATGCCTATTATTGTTGTATGCCTATTTTACCCTTCATTTTAAGGTGAAAATGGCCAAAATGACCAGTTAGGATAGTTTAGGGGGCAAGTAGACCTATTTTCAAACTTCAGGGGCTAAATTGACCAGATGAGCAAAGTTCAGGGGCCTGTCAGAATTTAAGCCTTTAAATTAAAGTGGTAAATATCGCACATTCAATTCGTCCCTATTTTTACGATGACAATACCACAACATTTGTTAATTTTGGTATCATACTGTTACACTTGTGACAGTTTTGGAGACTAATTTACGCACCCTAACTATCTAAGACTAAAATACAATTTCTTGCTATATGAAACTAAATCGACAATTATCTATTTAGCATAACACCTTCTAAATGTAGAAGTAGATTCTTAAATACAGTATGTTTTAGTGTATAATTGTGAATGCAGAATATAGATATGAAGAAAGCAGAAGATAGAGGGGAAATTATTCCTCGACAATTTTTGGATTTGGGACGTCCTAGTGAAGATCAAACCACAAACTCTACATCAGAAGAAAGAACTCCCTCTGCTGGTGGTGATAGAAATAAGATGGTAATCGGAATGAGGGAAGAGAGTCCTGAATCTCAAAGTTGGACTCCAAATAAGATCCCAAAATTCAACAACAACAATAATAATAATAACAATAGTCCATCCTCCAACAACAAGGGCATTGCTGATCATCAGGCTTCCTCTTCTGAAGCCACCATGAGGAAAGCTCGGGTTTCGGTTCGGGCTCGATCGGAAGCTCCAATGGTAATATTCTTCAAATTGTATTTTAGGGGGAATATGAAATTTATCATCGAGTATATATAGTATCGTTATTCATCTCAAAATTGAATACAGATTAGTGATGGATGTCAATGGAGAAAATATGGACAAAAAATGGCTAAAGGAAATCCATGCCCAAGAGCTTATTATAGATGTACCATGGCTGTTGGTTGTCCAGTGCGCAAACAAGTAAGTGCTTAATTTGATGGTCGCTAACGCGTGCAATTAAGTTGTTATTTGGTCTAAGATAGTTCACAAGTTGCACATCGATTATCCGAATATTAAACATACTTTGTATATTATAGTCCAGAAATAAATGAACCAGCTTTAGCGATAATGTGTAAATTATCAATTATATGGGACCAAATGACAATATAGTCATATTAACTTAGACCAAATCAATAATTCAATGTGAGACAGCATGAAGAACACGACCCAAACTATGAAAAATATGTTACTCACCTATTTTAATGTGTTCTTCAACTACTAAGTCTCACGTTCAATCATTGATGAATTGGTTTCATATAACGTGCTCATATATTACTCAGCTATTTTAATGTGTACTTCAACTACCAATTTTGACAACTACTAATGATAATAGGTTCAAAGGTGTGCGGAAGACCAAGCCATCTTAACAACAACATATGAGGGAACTCACAACCACCCATTACCACCAGCCGCCATGGCGATGGCGTCGACTACATCGGCCGCGGCAAGTATGTTGCTCTCCGGTCCAACGCCTAGTGCCGACGCCTTCTTGAACCCTAATTTTCTAGCAAGAACTATTCTCCCTTGTTCATCTAGCATGGCAACCATTTCAGCATCTGCTCCATTTCCCACCATCACATTAGACCTCACTCAATCACCAAACCCTCTTCAATTGCAAACACCCCCTCCCACTCAATTTCCAATCCCCTTCAATAATACACCCCCTCAATCTTTTCTTAATTCAAACATGTTTTCCCAGCCATTACACAACCAATCTAGATTTTCAGGTCTCCAACTCTCACAAGCTCAACAACATATACAACATGATCCAAACCATTCATCCTTTAATGAAACACTCTCAGCTGCAACGGCTGCCATTACGACGGATCCCAACTTCACTGCCGCGCTTGCTGCAGCTATTAGCTCCATCATAGGGGGCGCTCAACCGAACGCCGCCAATAATTTCACCGGTAGTGCAAGTACAAACAATAATAATAGTGGTAGTATCAGCAACAACACTATCAACAACGGCAACCTTCCGGAAAACTAAAAACCTCGACATTATACTTTTTTGTTCCTTCATTCATTTAATCAATGAATCTTTCCCACATATACGTAGGTTTATGTAGGTTCATACATTTTTTTGAATTGTTTGTCATCTGGTTACGTCACTGAAGACAGAAAAGTACACTCATTTTTTCATTTATCTTCAATAATATCCAAGAAAATATACAAGGATGATATTATTACTTGTATGATGAACATGTTGTTTGCGATTTTCTCTTAACTACTAATTACGCTTATTTAATTTGACTGTTGTTTGTTATTGATTACTTTAATTAATAAATTAAACAAACCTACAATGCAACACAAATTTTCTTGTTACACTGACAATCAGTTTGCAGCATATGTAGTGTTAGAAGTATTTCGAATCTATTATCATTAGTAGTTGTCAAAATTAGTAGTTGATGAAGTACACATTAAAATTAAAATAGTACCAGTGGAAAAAACATCAATTTAACCCCCTATTTTAAATTGTACTCCCTCTCTTTCAAAATAATTAATTGTTTAAAAAAGATTTACATTTTTATAATAGTTGATTATTTGCGGAATTCAATATACTTTTATGCTCATGTTTTCCTTTTTTAATAAATATTATTAACTCCTTAATAAAATACTTTTTTGCTAAATAGTCATGTATTTTGAAACAAAGAGAGCAATATTTGAGGTAGTTTCAGTAGGGGGAGGAAGGCGGGAAGATGACACAAAGTTCAAAATATTATTGTTTGACTCAAATATTTACCAAAATTAAAAAAATGTCCCCTAAAATAAGTTATAATCATCAACAATTAACATAACTATTAATTTAGGGACCATTTTAGCACCTGCTATACACTTGGGACCACTACTTGTGCATCGGTGCCATTTACGGTGACCAAAGTGCAACAGTGACCTAGTTACTGAGACCATCTCGGCAATTACCTCGAAAGCAATTTATACTAAGCAGCAGAAACCATTTATTAATACATATATAGTTAATTGTCGATATTTAGTTTCAGATAATGGGATGATGTTTTACTTTAACTACATAGTTATATAGCTAAATACTCCCTCCGTTTCAAAATAATTGATTGTTTAGAAAAAATTTACTTTTTCATAATAATTGATTATTTACAGAATTCAATGTACTTTTATACTCATATTTTCCTTTTTTACCCTTGTTTGATAGGTTACTTTTGGTAGTATTATATAGGGTATAAGAGTAAATGTTCTTAACCCCTTAATAAAGTACTTTTTGGCTAAATAATCAAGTAGTATTCTGAAATAGATGGAGTATTAGACTTTGAAAGTGGCCTAAGAGTCAACCTATGGTCCACGAAAGTGACATATGTTACACTATAGTCCCTAAAAGAATATGGACAAATGTGTAACATTTGTCATTTTTGAGGACTAGATTATAACATTTATGCCACTTTCGATTGATAAGGCCATGCTCAGTTTGACGGTATGGAAGCCCTAGGCCGGATGGTTTTATCGTGGAGTTCTTCAAAGGGTCCTCGCAGTTGATTAAGGATAACGTGATTGAGGCCATTAAGACGTTCTGTGCCACTAGCAGGATGCCTAAGTTCATGAATAGCAAAATCATCGTTCTACAATGCACGTTTCTTCATATGTCAAGATATGCATACACTAGTTACTAGTAGTACAACTACACCCTCACATACTTGAGAACAAATAGATGCATATAATAACCATTATCATATCAATATATAGTTTTAACGGTTCTTGGCTTTCCTTCGTCTCGCCTCTGTCTTCTGGTATTTCTTCCTTGGCACCATTTTACTCTTTGGTTTTAATTTCAATTCAGGTGAAAACTGGTAGTTTGGATCCCTCATTCGAGCTTGAATGTCCTTAAAGAACTGGATATCTAACTTCTTAGGCCCTCCCTTTCTAAGTTCCTCGTATTCGGGTCCAGAGATGATCTTTTCAAATGCTCCTATGAGTATATCTACGTCGCTCATGACCTCCCACACATTGGTGTAGCGCCCATCTGGCCCTTTCTTAAGTTTCTTCAGTGCATTTTGAACAGCTAGCTTTCTAGCTTCTTCTCCCGGGGAAAGCTCTTCCTTCTCATCGTCAGATTTGAGTGCTTCGGCTAAGGTGCGGTACTTTGGTTTTTCATCAAACTCGAAGAGTCTATCTATATATTCATCGCTTTTCTCATTTGGGGATGGCTCTTTAGGAGCATCATTATCATCATCCATTTCACTACCACTCCACAGTGTATTCTCTTCATCGCTATCAGACCACACACTCCACAGTTGGTCACTGTCATCAGCATCTATATTATTATCCGAGTACCCCTTCGCCCGCCGTTTCGCTTTCTTTATCTCCTTCTGAAGACTGTTAGTTTTATCATCATCAGAGTCGTTTTCACTACCTGTCCAGAGACAATCCTCATCGTTGTCCATCTGTTTCGCCCACTCTTTCCTAAATTCCTTGGCATCCCCAGGTAACTTCCCACCAAACAGATCATATCTCCTTTCACGAGCATACCATCTTGTTGCTGCAAAAACAAATTGCCTTCAAGAAATAGTGCTAAATGACATGAAATTACAGCTACAGAGTACTAAAAGGCCAAGAGGCAACAAGTATTCATACTATCTCATTTTATCCAAAAAATATGATTTACAATCCAAACAATATGGTATGAGTTAGTTACAATGTGGATCTTGTAGCTAAAATGGATGAGTTGCTCATCGTAATTTTTACATATTTCTGCAAACTATCGTCTACTGGAAGACAAAACCATTAGCCTCTTTGAAAACCTACATCAAACAGGTAATCTACATCCGGAATCACTAAAACAAGTGAAGATTCTAAAAAGAAAATTAGAAAACAAGGTGTGAATTTCGACCAACCAATTTCATGGGCTACTCCCTCTATTTCCAATTGGTTTTAGAGTCGAACCATAGACTCTTAACAGTAACAATATAGCTAGAGTACAATAGTAGTGTCGCAGGCGAATGCAGGAGGAGCACTAACCTTGCAAATGTAATGGAGTGGGCGAAAAGGGACAATAGACACGCAGCAGTGTTGTGGTTGAAGATACCTTATACACGGTCGGAAGCTGAGATATGTTCTGAGTTCTGAACAACTGTGGAATTATACAAAGGCGCTTCTTCAGTGCACCGGCCATTTTAATTACTTAACTCATATTCAAAAGCCCCCGCTTAAACAAATGGTACAACTTGAAAATCAATTCAACAGAACGATCTATTTCGCAGATATAGGTCAACCAGTAATTAACTGAGCAACGTGAATTCGATTTTCGGGAATCTTGTGTTCAGGGGCGAAAGATGAAAATTGACGGGGACCAAGTTAAAACAAAGATATATTTAGCTAGTCTTTTTTTTCTTTTTTTTTGGAAATTAGCGAGGCGAGTCCTTTCCACTAGCAAGGTAAACAAAATACTCCCTCCGTCCCTAAATGATTGTCACATTTGACTTTTGGTGGTCAATAAAACACGATTTAAAATACAAATATCTCTTATTCTAAATGCAAAAAAAATATAATAAGTTGATATTTCAAAAATATATATTGAGACGAATCTAACGAGGTCCCACAAGACTATATTATTTCTTTTCGTTTAGTGAGAATTCGTGATCAAATTTTGTTGTAATTGAACACAAAAGTCAAAATATGACAATCTTTTAGGGACGGAGGGAGTATAACATAATAAAAATGATAAAGTTTATCTTAAATATACTTTGCGCTGTTTTTGTCCATCATAATCACAATAATTTCATCTGTTGAAATATTTTTAGCTATTTCATTTTCAGTATAAATGATCAAAGAATTTGAAAGATGTTTATTATCTATCTTGTATTGAACATTAATCTTTATACGGCTCATAGCAGCAAAAACTGGTTGAATTAAAATAAAAAAGGGCAAATGGCTTCTGACATCACTCACGTTTGGAAAAAAAGCCAATTAGATCACTCATGTTTCAAAAACGCCAGATAGATCACTAATGTTTAAAAAGTCACTCATTCTGGTCACTCCATCAAATTTTAGAAGGGTATTTATGTCCTAACACATTATTTCCTCTCATAAACACCCAATTTAACTCTTATTAACACATTTACCCCAATCCTGAGATTACAATTTTTTCTCGATTTATTTTTTGATTTTTTCGATTTCTTCTCCATTTTTTTAATTTCTTTTTCAATTTTTCTCATTTTTTTTCAATTTTTTCTCGATTTCTTTTTTGATTTCTTTTTTCGTTCTCTTTTTTCGATTCCTTTTTTTGTTTTCTTTTTTGATTTCTTTTTTCTATAAGAACTCAAAAAAGAAATCGAGAAAAAATCAAAAAAGAAATTAAAAAATCGAAAAAGAAGTCAAAAATGAAATCGAGAAAAAATAAAATAAAAAACCGAAAAAATCGAAAAAGAAATAAAAAAAATCGAAAAAGAAATTGAGAAAAAATTGAAAAAGAAATCGTGAAAAAATCAAAAAATATCATAAAAGAAATCGAAAAAAATTGTATTCTCAAGATTGGGGTCAATATGTTAATAAGAGTTAAATTGGGTGCTTATAAGAGGAAAAAATGTGTTTGGACAGAAATACCCTTCAAAATTTTGATGGAGTGATCCGAATGAGTAACTTTTTAAACATTAGTGATCTATCTGGCGTTTTTGAAACATGAGTGATCTAACTGGCTTTTTTTCCAAACGTGAGTGATGTCAGAAGCCATTTGCCCAATAAAAAATCTAGGATGTTTGGGGTCAATGGAGGGAGGCCCCTGAACTGTCAACATATTTAGGTGTGAAATGATTATCATGCCTCTCTATTTAAAAGTATAGTAGGTGTCTAGGTGATAACGTTAAAGTTGGGGATAAAATGATCATTTTAGACCTGAAAATTACTAGTCCGGTGTGTATAGTGGACCTAAGGGGTGTACGGTTGCTCACTACGGTTCTAATCGGTTCAATTACAAATCCACTATTTTGCCGCTGTGGAATTTACCAATTACCGATAGGTTTTGCATTTTATGGAATCCGAATCTATCCAGTTCAGTAAATTTGTCTTTTCTTCAATTTTGTTCGACTTATGGGAGGTATTTACTAGGGTAAAACATAATTCTCACAACGTCAATGCACATTGTTGCATTTGATCTTTTAATGTAAAAAATATTGATATGAAACATGTATTCGATCTCATTAATGAACTCATGATGCCTATCTTACCAAACATAATATGGAAAATGAGCAATTACAAATTAAAATAATAAAACCCATATTTACTTATCTCCTTAAACATAGGAGGATATATATTATGTTATTTTACACATTAAAATTTAATTTACTTAAGATAAAAGACTAATAATATAATATAAAAATATTATATTGTCAATTAATCAAAAATTATATATTAAAAATGTGATAAATTAATTATACATACTAGCCTGGTACAAGTAATTTAAATCGTAGAAATAGTTTTTGGCCATTGTACATTTTGTACCCATACTAGAAGAACAGAAAAATATTGTTGCTTCGGACACGTCTAACAAAAGGCAGCATTTTACGACACGTATTGTTTAAGAAAAAGGAAAGTCATACCATACTTCCCGATATTCTCGAAAAAAACCATACATAGACTAGTTTTATACAAAAATCTCAACAGTAAGCCCCCAAAACTTTGATTCACTCTACATTCTTCTCAGTTCATCAATCGGTGAGTCAAAAAGCTGTTACGTAATTTATCACTTTAATTTTCAGCTTCACTTATATTTGTTCTTTAGATTTTTGTTTCTTACCTTTTTCGTACTGTTTTATTATATTATACGGTGTATTATAGTTTTGTATGATTACAACTTAAATGTTATGCTGATATCGCCCAGAATAAATCTTTCATTTCAATTTTGTTTCGTCTTTTCTGCATTTGATTTTCTGGAACATTTCAAAATTCGTGATTTGAAATAATTTAGAAACTTTTAATGTTTGTACTGTGGAATTGTTTTTAAAACCAACATGTGATCGTAGGACTAAAATGCCCTTGGAGTTGCTTATGGATTCTATTGATTTATGTTATCAGTTGATGTATATTAGGTGATTAGCGACGTTTTCGATTTTCCATGTCAATGAACTGAATTAGATTTTAATTATATAACCAGATATTACAAGAAAATAATTTATGAAAATACTTCTTCGAAGATCAATATTTTTTAGGATAATAAAGAAGAATTAATTGATGATCGGTTAAAGGTTAACACAGCAAACTGAAAATGAAAAAGTCAACTAAAACGAATTGGCGGAACTACTAGTTGTGTTATGTTGGCGGGGTTAGGTTGTGTGAATTCGCCCCCATAGGCCCTTAGGTGGGAGCATTTGTTAGAGGCATTGGGTACATGTTGTTACACTTAATTTTTCTTTTTCAAGTTTGGTTATGCATCATATGCGATATTTATATGGTCAAATTTAGATCATTGATGAACAATGAAATTGTTCGGTATACAGGTCAAGATGAAAGAGTTAATATTCACTACACTCCTACTGTGTCTCCTGTTTCCGCTTGCATTTTGTGCAACAAATGATGGGTTGATTCGAATCGGATTGAAAAGGGTTAAATTTGATGAGAACAATAGACTTGCTGCAAGACTTGAGGCGAAGGAGGGAGAGGCATTGAGGGCATCAATTAGGAAATATGACATGCTTAGTGGCAAAAACAAGCAAAGCTACTCTTCTGACGACACTGATATTGTGGCGCTTAAAAATTACATGGACGCTCAGTATTATGGAGAGATTGGTGTTGGCACTCCTCCACAGAAGTTCACGGTGATATTCGATACTGGGAGCTCTAACTTATGGGTTCCTTCATCCAAGTGCTATTTCTCGGTAGGTTGAACGGATTTAATCGTTGTATTGATATCTTAAACTGGGATTTATATTAATGGAACGTTTCCTTATGGTGCAGATACCTTGTTTTTTCCATGCCAAGTACAAATCTAGTCAATCTAGCACTTACAAGAAGAATGGTTAGTTTTTTAATGTCATATGCCTCTTCTCACTCAGTTTATCTAACTGTTAAGCGGACTCTTAGCTCAGCTTCTGGCTACAGCTGGTTGACTTATATTATACTTGGTGCTCATATCCTATCTTATATTGTTCTGGTAAATGATTGGAATTATCATTTTAGCACTTTACATATTGTAGTTATTAAGTTGTCTGCAATGTCCTCCTGGAAATAAGCCTTGTGAAGCTTCGTCTCAACAATATCACATGGTTCTTTATCTTAATAGCTAATATGATTTATATTGTTTGCTTTGGTTGGAGAAAGATGAAATCTGATAGAGAAGAGAAGGTATATTTGAACATATTAACATTTATTTTTTCAAAAAAAACTTCCTTAAACGCCTCGCATGATGGTTTTGATGGACCTGGCAGTAACAATGGTTTCGTAAAAAATCTTTCCCCCCATTTATGCTTCTTGGTTAGTTTGAACTTTGACATCTTCATAAATGGTATCTGAGTTGCTGGTATTCATCATACACGGAGTATTCTTCTGTTACCGAGTATTCTTCTAAGTGTGTCTTATTACCTGTCCTTGCAGGGAAATCTGCTGAAATTCACTATGGTACTGGGGCTATTTCTGGATATTTTAGTGAGGATAGTGTCCAAGTTGGCGACTTGGTCGTTGAGGACCAGGTTAGTAAAGGAAATCATTGTTGCTTAATATATACTATTATTGAAGATTGACATTACATATCAACAACCAATTTCGTCAGGAGTTCATTGAGGCAACAAAAGAGCCCAGTCTCACATTTTTGGTAGCGAAGTTTGATGGTATTCTAGGACTTGGGTTCCAAGAGATATCTGTTGGAAATGCTGTTCCAGTGTGGTATGTTGATGATACCTTCTTTCAGATGAGCTACATTCTTCTGAACCTTTGAATTTGAACTGGTAGTAATTTTCTACAATTGCCTCAGGGATAACATGGTTAAGCAAGGTCTTGTTAAGGAGCCTGTGTTTTCGTTTTGGTTTAACAGAAACGCCGAGGAGGAAGAAGGGGGTGAAATTGTATTTGGTGGGGTGGATCCCAATCACTACAAGGGTAAACACACCTATGTTCCTGTAACACAGAAAGGCTATTGGCAGGTTCGTGAGCTAGATTATCTCAGTTCAGTCTATTATTGGTATATACTAATTATCCTAACATTAATATGACCTGTTGCTAGTTTGACATGGGTGATGTCCTCATTGATGGAGCACCAACTGGTATTTTCTATTCTTGCTCCGTTCGCTTCGCTATCTAAGTTTAGTTTGCATTATTTTTTTATTATATTCGCTTTCCTATTGGTGTAGCCTGAAACAATTATGAATTAATGAAGGGTTTCTTAACATGTTCTCAGGTTATTGTGATGGTGGATGTTCTGCAATTGCTGATTCTGGGACATCACTTCTAGCTGGACCAACGGTATGTCATGATTTAGGCTCTTTGATGGGTTCGTTGCTCCACTTATTTATAGTGGCCTGTTTACTTTTCTACTTCTTTAGGCATGTATGTTAAGCAACTTATTCAGTTGATCTGTTTTATATGCCTCATCTGCTTGTTGATATATCATTAAAAAACTGGGGACATTACTTCAAATACACCTAAAAGCTATCCAGATGCCGGGCAAGGTTACAATGATAATAGTATTTGGTTCTTTATCATAGGTGCCTTTGCAGCGTCATCGATTTCCCTTTTCTATGGTTTCTTAATTGTTACTTACAGATGACACAACTGTTGGTATAACCCTTTGAGTTCTTATCGTTTCTTCTTCATGAGGTTCTGGAAGCTCATAGATCAGATTTATTTGTACTTAATGAAGTAATATCTCCATACTTATTACCTTTTCATGTTGTTTTCTTGTTGTAGACTGTGATCACCATGATTAACCATGCAATTGGAGCTGCAGGTGTGGTTAGTGAAGAATGTAAGTCTGTTGTCCAACAATATGGTCAGATGATAATCGAGTTGCTCACAGCAGAGGTATCTGATATGCTTTTATTATAAAATGCATATTGCTTTATTATTTGTTTCCGTTCCTTCCTCATCTTTGTTATGTTGAACAGGCACAACCCAAAAAAATATGTTCTCAGATAGGGTTATGCACTTTTGATGGAAATCATGGTATTAGGTGGGTTGTGGCCTTAAATGAATTAACAAGTTCACTGAATGGTCTATTTATGGTAAAAAAGATTCAATCTAATTATATGTGTAACTACATCATTAATTTAGCTGTTGTTTTTCTCTGGCAGCATGGGCATCGAGAGTGTAGTCGGTGAGAGAAGTGGCCCGTCATCTGGGTTGCATGATGGTATGTGCTCTGCTTGTGAAATGGCTGTTGTTTGGATGCAACAGCAGATTAAGAAAAATCAGACAGAAGATCAGATATTGAACTACATCAATGAGGTCAGTAACCTCCTTTACGTTTGTGGACTGTAATGAGGTTATCATTGACATTGTTCTCCAATCTACCATTTACTTTGCAGCTTTGCGAGCGTCTACCTAGCCCAATGGGAGAATCTGCTGTTGATTGTGGTAGTCTCCATAAGATGCCTAGTGTCTCGTTCACCATTGGTGATAGAGTGTTTGATCTTGCTCCAGATGAGGTATACTTCCAACTCATTATACTTCAACGCCAATAGCCATAATTTGTGTTCTTCCATCTGTTAATTGTAAATTCTTAATCCACCTGGTTGTTATCTAATATGGTGGTGGTTTTGGCCAAAGTTGGGATAGCAATTTCAAAAATAGGTAGTGGTTTGAACTTTTCCTTCTGGCTCATGTGTCAAATGGTATGTTTGAGAGGAAGGGAGATGTGTAGAAGCGTATCTCAATGGAATGAGAGGGGGAAGGGAGAGAGGAGTGTAGTGTGTCAAGTTATGAGTGTGAAACCGGGTCACTTAAAATTTATGTGCTTGGTATGAAGGCAGAGATTACTTGTGCTTGTTGCCACTCTCATGGCCCCAACTTAATATTAGAACGTCCCAACTGACCTTTTTCTTTCAAAGTCCCTCCCTCCCTCCTTTTCATCAGTCCAAATGTGGCCCTTACCCGGAAGACATATGCATGAAACTTGTCCATGCTTCTTACTTGAACTATGAGCAACAATAGTCGAATACCTTATGAATGGCCTAGTGGCTATCTGCATTGCTCCCTTCAGTATTATTTTACTTGCTAAACCTGTTGCTGAAGTTCAAAAACTTATGTTGGTGACTTGTGCTCCACCAGTACATTCTCAAAGTTGGCGAGGGTGCTGCTGCTCAATGCATCAGTGGGTTTACAGCTCTGGATATCCCACCTCCTCGTGGTCCCCTCTGGTATATTTTGTTCTCATAGATTCGGCCCCATCTCTCTTATCATGCCAAACAGCAGCTTAAGTAATTTCTATTTTTTTGGTGCAGGATCCTGGGAGATGTTTTTATGGGTCGCTACCATACTGTATTTGACTCCGGGAAACTCAGGGTTGGTTTTGCCGATGCAGCTTAAAACTTTCCTTCGCTGTTGCATGCTAGTGTTTGCAAGTGTGAGTTTGCAACTTTGTTTATTGGATTTGAGAACCAATATTGTCTCCTAAAGTCTTGTCTGAATACTATTTTGTAAATGGGTTTGTAAAGAAAACAGAGTAAAACTGGTCATCTCTTTTGTGCGTTCTTTTTTTGCTTATTGACTTTGCATGCTACCTTGATGAAAAAGGTTTTCAAGTTCTAAACAAT
This sequence comes from Echium plantagineum, assembly GCA_003412495.2. Classification (NCBI taxonomy): domain Eukaryota; kingdom Viridiplantae; phylum Streptophyta; class Magnoliopsida; order Boraginales; family Boraginaceae; genus Echium; species Echium plantagineum. Next base: position 15,051,220 of record CM016563.1, on the reverse strand, counting down.
TGGAGGTCCATTTTTTGAATCAAATTAATGGAGGTTCATACTGAAATCAATTTATTTATCAAGCGATCACCACAGTCAAACTTTTATCATTAGTTTGCTATAGTTGATGTAGAACTGATTCTGTCGGAATAAAGAATATTTACAGATGAATGGTTGTTAAGTCCTCATTTATGACCAAATAAGTTGAAACTTGAGCTCACTTCAACCGGGTTTGGGTCATGCTGGTTCAACGATCTAACCAAATTGGAACGAGTGGTTATCAAAACGACTTTCGATTGAGAGATGATTCGAACTGGTTGAGTAACAAATCAAGCAAGCTTTTTGCCAATTTGTTCTTTACTCGCAGAACAAAAGTAACGCGGCAGCCCTGAAAGTTGCAAGGGGCACTACTACTAAACATGAGCCACAACATTACAACTCATGATAGTACATAACTGACTTAATAATAGCAAAATGGTTTCGTTAGTCTAACTGAAGTATTTAAAACTATGTAATGTCACTTCACTATCAGTTACCTAATTTAGATGCACATGCAGGGTAAGACGGGATCGTATAATAACGTTACCTCTTTGATAACGGGGAGGATACTTCCGAAAACGACCCAAGAATGGAGTGCAACACTAGCAAGGAACAGATAGGAAGCGTAGTTAGCATATTTGTTAAACTGCCTTCCTGGACTTCTCTTTAAGAAGGAACACATTCCATATGTTTAACTAAGGGCACTCAAAGTCTTAACCACTGGAAACGAGCATTACTATAATTGTTTTGTATATTTAGCGATGTCTTGCACAAATCCTGTAAGGGGTACGATCAACATTTTACCACAATTTACAAAATCGAATTTTCAGCTTCTTGACTAACTTCACTACCTCATTGTCGAAGTTTACATGCTGAAGAATCTGATGGTTGATAAACACAGCACACCGATCACCAATGAACGAAAAAAGTAATTACGTTTCTGCTAATTTATACTTTTTCTTTGTCACCCTTTTATGTCATCAATCCAGGTAATGTTTTTTTTAAAATATTGTAAAAAGGAAAAATGATAAAATTTTCACCTCAGCTTCCTCAGGTGACCTTCTTATTCTCAGAATAAGGTATTGATTTCAATTGACTACGAAGGTTTTGATTCTCTTCTAGTAGACGATCATATTCCAAAAGAAAACCCTCTGACTGCTTCTTTAGAGCTATTGAATTGGCTTCCGCATTGCGAACCTCTTTACTCTTCTCTTCAATGTCCATCTCCAGCTTATTCACCTTTTGCAGCAATGCAGCCCTCTCTTCCTCCAGGGATTTCACTTCACCGGCCTTCAAATCTTCAGTAGATCGGTTTTGTTTCTTCACAGCTTCCATGTTTTTCCTTCTAATACGAAGTTCTCTGATGTAATGGTGAAGCCGGTCAATCATTAGAGCGAGAAACAAACTAAAACCTGCATGAAAGATGTAAAATTGATAGTGCAAATGTTAGATGACCAAAAATCAGAATCAAGCTGAACTGAAGCCAACAGAGGGCAAAAGTTCCACGATTCCAAAATCCAACAATCAAAAATGCATTTCAGGCTACACTATCAAATTTCCCTGCTTCCCAGTTTCGAAAGAGATGTTAATCAGTTCACTACAGTCTAGACATTAGGCTTAACCAAAGTAACTCACAATGATATGTCACGTAGATTGAGATTAAGAAACGACGATAAAATGATGAAAAGCTTGTTACATCTATTAATTAGGAGGCCTAACAAATCTTGAAAAAGAAATGGTGAGGTCCACAATAAATTATATAGGTGATTTTTAATTGCAGTGAAATCTCTCAATTAGTTTGCTAAACCAAGATCACTCTAGAACCAACTTTGCATCATTGGGTAATTCCACCAACATCTCTCAAGACAAATCCATCTAATTTATCCGATCGTATCGCTAATCTACAACATTGTAACTATATCCATTAAAATGAAAACTCGTCATGATATCTTGGACCAAATCGACAATTAGCTCTCAAATCGGAGACACTCCACATACTAAACTAATAAGCAATAAAATGAAACTCAAAATTAAGTTTATTTTGTCAATACCCATAAGAGAAGCTTCAAGAAGGTGCTTGGCAGCCAGAATCTGATCTGTGGGATTAACATCAACCCCGTCCTCCATCCAACGGCGTCGGATCGAGATAAAATTGTAGACGCTAGTCAACATTACAACAAAGATGGTGCCGGAAACAGTCTTGACGACTATTGGGCCGCGGCCTCTCTTGAGACGGTCCAGCCCAATAATCACCAGCTTCCTTAGCGGCGTCTTGAACACGAACATCACGATCATCGCCATTTCCGTAAATATTAACGTGAAAAGTAATTGGTTCATCTTATTTTTATTTTATTTGTTAAATTAGATCTATAGAATTGGAAAGTGGACAAATGATTTGGGACAAATTAATTTATAAATTGAGCAGATGGAAGTAGAAAGTGGTGATCGAGGTCGTGGGTAGAGTGTCGTAAGGGGGGGGGATGGGGGAGGAAGGTGTGCCGAGAGCTGGTTGAAGTATTGTACTAGTAATTACTCAATTGGTCTGCCGTCCCAATTTAATTGTCTTGATTGACTATTAAATCAATTTAATTAAAGTATGCATTTAAGTTCCAGATTTGGATGGCTACCAATAAAAAGAATACTCCTTTTTAGATAATTCGGAGTACTTCCTACGAAAATTGAGAAAATCAATGTTAAAGTTTTACTTCAATATACAAAAATGTCAAATGTTTTCACTAAAGTATGCATTTAAAGTCTTACTTCAATATATTAAGTACTATTCAAAGAAATAAAAAGATTAATACAATCAAAGTTCCTTAAAAGGTGAATCCAATTATATAAAATTCTATATTTTTTAAAGTAAGTAGTAATTAATAGTTGATGGTCAAAGTTCAATTTCAAAAAAAAATTAACGACAACTATTTGGATTGAAGGTTAGTATTAAAATTTTGGATATTAAAATTCTTTCGAATTTTTATACTCGTACTTAATATTTTATATCTGAGCGTAAAAATTGTACTCCCTCCGTTCCTATTTACTTGATTATTTGAAAATTTTTTACTTTTTCAAAATAGTTGATCGTTTGTATTTTCAATGCAACTTTAAGATTTTTTTTTTTACCCTTCAATAAAATAATAATACTTCAACATATTTTTTACCTTTTGAGGATATATTAGTAAACTCTCATCATTTCTTAATAAAATGTTTTTTTTTCAAATGATCAATTAAATAGGAACGGAGAGAGTATTATTTATGTTGTACTTGGTATGAAAAATTGATTCAGAAGTAATAAAATATGAAGGTCGGAAAGAAATTAGTGTAAAGTTGTCCATTACTTTAGTTGGTGTGTCATAGGATTAAGAACTAAATATATTATCTTAAATATTAATATTCCGTATGATAATAAGAATAAAGTACTATAAATAAATGTCTAAATATATTAATAACATTATAATATAAGATAATCACAAAAATAATATTGACATATTTTCTTCAATATATACTCTAAAATAGTTAGTAGTAATTTCAAAACTATATTATTATCTATATAAATTTTAAAGCATCACAATAATGAAGTAATTTTAATTAGTAATACTGTATTATGGTATACTTAATTTTAAAAATATTATTGAGTTAATCGAATAGCCTAGTGGAAAAGGCTCTTGCCAGTGACCAGAAGGTTCTGGGTTCGATACTCACCTCATCGCTAATTTACAAAAAAAAAAAAAAAAAAATATTATTATTAATTTAATGACATTCTACATAACATTTCAAAGCAATTAATATTATAACATCCATTAAATTATATTTAAAAGTAATGAATATAATATTATTTTGAACATATTAAATATATTAAATTTGAGCTACATCAATATAATTTTTTTTTTACTATTGTTATACTAGCCACGGTGCACAACCAATACTTGTGCAAATTAATATTTATATTGTATAATATTTGTTTACTAAAAAAATTATGGACTTGACAAAAGTTTTAGATGAGGACTTGATGAAGTTTTTGTTTCTCGTGTAGAGATCGTTTTCCAATGAACTATTCGATCTACACACTAGAAGGCTCAAAGTCCGTTGCTGTTGGATATTAAGGGGATCCGTCGTACCTGAAAGCGTGGTTGATGTTCAACCACATAAACTTCATTGCTTAAGTCACTAAGAGGTTTGTAAATATGTGTTAGAGATTATATATGAGCAAATGAGCAATATCGAAATTTAGTTACCTTTATGAGTGAATAGTGCCTATTTATAGAAGAATAAATGATATAGAATGTTTACCCTCTCATCATAGGATGTTGACACTTGTTTCATGATTGTGAAGATTGAAAAGATGAGGTCAATGCTCTAGCTCTTTCTCCTAACGGAGACATCCCGGCCTAGCAATTCGGAATTTGGTTGCTATTCGATCAGGCTCATGATAAAATGATTAACTGAGATCACTTTCAAGACATGTATGATCATACTGTGGCACGTTGAGATTGAATGTTCTCTTAATTCTATTTAAAATAAAAGTTATAAAACATAATGGAACACGAATAATGCTAACATCATGTTAAGTTAATTTAACATGATCTCATAAATGAGGGAAGAATGAGAGGTCTAACTTTAAAAATAATATAGGAGTACGGTGCCAATTAAATAATACAAACAGTCTGGTGCAACTTTATAATACTCCCTAATATAGAACGTGTGGTGCAATATTTAAGGTATCAAGTTCAAATTAGCACACCAGTTCGACTTGCTAAGCTTTGGGACCCGTTATCGAGTTACTCCATCCATTCACAACACCAAATCATCAACACTGCTGTGATGCATCCTTTTAAGTTTGGTATCTTATTCTGATGATTTGAGCCGAATATTGTTAGCTGGATCGAACTTTTTACGTTCAATCCCTCAACAATTGTTTTTCAAATAGGGAGGGGACATATTATTATAGGGGGGTCACTATTTGGGTGTGCATATAACACCCCAGATCCTTTTTAATTTGGTATCTTATGCTTTGTGGTCCGGCTCTGCACCATAACTTGCCCTTTCTTTCTCCACTTTCCCAGTTGAATTCTAACCTCCAAAATGGTAGTTAGAATCTTGACAAATACACACTTCCCAAAAATCCAAACTCCAAAAATTCATCAAAACTTGATCAGACATTCATCTTCATCTTCATCTCCACCAAATGTCAGCTTCATTCACACTCCACTCAAACCTTTCCGCCTCCGAAATCGGTTACTTACTTCCTGCATTACTCCAAATCAAGAAAACCTTATAACACCAACACATAACGATGAAAACACAAACCCAGAAGAAGAAAATGAAGAAAATGGAGTGGTGGGGTTGAACAAAGATGAGAGTATTTGGAAGCAAATGGTGGAAATTGGGAAGTTCTCAGGGCCAGCTTGTGGGTTGTGGTTATGTTGGCCTTTGATGAGTTTAATCGATACTGCTGTTGTTGGTCAAACTAGCTCCATTCAGCTTGCTGCTTTAGGTATGGAAGATAAATTGCATAAATACCACATTTTTCACAAGTTTTTTATGCTTTTTTTAAATGTTGCACTTCATATGACTCTTCTATTTTTTCTAGTACAAAAATAGCCCCAGCGAATTGGATAGTATATAAATTCTACTTAAATATTAGTTAGATATTGATTAAATACACTAAGAACTAACTAAAAAATTATATTGATGGAGACATTCTTAAATAGTGTGGACTTCTATTACAAGATGTCATTTCTTTCTATAAATGGTGGTATTCTTGTAAATTTTCTGAGCATATTAAGAAATGTACCGTGTCAAAACATAAAAATGATTTAGTTTTAAATTTTAATAATTTTGCTTTGAATTGGCAGGACCAGGGACTGTATTATGTGATCATACATCTTATGTGTTTATGTTTCTATCAATAGCTACTTCAAATTTGGTTGCTATTGCTCTTGCTAAACAGGTCAGTTTATGATGTTAGAAATAGAATAATAATTTCCATCCTTAGAAGTTACTTGCTTCGTTTTTTATTATCGCCCTAGCCATTTGCACATAGATTTGAATGACAATCATTTGAAACTATATCATTGATTGGTTGATAATTTCGTAAGACAACATAGTCGTTATGCATATTGAAAATGTAAAAGTACAATTTTTTAGGCTAGATACACATATATTTTGAAACAAAAAATTTAGGCTAGGAGATGACAAAAAAAATTGAGGGAGTACTAAGTTTGACTTGTAATATTCATGGTTAACAACGTTTGAGGTTTTAGTTGGCGCACATAATTTCGATTTGGGTCAAATTTACTATATTTCAGCAAATATTATTGAACATGTATATTGGGATAGTAGATAGTATGTACACTTGGTCATGGGTCAATTATGAAACAATCTCTATTGTTATATGGGGGCAAGGTTTGGGGGGCCCTTACTTCGCTTAGGCGGAGCCTTTTTTAGAGGCATTGAGGCGTGTTGTGTTTTTCGTTTATTATATACTATTGTTATCATCTATATATAAAACTAGTCGCGTTCAGAGTCTAATAGTTCTACCACAAATGTAGAAAATCTACGCTCTTTTTAAAATGAGGGGAGTTGTATTTTCTGTTTTTACTTCTGCTGACGTTTCTTTTGGTGTAGGACAAGGATGCAGTGCAACATCAGATATCGGTTCTTGTGTTTGTTGGTTTTGTTAGTGGAGTTTTGATGCTTGTATTAACAATATTTTTCGGGGAATGGGCACTTTCTGGTAATCAATATTTCCAATTTGTAATTATTATGTTAGTGAATGTGATTATTAAATGCATAATGTTTCTGTTATCTTTTCTCTGCTTGAGCAGCTTTCACTGGAGCAAATAAGGAAATCCTAGCTGCAGCAAATACTTACGTGCAGGTAAAAGAACTGAGATCCCATATTGCACATAAGTTACTATTGTATTGCTATGCCTTCAATATATTGTTAGTAGCTTTTATATTATGTTGACATTTAACACCTCATATGTTGCCCAGAATAATTTGGGAATTGGTGTAATAATCTATATGTTGACTTCTGTCCACTTTGTCCTATGGAGTAAAACTATTTACATTCTCTGACTCTTGAATACAATGAAAGAAATCAAAATGGCGCATTGCACCGCCTAAACTTCTTATTTATTGTGAAGTAGTAGTTAGTGTTCACACTTCTCATTTGTGTCAATTTGAAAAAGAAGCCTCTTTGTTATCACAGTGGTAACGCTGTGTAGCATACTATCCGACCCTTACCCCCCCCAAGGCAGGCACCTCTTTAATTGAGGCATGTTGATGATGATCTATATGGTGACTTCTGACTTGAAATCCACACTCATGAGTTGGGACAGACCAACCACTTAAAGTTAGGTCTTTGATTTTTACGCTCCAAACTTTGAATTCTACAATACATTTTCTCAATGTCATCCTTCCTGTTACTCTATAAAAATTTACAAAATATTATAAAGTGTAAAAATCAAATGTCTAAAGTTAAAGAAGTAATTATAAAAGAGGATTAGGTAAACTGAATTATATCTTGTATGGCAGAAAAAGATCAATTGTTTTCTTGAGCCCTTAATGTGTGATACTCCTAGCATGTCTTCAGACAATTCTCCATTTTAGCTTGTTTCATTATTGCTTCTGATGTGAACTGCTATTACAGCCACTTTTCGAATGTGTGGTCTTGTTCCTTTAAGTTATAGATTGTGTATTCTTACTGCTGGTCAAGACTTATAGTTTTCCATCTTTCAAGAGATTGATGCGTTTACATTTTCAGAGTGAAATATCTTTGACATACTTGTAGTGTATGTACCACAACTTCAGAGTACATGACCACATCACACATTAAGTCTAACTACATGCCAAAGTATATCTTTATCTGAGTTGAAATAGCATTCACCTTAGTGATGGTGGCCAACAAAAGCATCTCGCATGCCTGATTCAATTATCTTGGTTAGTTCAAGTGTAATCAGGCCAATAATCTGAAATGAGGCTTGTTATATCTCCAGATACGAGCATTCTCATGGCCAGTGGGACTAATTGGATGGGTTGCCGAAAGTGCGAGGTACAACCTTAAATTGTTCATTATATCTTTGGCTTCAATGTTGCTTCATCGTTCTGCATATAATTGATATATGTTGCATTGTTCAACATTCCTCTAATATATATTTTAGCTAGACATTTCTTCATCCAAAAGGGTTGGGAGTTTCATCTCCATCAGTAATATGTTATATCTCATGTACCTACGATTTTCCTAATGGTACAGACCTCCATTCCTTATTCTCTGAAACTTGATTTACACCTTGTTCATATTGATGTTCTGTTACTAATCGATTGTTCATATGTGATTCTTTTAATGTTCACTACTAGTTCTTCCATTATTGTGTGTTTTTGGTTAATCTGGAACTTACCAACTGCCAATGTTCCCAATCACATTGTGGTGTACAGTTTAGGAATGAAAGATTCTTGGGGGCCTTTACAGGCATTAGCAGCTGCAAGTGCTATAAATGCTGTTGGTGATGTACTTTTGTGCAAATATTTTGGATTTGGTATAGCTGGAGCAGCATGGGCAACATTGGTGTCACAAGTGCGATAAAACAAAAATTTAATACCTTTGTATATATATAGTAACTTCCTACAATCTCTTTTCATTAATCTAGAGTTAAACTTGCATTATATTATGCGCTACGTGTGTATTGTTACTAATTAACTTTGTCCAAAATTAGATTGTTGCATCAGTTATGATGATTCAAGCTCTGAACAAGAAAGGATATAACGGTTATTCTATCGCTATACCATCACGTGTCGAGCTTATGAACATTTTCATGCTTGCCGGTCCGATTTTCTTAACAATGATATCTAAGGTTTGTCCAAATTTATTTAGTTTCAGCAGTTGATATTTATTGATACTACTATTATATAGAGTTCTTTTACAGTTTTCTTACTCAGTTATATTTAGGTTCTCTTTTTATCTCTTCTTGTCTATTCTGCAACATCAATGGGGACACGTGCAATTGCAGCTCACCAGGTCAGATGCTATTGATGTTCCATGTTAATATTTTTTTCAAAATACCGTTAGAGATCAGATAATCCAAATAGATTAATCAGCTTTTATCAGTATCGAGCTAACCCACACCTATCCATATATATAGGTCATGATTCAACTTTACGGGTTTAGTTCAGTATCGGGAGAACCTCTTGCGCAAACAGCTCAATCCTTTTTGCCTGAGTTTTTGTATGGACAAAAGCGAAGTTTATCTAAGGTTGTAAATGTTTCCTGCGAGATGGCAGGCTAATTCTGTTTAAAACATGAGAAAATTTGTATATTACACCGTTCGTTCTATAAACAAAATCCTAACAGATTGATTGTGTAAGTAGGCTCGGGACCTGTTGAAGTCACTGGTAATAATTGGAGCAATAACAGGCTTGATTATAGGGTCTATAGGAACATCAGTACCCTGGTTCTTTCCTGGCATTTTTTCAAATGATCCAACGGTCATACTGGAGGTTAGTGCATTTTTGTCCCTGGTACATCTTAAGCTGATTATTAGTAAGTAGGAGTAAATATTTGACCTTAATTCCATTTCCCAGTATTGTTATTGATTCCATAATATTAGTCACCTGCTCTCTTGATGTCAAAACTAGGTGACTTATATGAAACCATAGCGGTCTAGTAGCATGAAATGAATCTGATTGCCAAAATATATGTTTCTAGAGCACTATGTGGTCCTTTAGTTTAATCCTATGCCTGAGCCACTTACGTGCAGAACCCAAGATCTAAGTGGTAAATTAGGAGAGTTGTCTTCGGGAGAATTTTCATGCAAATATTGTCCACCTTAACTGCGTCTTGCTCACCTCTCACAACAAAGTAGCTAATGGTTTCTAGAATTACTGGTGGAATAGGGGGAGGAGTAGGGGACAACGACCCCCTTAAATGTTTTGCCACCCCCTTCCCCCATACTTTTTACAGTAATATATTTTTCAATAATTTTCTCATATTAGTTCCATCATCAACCCTACGTAGCATTAGAAGGCAATGTAACAACAAACAGATAGCAACTTGGGTTCTTTTGCGTAAAGAGATTTCGCAATGAAACTCACTTATAATATTCCATAGCGACTCCCTATTGGAATGTAGGGGAGATATTTGATGAATTACATAATTTCAAAAGTGTGTTGTTTTCTTCTCCTTTACATGCATAAGTAACTCAAATATGACACGACACCAAAAGCGACTTACTTTCTCTTGCAATGATGTAGATGCATCAAGTGCTGGTCCTATTTTTTGCTGCACTGTGTGTAACACCCAGTACTCTAAGTCTTGAAGGAGCCCTGTTGGTAAGATTGTCTCGAATTCAACATTTCTACTTCTGCTAAAGAAATTTAATGATTTTACTTTATTTTAAGTTTTATTATAAGAGGCCATACATTTTTTCTTAATTTTAAATTTTGTCCCAAAAGTCTGATTTTTGTTAAATATTGTATTTGTCGTCGTGTTAAATGGACTCCTATTTTAATTGCAAAATCTGATAGAAAGGGCACTCAAAAACAAGTCGGTTCAAAGGACAATTTGATAAATAAAAGGTTGAAATGAAATTGTGGTTATAGTTTTAGCGGCTTATTTTCTTCTTAATACTACATTACAAGTTTTGATATCTAATATGCCATTTACATTTTGCAGGCTGGGCAAGATTTAAAGTTTATCAGTCTATCTATGAGTGGAATATTTTGTTTGGGATCTCTCCTGGTTCTGGTATGAAAGACTTAAGTGTACTATAATTGCGTATTAGCATCTTGAGTCAATTACCAATGTAATGCTACATTCAACTTTTCAGGATCTATAGCTAAACTAAGCGTTGCATTTGACTTCATATGTTACACTCCTCTGCTACATAATGCACCCCTTACATATTAGTCACGAAGTGGGTAGTTCAAGTAAAAACAAAGACATGTTATATTAAAACTTGAACACATATAAAATTCTATAGATGTAGCACCAGCTGTTGCAGACCACACAGTAACTTTGAAAAATAACTTAGCAGCTTAATATTTCAATCTGTATGTCCTCGCATCTCTTCCATGTATGTGATACTCATGTAAGGTGATTTAAGAAAAATATATTAGGTCATTTAAAAATATTTTTTCTTATTCTCAGCTCTTAACCAGCAAGGGACTTGGTCTGACAGGCTGTTGGTTGGCACTAGTTGCTTTTCAATGGGTAATGCTAATTTCATACATCTTCATCTATATGTCTGATAATTTGGTTACAACTTCGACATACTCCTTTTTTTCATGCATTTGAACCTTGTGTTGTCTTGCAGTCGCGGTTCTTGATTGCCCTGCTACGCATTACATCACCGAATGGTTTTCTTAATTCGGAAGATGTGAATCAGCTAAACAAACTGAAAACTGCTTGATGCTAATGTGACCGTTCCAGGACAAGGCTTAAATCACAAATTTAAGTATGTCATATTTCCTATTCACCAAATAAATTTTCCAAGAAGATTGTGTAGTGTCCTGTTCATCCATGGTTAGAGTTAGCATATAACCAGGAACTGTGTACTCTAATTTAGGCTCGCAGCTGCCAATATTATGTGATCTAATTTAAGGCTGTCATTTTGTTAACGGGACTAGTCGAGACATGCATACACTTTGGTTGACTAGAAACCATTAGTGTGATGTGCCTATACTGGTCGACTAGGAATGTCTTTACGTGACTGCTAAGGTTGAGACTCTGGCTGGTCCATTAGATTAGCCGAGTGGAGCTCCACTGCATTATTTTCTCATCTGCTCAAGCAATGTTACATCAAACAATTATTGTTGGAGTAAAACAATGTGTTGTCTAAAATGGAGATAGTATAAAACATCTCTTGATTACACATTCTCAAACAGAAATGTATATAAATAAGATGAGTAGGAAACAGAGGACAACAAATTCCCAAGACTGTGACACTGATGCAGAAGATTTTATCTAGCTACATCTGCAGGCTCTGAAAGTTGACACGATTAATTTTTCTTGATTGCCATGGTTCTCGCTCTCAGGTTTAAGAATATTCCCCTACAAACTATTAGAAAACGAGGTAATATCAACAATTAAAAGCAGAACTCGAGGCTACACAAATTTAAAGACGTGTAGACTTTCCTCCAGTTTCATTTCAATTACAATTTGGTACATACTCGTAAAAGCATACACACCCTAAATTATAAACAAAAAGATGAGGTTATTATTAGATGAGAAGATAGACCATGAGAATGATGTAACACATTCAAAAATAACTTAGTGCAATATCACAAATTGGTGATTGATCCACCTAGCAACTGGCCAAATCTGCAATCACTTGGTATCCAGGGCGCGAGACGACGGGTTTTCTATTATGAAAAAAGATGAAGAGCTCTAACACATATCGTCCATGATGCATATTGGACGCCAAGAAATTCTTCTTTGATTTTAGATTTCACATTAATCCACTCTCTACCTAACATATTTCTAGTGGGAATGTAATGTAACCGGTTCAAAGTAAATATCAAATCAGCTTTGATTTTAACATCCCACTTTTTCTTTGTTGTATACAACGACACTCTATTTATTGATTCAAAGTAATTTCTTCAAATCATAACCAAACTTTTGAGCCATCGACCATTGATTATCCATGTTAAGGCCGATCAAATTGCATCATAAATTTTTTATTAACATTTGGAAGAAAAATCAAATGAGAACTCCATCAGTAACCTCAAAAAGATTGCTAGTTGTCTTAATGGCGTTAATGGCATATCATGTAAAAGAGAATCGAAGATTACAAATTTATCTTTCTTTAGCTATTGGCAAGGAAAATCTCATCATTGCGACACATTTATATCAAACATCTCTTACTAATACATGCTTACAACACCAGAAATGTATATAAATAAGATGTATAAATAGGGACAAACAGCAACTAATTTTTCTCTTCAAATTTCAGCTCACTGAAAAGACAAATTTCTTGTAACTACGCCTGCAGGCTTTGACATAATTAACTTTTCTTGATTGTCATGGTTCTTGCTCGTAGGTTTAAGAATATTCCCCTGAAAATGATTGAAAATTAGGTGGTCAACAACAATTGAATGCGATAAAGGCAAAACAAAACCATGATATAGATATATGAGGTTCGAAGTTATACCAGAAGCATGCTATAACACTTTGAAATATAACTCGGAACTGCAATGGAACATATTGGTGATTGATCCACCCAACAACTGGCCAAAACTGCAAATTGGTTCACACAGTTATCACTTTGCTACTCACAACATTGGATGCTGATTTTTTTATGTAACGAAGAGAGTTCTGCATAACTAAGAAGGTGAAGGGCTAGGGAATACCGTCCATGCTGCATATTGAACGGCAGGATATTCTTTCTTGATTTTAGATTTCACATGGATCCACGGTCTACCTGTAATATGCATAAACATCACTTAACAAAATCGCATCTTCTGTTGACATTCATAATTTCTGCACACATTCCCTGTCGCATTTTTTTCTTTCTTTCAAAAAGCCCTTAGTATGTCACAATTACTACCCTGTCTTTTTATCAGCAGTGCCAGTGTACAACATACCACATAACTTCAGGCAATGGTTGCACAATGATCAACTTCGTTGGATCTGTCAATATTTTGACTTCGAATTATTTTCAGAAGTTACTGTGCGGAAGTTTTGAATTATTTCGAAAGTTAGGGCCCAACACGCATGATGACACAACACAAAATAGCAAAACTCATTATCATACTAACATAACATTGAACAGAGTAGTCTCACACATGAACTTACCCTCAATAACTAACCCAAAGTAAACCATGAAAAGAAAGTTATTGCAAGGAGAAGATGTCAGCTGCTCCAGCACAACCTGAAAGCAATTCTCATGCCTTAGAAAAACTGAAGTATTTTTGTAATAACTTTCTTCTTGTTATTTGTCTTGCTAAAAAAAGTTCATGATATAATTTCAATGATATATTCTAGCTTTAGAGAAGAAAGATAATGTACTAATGTATTAATAAATGCATGATGAATAAATTGGAATTTTAACTTTATAGGCTCTGGAATGCAGTGACCTCATGTTGGAGACAGACCCAGAAAGAAGATGAAATTTTGGAGAGGCCAAATAATTAAGACTGTCAAGTAGGTGAAACCCATAAATAAAACTTAAATGTAATTTTATCAGGTAGTCTGAGCAAGATAAAAAACTTTATAGCATACCTTTTTCGCAACAGTTGTTTTGTCCTTCTTCCCCTTGAATAATTTGTCCAGCAGCATGTGAAAAAAATGACCAAATGGTCCTAGGTAAGCACAACCAAAGATCTGCAAAATAACTGTGTTATAAGCAGATAATGCAAGTAGCAACTTAATTCTAAGAAGATGAACATATTTAAAACCTTTAGAACAAATTCTACTAAAGTAAATATTACACTACTTCAAAAGACTGTTCCGAATACAACAAGATGACATGATGTACTCGACTAGTAGACGGTTCTTAAGACAAAGTTGTTTCACCTACGCACGCATCAGTATAATAATAAACATGAAGATTTTCTTACACTCATCCATATCACGATTATTATAGGCATCACCTACGCTCATCCATATCAAGGTTCCATTACTTAGCGTGTTCGTCTTTTTAATAAACCCTTGTCGAACTTACAGATTATACAAATATACCTAAGTTTTCTTGTTACATAACATAGAGTTCAATTGTTGAGCTTAAGGGAGGGGGCAAACTACTCCCTCCATCTCATGAAGATTGACCATTTTGATCTTCAGTAGTCAACATCTACAAACTTTGTAGTCTTAACTCTTAACTAACATATATAATTTCGATCTGAATAAAAAATACCATGTCAATAACAATTAACAAAATACATTAAAAACAATAGCATGTGATATATTTTTCACCAAATATTAGCTAAAAAATACCAAATTCAAAATTTAAAAGGTTAACACATACCCTAGTTCCACCATTACTGAACAGAATCAATTATAAAAAGGATGATAATAAATAAATAAATACCACTTTGAGAAGAAGACGTTTAAGTTGAATTTTCTGAATACCAGACAGCTTTTGTGCCACAACATCACTCACTGCTGACAAAAACCCAGCAGTCATCGCCTGAAATATCATCCCCATCCTTATTTAATGCCACAATCATTCAAACAAACACTCCTTAAAATATACTTCAAATTTAATTTTTCATGATTAACACCAAAAAAATATTTGAATATCGATTGATACATAAAACGTTAATTTAAATGATAAAAAAATTGAAATTCATTAAAATCCAATGTAAAGTTGAGTTTAAATTTCGATAATAAATTGGAAAAGAGATAAAACCTTAGTTCTCAAAGGGTGCTTCTGAAGCTGTAACATATATTGCTTTGCAATTGATCCCATCTTTTAGATACACAACCTGAAGAATGGAAGAACCAAAGTGGACAATTGTTTTGGGACGCTTCGACTTGAAAACAAAATCTTCAAGTCATATACTGATTTTTAAGTTTATTGTTGAGATGGGTTGGTGAAATGGAGTTGGCCCCGAAGAAAATCAGTCATATATGGCGAACTACTCCACCACTCTTGTACTTGTTGTATAGCTATTTAAAGACATTTTTTCAAAAAGTAAAAATATCAAATTAAGTTACTACTTATTTTGACCATAATGAGTGAGTGAAAATGAGGTAAATAATCTATTTTCTTCAATTTAAAATGATTGATAATTAATGTTTTGCGTATATCAAATTAAGTTAGTACTTCTTTTAAATGTAAATTTATATAATTAGCTTTTGTCTTTGAAGAAAAAAATCATAACATTATTTGTATGATTTTTAGCTATATAGTTAAAGAAAAAATTGGTGGTCCACCTCTGACATGCGAAAATTTAATTTGAGGAGATTATAATTAGTATTCAATAATCATCATTCCTAAAAGATGATTCATAACTTATTGTGATATGTTATTTTTTAAATGAAATGATCAAAATAATATAACTGATGAGTCACATGTCCTTCCATGATATCAATAACAATGGATTTACAGAATAAATAATAATAATTCATTAATATCACTTATTCTGTAAATCCATCATGAGGGGAATTTTTTGTATATATTTTACTAAATGTGACTTGTCGGTTACGATATTAATGATCAAAATTTATTGACTTATTAATATATATGTGGTATATATTTTAGTAAAATGAACATTATAGTTATTTTTAATAAAATATTAACGAGCAAGTATAAAAGAAAACGAGTCGCAACTATAAATCATAACCAATTTGAATAACAAATCGAACCAATAAACAATCTAAATTTTAATAAGCAATTAATAATTCGATCGACTCGTCAACACTTAACAGCAACTAGTGGGGACTGGGTGTTGTGATGAACCCGGTCAAAGTAGTACGGCGAAGACAGAAGACTCCAAAGACAGGACTTACAAAATGACGACTTTGGGAGTAAGGTATAAGATTGAAAACATATCGTAACCAATTTAATTAGAGAAGAGGCAAAAACATGCTTTATACAAATATTTAGGGAATATACCAGGGCCCAGGGCAGTAAAATAAAGCTTCGGAAGAAAAATAAAAAATAAACTACGGCCGGCAAGACAAAAGAAATAAAATCCCACTATTTATTAAAGAGAGAATCAATATTTACTGCTTAAGGACAATTTTATCTCATCAAACAAAAAGTTTGAATTACTTCTTCAATTGTTCTATTGATTAATTCTTATTGTGAGTAGTCTTATTAGTTATGGAAATTTTTTAAATTTCATATTTTTTTTTCGAAACGATCTTACAAATCTAATTAGAGCGAGAAATAAGCAGGTTTTAAGATTATATGTGTAGATTAATATGGGACCACGTGTTCATACACAGTTTTAATGATGACTTAAACATTGATGTACTATATAACATGTGTGCTTAGAAAGATGGTCGTTGCCGATGTTAATCTATGAGCTATATCTAGCAAGTACAATACTGTCAATATCAATGACATTACATAAGCAATGGATATTTGCGTGATATTTACATAAAACTACTCAAAGAATAGGTGTGGTGACAATGATGAAAGGTCAACCACACACCGGTTAAGAGGAACAAGCTATATCGATCTAATTATATGATTTGTGCGTTTCTCATTTATGTTCTATGCCGTATACTTAAGTTATCTTTCATGCATGAACATGTTGATGCTTATGGTGAGGGGTATTTTAAGTTTGCTAATCTTCTCATAATCCTCATGCATAAGGTATTTTGTTATTATCAAAATAAAGAGTTAGTTCGATATGTGATTATTCGACTTTTCTATTTTGATAATAGAAAAAAGTACGACTTGTACCAACGATTTCTAAAGTGTGGTGAAGATGAAATAATAAAAATTACGAATAGTCAGATATTCGCGCTAAAAATATAAATGAGAATTATTTTAAACTAGATATAGTAGTATATGTCTAATAATATGATTGGGTAGGATATGGTGCTTGAAAATTCAAAAGAATAGTCAAGTAATAATATAAGTGTCACATGAAGTGTTAGAGAAGATCTGGACTCCATTATAACGATGGCAGATTTCTATATCTTGTTTATCTGCGATAATATAATTCAATCCAACACCAACATATGCAAAGTAGATTAGTGAATGAACATTCATTTGGTTGAGTATTAGTATATTGCTATCAATAAGGAAATTAAATCTCGTAAAAATTAAGCAATGAGTTTGTGAGCCAAATTTGTATACATTCATGAATGATGATCACAACTTTGACTCGCTGACTTGTGATTTTACAGATTAGAGACTGGTCGACAATTAGGTTTACCATCAAAATATGTTAATTTTACTGCTTCAATATTTAGTACGGACTTAGGCATGTAATTATGATGATCACACCAATAAATGTCTTACTTACGTTGTACCATGTATTTAAACTGACCTTAGCCTACCCAAAATGAAAACCAAATAACGATATCAAATTATCTTTTGGTTTTATTAATTAAGTGAAAATGAGTCCTAAAATTGTTCTCTTCGTGTTTCTTTTCGGTGTGTTTTTTTGTTCCTCAAACGCACGAAACCATGCAATGGAAAGTGGAGCTGATGATGAGGTGCATACCACATTCTATCGATACCCTTACAAAGGTGGTTTTGCTTTCAGAGGCCCGTTCGGGGGAAACCCCGGGTTTGGTGGCTTTGGAGGCAATTCTGGTGGTGCTTTTGGAGGTGCTTCTGGTGGTGGTACTTTTGGAGGTGCTTCTGGTGGTGGGCTTGGAGGGGGAGTTGAGGATGGATTTGGTGGTGGATCAGGTTTTGCAGCTGGTTCAGCAAGTAGGACGGCCCCCGAGCACCGGACTGGGTCGGGAGCTAAAAAGGATAGGAAGAGCCACGGATTTGAAGGAGGCAGTGCGATGAGTGGCAATGGTGCTGAGGCTAGTGGAGAATTTATAGATGGAAGTCCCTGATTATGAACAAACAATTCAAGTTATTATGCATGCATGAAACGAATATTTCCCTTTAATGATTAGTTTATAATAATCACCCAGTTTAGTAATTTGTTATGAAGTTTGTGATTTGATTGTTGTAATAATCAAGAAATAGTTGAGCCACTCACTATCTCTTGATTCATGCCCAACTCTAAAAAGCTCTTCGCCTCTTCATAAATGATCAATGACAACTCAAATCAACGTCGAAACTGAATATAAACACCTCAAAGTTTCACGATTTCAACATCGAAGGTAAAATGGCATTGCAAAATTTCACAAGTGTAACAACCCAAGTTCAAAATTAAACATAAACATCTCAGATTTTCACAAAGTTGACATCTCAGGGGGTCAAAATTGAACATACACAACTCGACATTCGAAAAATTTAGGAATCCAGACTCTTAAACATAATTCTGTTCTTAGACCGAGCTACCACTATTCTCACAGAAATGCAGTTAAAGGGTAGTGATCAATGATAGAAGGCACTGATATCTAATCTGACATTAGTCTACAGACAAATCACAGATCATATAACCTATAAATGGCCTGAGCACTTCAGAAAATTGCTCGAAAGGATTAGTAACCCCCTTATTTACGGGATCACTCTATCCCTCTTCTAAGTTCTAACTCCATTACTACAGAAATAACATTTCCTATGACTAGTGTACAACTGACAAAGCCTAAAGCCAGGCCAACAATACAACAGGGAACTTACAAGCCTATACAAAGTCAACTCAATCGCATAGGAGAAAATTGCTGAATGTACAGAAAGCTTGAAACTCTCAGATTACATCACCAAGTCCGACAATAATCAATGGACAGAAAAATGATAGGATTTTTGCAGGGCCTTACGCTTCCATTTACTCCAGTAAAGTGTCAACTCGGTTAGACAGAGGTGGAAAATCATCTTCATCTCTAAGACGGTATGATGACTTGAAGGAAAATCTGTTAAGAGAATAAATATCTCAAGTTGTGATGTCATGTTAACTATGGATCAATAAAATGTAATAACTGGCCAGACCAAATACCTATCGTCTCTACTTCGAACTGGTTTAGAAACTGGAGTAGAATTTGGAAATGAGGAGGATGAGGAATTTTTTTGCTGTCTATTACTTTCCAGTATAGGTACTGCTAGCTGATCCTCTGAACTGATTTCAATAAACCCCTCAGATAGGGCAACTGAATCATTGACAATTGAATGACCTTTTCCACGAGGGGGAAACGAGTGCTGGACATCAGATATGCCATGATTTGAAGATGGCTCGTCAGACTGAGGCGATCCACAGCTACTTCTATCATGGTTACTTGTTTCTGGGAAGCTTGGAGTCCGGACATTGTTTCTAGGGAACTGTGTTGGTTGTTTCCTCGACTTTGCAGCAGAGGGCCGCCTCAATACTTGTGAGGATCGATTCTGCAGAAAAAAAATGTCAAGCATAAATAGTAAGGATGACACCAACTATCTGATATGGAAGCAGAAAAACTATAATGTAATAAATTATGTTATGGCTTTTTCCTTATACTTGTCATCAGTAAGTATGACACTAAAAAGTCTACAATACCATATTTGGGAAGTATGTTCCAGTTCCTCGGGGTTTCGGCATATCTTCTAAGCCAACAGATACACCAGGAGGAATGACCAAAGGGTTCATGGCATAAAACGCAGAGTTTTGGATGATATCATTCACATTTCCATGAGAATACCCATTGTTCTTGAAGTGTGGTGGATGCATCATTGTTTCATATGGCATTTTCATCTGAAAATGAGGCACCATCAGAGGCATAGGTAGAACTGGTATGCATGCACCAAATTCATACCACCACCGCCCATATAGCAGACAATTAATATGGATTTCATAATCACCAGTGAGGTCGGAGAAAGAGTGGGTAAATTTAGGACTTCCATGATTGTTATCTTCATGATCAGTACCAGCCTTCACTGAATAATTTATTTCTTTAGGATCTAATGAGACACTTGTTTTAACCATCAAGTTGTCATCCTCGACAAAGCCGATGTCATCAGATGCTTGTGATACTTTACCAGAAATCTTATCAGAAGTCCTCGACTGCTTTGGTGATTTCGCCAACTCATCATATCCATGAGTGTTGCTGAAGAGATGAGGTGTATGATAATGAATCCCCCTTTCAGAAATATTCTCCTTAAGACCAGAAGCAGAAACTCTAGGAATGTCATCGGAGATCTTGATACCTTCAATTTGAGACCCTGTAAGATCTCCTGTCACATCAAGGTCTACGACAGACCCAATGCCATCTAAGGTATGTTTGTGGTTCCCGTTTTCTGTGAAAGGCCTTGATCCTACTTTGGCTACCTCAGCACTGACAGCTCTACTATCAGAGGCTCCATCAGGATGAGTTCTACTATTCACAGGCACACGAGTACAACCAACATTCCTTTCGGACAAGTCACTCTCTAGACTGAATTCATAATGACCAAGTAATGGGCCAGAGTCTTGAACATCAGGTCTATCTCCATGCCCATGCCTCTCTAAAGTATTCAGAAAAAAGTTATGTAGCTCAACAGCTATGTTATCTTCCGACTGCAAAAGTATCCGGCTGAGTTTCCTAGCCCCATAAGTAAAAGCACTCTTTATACGGTAAAAGTTCCCTGCAAGTTTGTTATGAGTCTTTGCATCTAATAAAGGTAATTATATAAGAAAAAAAGCAGTGTAACGTATATGTGACAGCGGGCAACCATAAAATAGTTATTTTAAACACGTAATAAGATACCTGTACAGAAATCATAAAACAACCAGTAAGAAACTACCTTTGCTGACACTGCGACCTAAATTATTATTGTCTTTCAGTGGATCAACAATATTGAAATGTTTTTCTTGAAAAGTCCGCTGATTTGTTTCCCCTCCTCTTGAAGGAACGTGAAACATGTCAAAACAATTTCTAAGAAAATCACCGGTGAGAAGTAAGCCATTGCCATCATTTTCAGGTGTTTCAGCTGCAAGACAGATAGAAACCTTTATATATCGTTGTAGCCCTTAAAAGTTAGACAAGGCCCGGAGAATAATTCTCACCTATGATTTCTGGCAATGATGATACATGGACAGGACCGGTTAAACTTATGCAGTAATTTTCCCAGTCAAAATTGCTAAAATAGTCCAAAAATTTGTATAGAACCTGAATTCAGTGACATCAAATACTAATTTCATACAATATCAAGCATTTGGACTATGTAACTAACATAAGTGGTAACATTAGGAAACTGAGATTAACAACCAAGTAACTCACAGCTAAAGGACCATCTAGCACTGAGTGAAATAGATGGAAGATATATAACACCAGCGTCTCCAACGCGTACGTTGAAATCAAGGCGTGATGAGCCCCAAGAATGCGACTCTCATAATAGCACCAAGCTTTGATCAATATAATACTGCGCTTAAAAAGATGATTTTCCGCAATAAGGCGATCAACCTGGACAATCATGCAGTACACAATCCACTAAGAACAAGGATCTGGAACCACTCGACACACCAAATATCCTATTTGTTTGAGGAATAGATAATATAAAACACAAAACTCAAATTATTGTAAGCCAATGCCAGTCTGCCCAAAACAAACACACCGGAAAGAAGTAAACTAGAAGCACAAATAGTGAAGTAAAATATATAACATATACAAAGACAATAATAGGCTGATAATGGTACTGAACTATAAACATGCCCTAGGAAATAAGTTTATTCTTTTCCATAAGCATTTAAAATTCAAAGATAATATTTGAAAAAAGGATATCGATCATTTGAATAAAGGGCAAAAGGCACCATTCGTCATACATGTTTGCCTTTGGGCCCTGTTTGAACACACATGTTTGAAACAGACCACATCCGATCACTCATGTTTTAATTTCGACCACTTTTGGTTGTCATTAAAATGGTCGGTATCTCTGCAGATTCCGAGGCCACGTCATTTGACTACTTCAATAGGGTGTTTTAAGTCATTTGGTTAAAAGAAATAGTAAGAATTCAGTGAGTCCACCACGGATCGTCAATACTCTTATCCCCATTGGATATTCTCCCTCCCTCTCTTCTCCTCATGACGAATATAATAAGAAACAGAAAGGAAAACAGAACACCCAAAACCAAATCGGACTGTCATCCTGAACTAATACTCATATGTTTCTGCATTAAACTATTTTATTCTTTCTCCATGGCCTGATTTAAATTCCTCCACTCAACTCATCCACAAAACCATCCTTCATTCTTCAATAATGGCAAACCTCGGCCCTCCTTCCCCATCCACCAACATTCCCAGGAATCACCACTACCCATCACCTCTACTCTGTTTAATGTCTCCGAGATCATATTCCATTACTCTCTGATTTATTTCTAACGCCGTCTCCGATGTCATTTTTTGCTCTCAAGTTTCCCCCATTGCATTGATGATGATGTTTAAGAAATCATTTGGTAGAGGTGATGGTGATAAATTGTATGTGGTCACTGATGATGTTATGATTGGAGATAAGTAGTGTTGGAAGACTTGATAATGGCGGTGATAATGGAAGTTGATTATAGATGGTGGTTGGTGAGGAGATAGTGGCAGACTCACTTGGAAAAGGAGGAGTAAAGGTGGTTGAGTGAGAGCAGGTGGTGGAAGATGGAGGTAGTGTTGGTGGTGGAGGAACTGTTGGAGGTAACTTGAAAAGTTTCTCATCAAATTTTTCTTTTCATTTCTTCTATCCAAATGAGGATATTACCCTCACAAATGGCCACATAACGGGCACGTGCCCCCAATCCACGAAACTACGATCGTGTTGACGACTTTGAGGAAGTGATCAAAATTAAAATATGGGTGATCGAATCTATCCATTTTGAACATATATGATCAAACAAGGCCGAGAGGCAAACATTTATGATGAATTGTGTCGTGCGCCCTTGGATAAATGCATACATAAGGTATTCGAATGACATAGAAAAAATAACATGCTCCGGTTTAGTTGTAGTAATGATTACAGGGTACACTCGGTTATATACTTTATTCCCAGTGGCTCAACACAAAAACAATGGGAGTAATCAGAAAACAATTTTCATGAAATTGTTTAATTTAAATAATTCCAATGATGTAGAAGTTCTTCGTTCCTAGAGAGAATGCTAAGAAGAATATGGTGTGGCTCATCTAATTGGTATTTGGTGGTGCCTTCTTCTTAATAACTGATATAAAGAGATAACAATAAAAAAACTCTAAACACAAGTTTTATTTATTTTACAGAAGAGAAACTTAGAACTGTAATATTCCTTCAATAACTTAAAAGCTTCAGCCAGCTCTTCTTAAGATTTTTCACTAGTCCTCTAGATACTTTACTTACATTGCATTACATGCAAACATGTTAAGACTGGAGATGGAAAGTATTCTACCTGCTCGAGGAAGCACAGGGTGCAAAGTCCCCCTATCTGATTAATGGATATGTCGACAACAATATTTTGCACAATGCACTTCACAATTTTTACCTGCCATAGTAGATGGAAGCATTAAGAAACCGAACTGTAATTAAAACGTAAGATTACAAAAAAAAGAGTTTCTTTAATGAGGTAATCATAAATTAAGCATAGTTACTAGCCCACAGAGTTCTCCTAAATATCTACAATCTGTATTGTATAAAATAAAAAATAGGCTAGTGGATATATTTCGACATTTAACCACCTATGGCTAACTTTACACCAAACTATGTTTATGACAGATTTGCAAAGCCATAAATGTGCAAGAGCCAAATCAACTATTTTCTGAGTGCCTGTAAAATAAATGGTCGAAAATTGGCATGTTCGAACATGACATTAAAACAACAAAAGACGGGTATCAAGTGTTATTCACCAGCAACTTATAACCTTTTTCTTCAGTCCCATCATGTTACTCTCTCCCAATTTCCGCCTACTCATGACGATTTACTAATGATGATTACTCAACACAAGGATATAGAGCTCTTTAAGCATTATGTTTTGATTAATGCTCTATTTGTGACAGGAAGTAACATATTATGACAAGCCCCAAGATCCGAACACCACAGGCTACAATAAATATCAAATCAAGTAAATGAGGGTATTCTTAAACATCTTAGACCATAGCAGTAATGCATGCAAACAGCAGATTAGTCAATGCAGACTTTACAAACATTTAATTGGAAGAGGACATATGTCACATGGATACCAATATAAGCATTTCAAGTTAATTAATGGCTTCTGCGAACAATGTGTGGAAAAGATGAACCTCAGCTCGAATGAGTTGTACATCTTTGACAACAAACTCTGCTAATTCATTTTGCTCTTCTCTTTCAAGGACAGAGGCAATATTTGATGGCAATGCATCCTCGTCATTTATACCACCAAAAGCAGTCAAGTCGATATCTCCATCGGGAAGATAAGTTTTTAGTGGGACAGAACCGTATGGAAATACCTGCACAAAGTTTGTGGACTGTGTTCTAAAACTTCATTAACAAAAATGAGCGATCCAGAAAACATGATTAGACATAATATGTCATAAATAATTGATCTCCCTAAAAAAGCCATGCTCTTTAATATCAATCTAGCCAGGTAAAGCAAACCAGATGAGTTCAGAATCAATATCTTCAGATATCCATAAGCTGCATCAAAGATATCAAAGTAGTTTCAATTATATTTTCACAATTTTCAAGGTAATGCATAAAAGGGTTGAGCTCCAAGAAGAAGTTTAGGATAGAGAAAACATATGACATGCCCTTCGTGATACAACAAGAAATGAGGAAAGTTTTTTATGAGATAACTAAAAGCAGTTGACAAGTAAATAAGTAATCAGGCAAGTTTTTTGTTACATTACTAAGGTGAATGAACCAATGGGAGGGTCCATTAGTATTGACTATAAAGCATGGAAGTGGAAGACGAACCACAGAGATTAGCATTCTTGGTTCATAATTAAGGGGGATTAGGTTTTGCAGAAGTGGAACCCATGGTCATAGAAACAACCAAATCGAAGGATGATTCGCTCCTGGATCGGCCTTGGACCATGATCCAGGTCACCCAAACAGCATACTTTCAATAAACCTTGGACGATTTGCTCCTGAAAGGTGAAGATAGAAAGGGAGAGAAGGAAAATATCAAAAAGGGTAGCACACGCGCCATGGCAGAGAGGAGGGGGCAGGGTAAGACAATGAAGGGTATGAAGAAAAGGAGGTTAAAGACAGATAGAAAGAGGAGGAGAAGTGCGTAGGTAGGTTTCGTTTTCCTATCTAGATGCAGTTCCACCTTGGGACAGGCAATGTTACGAAAATTTATAAACAAAGTCTTCGGGAAGAAACTCTTTGGAAGGCGACCTGAAACATTGACAACAAAGACAACTTCCAATAGTCATCATCAGCAACAGGTTTACTACTCTCACCTTTAATATTTCTATGAATCTTCACTTTTTGAAACAACATTTTTAGAAAGGCGAAGAGCTTAATTTCTATTAAAATGAAAACGCATCCACGCCACTGTTGTGCCTACACTTCCATGCATCAGAAAGGAGAGATGGAAAGAGATAATAGAAAAAATCACACTTGGCCATTTGATGGCAACATACAATATTCATCTCTAAGAAAACATCTGATCATCCATGGTTGTAGATTCTAGAATCGCTAAGCCAACGATGGCTCCCATGTCAAGATTCAGTATAGTTACTAATGCGCCCATGTTAACAAATTTTCTTCTACCAATGTCCACTAATGGAACTAAAAATAAAAAAGGAATATAACAGGGAGGGGGGGGGGGCATGCAATTATTTTGTAGCCATAACATCCGCTCATTAATTTCCACATTTTATGGAGTCAAAGATTTTATATTCTATCACTCTTGGATATATTGGATAAATCATAAAATGGCTCATCACAGTATCACACTGCCTACGCTTCTTATATGTGAAGTAGTAGTTAATCCGGAAACAACTTCCTCGCTTTCACAAGGTAAGCATGCATACTATCCTTGCTCGCTACCTCTTTACCCTGTTTAAGCATAAGCCTCTTCAGAGGCATTAGAGCATGCCAATGCTTAACATTCGAGTATTATTTAAAAGCCACTCATGTGCACATTACAATTCCTTTACAATCTCCACTCTACCATTAGTCTCTTAGACAACCTACAAGAGAAGCTAACCAATGCTAATTTAATTCGCGCATCCACCCTATACTAAGAAATGTCCTTACAAGAACACACGATCACTAGAAAATAAACTATCTCCTCTCTAACACTAGTGTTTTAGACATATATATTGAGAACAAATAATCAACATTCCCTGAAGTCTTCAACATTAATAAATAAATAAATAAATATATAACCAGTTCAAAGAATACATGTAGGAGTAAAAGGGAGAATTCACCTCCCCAATATTTAGCAAAACCGAACTTTTACTATTGTAATATAGAGTTTTACCATTCACTTAACTAATGTTTACTTGTTCACCTTCCCCACTAAATTTGAACTCAAAACTTCACTGATTCACCCGAAAGTTCTTACGCAACCAATGTGGGACTGGATTCTTAATACGTCGTGCATGTGTAACCCGGTCCACTTAAAGCACATATACGTCGGCCTTATCAATATACCCGAAATTCTTAGTCAACCAATGTGGGACTCGATTCTTGCAAGTTAGTTGTGCACCCTATGTAAAAATTCTTGTTCCGATACGCGCATGAAAGAGCAACACAATTGAATCGAAGAAGTAGAAAATGAAGAAAAAATACCTGACAACCAAGACGGGTTGTAATCAATCTTTGAACATAATCGATGACATCTCTTCTCCGTTCCTCAGAAACGGGTGTGGGTTGAACCGTACTGATTATTTGATGGGTAATCTTTTCAGCTTCCCCCCATTGGTATGCTCCATTTGACGGAATATCGCCCATTAATACTATCCGACAACACGAAATGAATCCCTCAAAACATTGATTTAATCAAGAACCTGCTTAATTTGTATTGTTTTGATTTGGAGAATAGATAGAATTGGTTTAGATGAATGATATTTTTTCGTGAAAATGGGGGTGGAGATATTACAAAATGGTGGCGCGCGGGGTGGGCTTAAAGATTGAAAAGAATGTCGAGGGGTTGCTGCTCCTTTGTTTTCTGTGTTGGATGACTTGGCACGAGAAAAAATCGAAAGTTTAGGACACTACCAAGTTTTTAATTTGGGTTAATGATAATTGCCTCGTATATGTTTGTCTTATGTTTTGAATTGTCTCGGTTGAATACTTTTGTTTGAAAGTTGTACCTATTTGGTTTTCCATCAACTATTCCATTTGATCAATAGTTAGTAAACATAGGTGACAAGCATGTGACATTTTAGAATGGTATATTCGTCATTTCACATTAATATTAAGCCAAATAAATCAAAAAATCTGAAAAATTTAATGACACGAAACATCACTTATGTTTGA
This sequence comes from Echium plantagineum, assembly GCA_003412495.2. Lineage (NCBI taxonomy): Eukaryota > Viridiplantae > Streptophyta > Magnoliopsida > Boraginales > Boraginaceae > Echium > Echium plantagineum. Next base: position 15,023,318 of record CM016563.1, on the reverse strand, counting down.
CTCATGCCACCCTTTGATCACTTATGTTTCATAGTGTCTCAATTGATCACTTATGTTCGGAGTGTCCTGATAGATCAATTATGTTTGCAAATTGTCCTTAGTTGATTTTTCATTGACGATTTCTTTCAGGGAATCACAATCAATGCATGTGAGTTTAATGTGACATTTTTAAGAGTATTTTTGTCATTTTGTAAAAAGATATCAAGAGATAAAAAAAATTGATTTTATTTGAGTCATCAAACATTATAATATGGGTTAATGACATCAAAGATCACTAAAAGTATCTAATATTTTCAAGTCGATCACTCTCATTTTAAATAGACCATGTTAGAAATGCATTTTTTTGGGAAAACTTTGTCACTGTGCCGTTTTGAAAGATTTCGGGTGCATTTTGTGAGTTTTTAGCAAATGTAATTCTGTCCGTTCATATTTATAGACATTTAATCATCGTTTTTTTCAATTTTTTGTTTTTATTTTTTTTTAAATATCTTTTTTAAATATCTTTTCGTTTTTTTATTTTTTGTTTTTTTAATTTTTTAAAAATATATATAGAAATTTAAAAAAAACGAAAACAAAAGTTAAAAAAACGAAAAAAAAAAATTAAGAAAAAAAACAAGGATTAAATGTCTATAAATATGAACAGACAAAATTACCATCGCTAAAAACTTACAAAATGCACCAAAATCTTTCAAAACGGCCCAGTGACCAAGTTTTCCCAAAAAAAATGCAATTGAGTGATCTAACATGGTCCATTTAAAATGAGGGTGATCGACCTAGAAATATTAAATAGTTTTAGTGATCTTTGGTGCCATTAACCCTTATGATATCATTATTGACACATTTATTGAGTCGTCATCAATTACTACCTTGCAATAAATGGTAGAGTCATTGCTTGGTTGGTAATACTTTTGATGTCGTTGTAATATGCCAACTTTGGAGTCATACTAGTTAATACGATTCTAAATCACAAAAACACTCTGTATATTCTGGTATGATCAAATACTAACTTGAGCATTGAAGTTTATGAGAGGGATATTTATTTATATTGTTGGTTACAAGAAGAACTTCACACCTGAGACAAATTGAAAAACCTGTCATGGGGACGAGAATTTGGAACCATACAAGTCATCACACAACACTTGTAGAATATAGTTCACTGACCACCCTCCGTCTCGATCCAACTTATGTATTTGCTCAATTTTGATATTAGGGTTTCATAACAAGTTTTAATCTTTTTTTTTTTTTTTTTTTTTTTTTTTAGTGAATGCTTTAATATTAATTTCTTTAAAATATTTAAATAATGTCTTAATTGTTTTTTTTTTTTTTTTTTTTAGAAAAAACAGCTATATTGAAAATAAGCAGAAACGAGAGTTAAGTACAATCAAAAATACGAAAATCAAAACCCCACTCTATACTAATGTGCCAATTCCCCCTAGTTCGAGCAATGTGCCTCCAGCTATCCACTCGAACTCGAACATCCTGAATACACTTAGCCACAACTGCACTAGCCTCTTGCCTCTTATCTCCAAAATGCACCTCATTACGAGCTCGCCAAATGTGATAAACAGCCGCAGTTATGCATAACCTACGGAGTCTTCCTTTGAAACTTTTGCCCAGACCCTTGCTCTCAATCCATCTAGCTTCCTCCTCCCATGTTCTTGGCACATGAAACTCATTCAAGTACATTAACAGCTTTCTCCAAACAGTTGTTGCAAAAGAACATTCAAAGAACATGTGGTGCAGAGATTCTTGTTCTTGACAGAATGCACACTTATCCTCTACACTCATGCCCCATTGTCTAAGTCTATCTCTTGTGGGAAGACGACCAAGGCATAGGAGCCAAGTAATGAAACTGAACTTAGGTACATGACCTAAGAACCAGGGAATCTTCCACCACCATACATGATCCTCAGTATCTCTCAAAGTTCTCCACACATCAGTGGTCTTGAAACCAGTCTTGCCAAACCACACCAACTGATCCTGATTGTCCCTCAAAACTGGGAGTCCATTTCTAAACATGCCTATCTCCACAGTGTTACTTCTACAATTAGGCCACCTTCTTCTCTGTACAATATCCTTTACAGTGTTATGTTCCTCAATCTGCAGAATGTGAATATCTCTGCTACTAAGAAATTCAGCTGGAACTCCTTGCTGATGCCAATTATCATAGAGACAATTCACCAAACTTCCTCTGCCAACAACATACTTAACATGAGGCCTAATGTGAGGTCTCAGCATTAATAACTTCCTCCACACCCAAGAATCCACACTTCTACTATTAATTCCCCACATACATTGCTTACCCAATCTATAAGTGTTTATCCATTTAACCCAAAGTGTCTCTTTCCTGCTGCAGATATTCCACAAATGCCTGGACATGCTGGCAAGATTCCACTGGTACACTTGCTTGATACCTAGACCCCCTTCCTCCTTTCTTTTAGTTGCTTGCTTCCAGGACACCTTAGCAAAGAAGGGACCCTCAGAAACCCCTTTCCAGAGAAAAGCCTTCATTAATTTCTCAATTTCCTTTATAACAGTCTTGGGAATGAAGACAATTTGAGCCCAGAAATTGTACATGCCAAAAACAACCACATTCAACATGACTAATCTGCCAGCAAAGCTCAAATGCTTTGCACTCCAGCCATCTATGTGCCCTTTGATTTGTTCCACCAATCTTTTACAATCATGAGGTCTTAACTGCTTTGTAGTGAGTGGAATTCCAAGATATCTAACTGGCAGCTCTGCCCTTTCAATCCCTAGAGTTGCACTCAACTGCTCAGCAACTTCATCAGAGACTCCAGCAAAGTAGGAGGTGCTTTTATTCAAATTTGCAAATAATCCAGACAAGTTACCAAACTGTTCCAGGGTGTCCTTAATCAACTTCATGGCATTCTTAGTGGCACTACTAAGAATGAATAGATCATCTGCAAAACTCACATTTACAAGCCCTATTTCCTTACATCTGGGGTGAAATTCAAAAGCATTATTTCCTTTCAACATTTCAGTAAAGAAATCCATTACCATGATGAATAAGTAGGGGGACAAGGGGTCCCCTTGCCTTAATCCTCTGCTACTTTTAAAAAACCCCTGCAACCCACCATTCACTGATAATGAGAACCAAGCTGTGGAAACACAATTCTTCACCCATTGTATAAACCTTACAGGATAGTGCATAGCAGCCATAACTTCCCACAGGAATTCCCATCTGACTGTATCATATGCCTTCATGATATCTATTTTCATGGCACACCTAGGTTTACCAGTCTTCTTGTGATATCCACAAACTTGTTCTTGCATTAGCAAGACACCATCTGAAATGTTCCTTCCAGGAACATAAGCAGTTTGTTGTAATCCAATAACATCTCCCAATGTCTTCTTCAATCTTCCAGCCAGAATTGTAGTAATACATTTGTACACTGTATTACAGCAAGAAATGGGCCTAAAATCTTTCATGGTTTGAGGATTGGAGACCTTTGGAATCAAAGAAATAATAGTGCTGTTCAAGTGCTTTGGCATATAACAAGTGGAGAAATAAGTCTTGATAGCTTCAATCACATCATGCTTAACTGTACTCCAAGATCTTTGGAAGAACTCAACAGTAAAACCATCAGGGCCAGGGGCTTTTCCAGCTTTCAAACTCATCATAGCTTGCTCTATTTCTTGATCACTGATAGGCTCAGATAGCATATGAATGTCCTCTTGCTTGATGTGCTTTCTGATAACTTGTTGAATAGAAGCAGTTGCCACCTCAGTCTGTATTGGAGCAGAGAACAATTTGACATAGAAATCCACCATAACATTTTTAAGCTCCCCATAATCCTGGACCAGATTGCCTTCAGAATCATGAATGGCCTCAACTCTGTTATGTGCTTGATGAATCCTTACAGTTTTATGGAAAAAATGGGTACTAGCATCCCCTTCCTTAAACCATTTAACTCTTGATTTATCCTGTAAGAATTGGAATTCAGCTTTGCTCAGAGCCCTATACTCTTTTTCCAGCTGTGCAGCTTCTGCCAACACTGCTCCACTTAAATCTCCCCCCAGGATTTTGCTATTTACTGCCTCAAGTTGAATGTGCTTCTCATTTACTCTAGTACTCAAATTTGAGAATTCTTTTATGTTAAGCTGTTTAAGCTGTCTTTTCACTCTATTCAACTTGCTGTGAAGAATATCCATACCACTTCCTACATCATCTCCATTCCAGGCTTCAGTGATAATTTCATCATATCTAGGATGTGAAGACCAAAACCTCTGATATTTAAAAGGCCTGGGTTCCATGTGCACAATTTGACCAAAAGAAACATCAATAGGACAATGATCTGATTCCACAGGAGTGGGAACACAAACACTGCTACCTCTGTATTCATCCCGCCAATGAAGATTACACAAAGCTCTGTCCAATACTCTTACTACCCCCTTATCCTTCCAGTTTCTAGCCCATGTGAATTTGTTGCCAGAACTAGGATGATCCACAACATCAATGGTTCTGATGCACTCATTACCAAAATGAAAAAATATTCACTAAACAATATTACGTAAGACCCAGGCACGTCGACTAATCATTTACCAAATGGGATAGTGGATGAAAAATCCCCAATTTTACCAACATAAGTGATCAACAAAGGCACTATGAAACATAACTGATCGATTGGGACACTTTAAAATATAAATGATTGATCAGTGATATGACTCAAACATAAGTGATGTTCATTGCCATCAAACTTTTTTTGATTTTTATTTTTTCGCTTAATGTCGATGTGAAATGACAAAATACCACTAAAAAAATGTCACATGGTTCTCACATGAGTTGACTAACCATTAACCAAATGGATTAGTGGATGGAAAATCCACCGGGGACAATTTTCAACATAAGGAATCGTCGAAAACACTTTGGAACATAAGTGATTGACTAATGACATGAGGCAAACATAAGATGTTCCCTGACAACTTGTCATCGGACATCGTGATAAAAGATCATGAGTTTGATTCTTTTAATATTTTTTTGTCAAACTTGTCACACCTAACTTGTTTAATGCAATACATCATTGGTATTGTTTGGGAGTATTATACTCAGTTTGATGCATGAACACTCAATAAATAGTATTACGGGTTATCTATAAAGGCCAAACAAAGAATAGTTTGTTAAACAATACACCAATAATATTATGGATTGAGATGGAACAACTTGTCATGAGTATATTATACTTTGGGTCAATGTTTGAATTGTTATTAAGTCCATCATTTATGTTTTAAAACGTTACTGTCAATTACATATATTTCAAAATGTGTAGTTATTACCATTTTGTTAATATGTCGTTAAGTATAACATGTGCGAGGGACATGTAAATTTTTGGTAATGTTATATCGTCATGTCATTAAATATAGTTTGGGCAAAAACAAAATTAAAAGATAAAATAAATTTTGATATGACTTGTCCCCAAATTCAAATTCACTCCTGATATACTTAACGACATATTAATAAAAAGGGTGACGAACTAGAACATTTTGAAACTGATTGACAATAACGTCGTGAAATATAAATGATAAACTGCAAACATCTTATAAATATATGTGATTATGTAAACATTTTATAAATATATGTGATTATGTAGGTATTAGCCTTAGTTATGCTGTAAAAGTCTCATTACATGTGATGTTACTTGAAATGTATTATTTTAAGAATCAAAAGGATTGTAAAATGATAATTTGATAATATTGATCTAATTCTCTCTAATTTTTTCAATGGTTTCGAAGTTTGCAAACTCGGAAAATTTCTCTATGCCTAAAACAGGTAATTTGGGTGAGAGACTTGGTGAATAATAACTCAAGATTCAATGTCAATGACAATTCAACTGTCTTGTGATAATCAATAAGCTATTAACATCGCACACAGCCCAACATGATCATACTATATACACATACGTGGATAGACTTTATGTTAAGAGTCTATGGATTTCATTCTAAAATGAATTAATAATAGAAGAAATAGCCCAAAATCTTATATATTAATCTGGGAGAAAACCGATATATATTAATCCGGGAGAATACTAATATCCGATGTGGGCGTACATTTAACACTTTAGAATCATCTAGAAAATATTTAATACTTATGTAAAGTATTCTGATTTTATAGGATTATATAATTATTACTCCTATATAGTTACTCCCTCCATTCCTAAATGATAGAGTCATTTGTTTTTTCACGGTCTACGAGACACGACTTTAAACGTAAATATTTTTAATTTTACATGTGTAAAAATTATAAGAACTTGATATTTTAAAAATATATATTGAGACAAATCTAACAAGATCCAATATGACTATATTATTTGTTAGCGGCTAACGAGAATTTACGGTCAAAATATCTAAAATTTGACTTAAAAAGTCAAAATGTCTCCGTCATTTAGGGATGGAGGGAGTATTATTTATTGTTGTTTGTAATTATGTGAAAATTAACTCAAACACAGAACAAGTGATTGTGCAAACACAATATTTGTCTCTACTGATTATCATATAGTTTAATTAGTTTTGATGCTACTCTTCAGTCCTGAGTCCTGACAAATTAAGATTAGTTGAGCTTGAGCAAAATTAACAAACCAATCGATCAAAAAGTAAAATTCCTGAATTGACCTCCACCCACCAAAAGAGGATTCATGTCAAATTAAGCGATTACACGATCTTAATTAATTTAAGAACGTCTTAAACCAATCCAGTGCCGAGATAGAGACATTCTTAATTACTTATGCTTGAAGGTATCTACAGTGCTTTTCAGAACTTTTGCCCCCTTTTATTGAAGTTTTAGTGCTCATTGCTCAATGTACATTTGAGTGAGTTTTGAGCCAATTACGGGTGAGTTTCAATTACTTGTTACATTCATAATGCTAGTGATAGACTATATAAATAAAGATATTAGTTTTTTTTTATAAATATAAGTTATGCATTTTTTTAAAATTTTATTGGACGTTCGGTTGAGCGAGTTCAATTATACTTGATCCGGTATCAAGTACAAAGTGATATGATACTCGTGTCCGACTTGTAAAATTTCAGGCAAATCATCCAATCTAATTGTGTAGATATATCGTATATTCACTCCATTTACAAAACTACCCCTCTTTGCAAGGGTAATGTTCGCACGAAATTTCAGTTAGGGATAAAATTGTCATTTTGACTATACTATTGTACTATTTCAATGTGCAAAGTCCCACTCGTTTTAGTGGAACTAATCCATCTCTAGGTTTTCGGGTCTTTTATTCCTTTTATTTATTATCCATATTTTTCGTTCGCTTGTAATAATTTATTTTAAATAAATTGAACATTTATGTCAGAGCATGTTTGTTTGTTTGTTTGCTTCGCCTCTTGTTTTTATGCTGTAATAAGGGAGCCAAAATCATTTCGAAATTGTACTTAATATCGTATATTTTTAACGACTATTGAGTCCATTAGTTAGATAAAGCGTTGAATTTTAGCTTAAATTGGTACGAATATTCTTCAGATTATATACTTCGATTTTTCTTTTCATTCTAAATTCGACCTCGAAGCTACCAGGGTCTTTAGAACGAACGGGAGTAATATCTCGTGACGACTAGACGAATAAGGTTGGAATGAGTTTGGATGGGAATAGCAAAAGAGGTCGAAGTAATGGAAGAAAATCAGTGGAGAATGGGAGGCAGTTTTCGATTGATGAGAAAGTGTTGATTGATCCCAAAGAACTCTTTATTGGTGATAAACTTGGTGAAGGAGCTCATGGGAAAGTTTATCAGGGAAGGTTGTATCTTTTTTTATATATATAATCTATCATCCATGTGCTTTTTCTGTGACTCTTGTTGTTATTCAGTCGTGTTCGAGCGGCTATCAGGTATATAAGGTCCAGTAATTAATTGGTTGTTTCGAGTATCGAGCAATATTTGAGTCCGGCTTGATAATTGATTGGATTGATAATATATTCGGGATTTTTCGTGTCGAATAGCAAGTGGTACCGGGTTACACTGTTTTTTGACAGCCCGAAATTACTGCTCGTGCTCTCTTGTTTGTTTTTATTTTAAAATACTTCTGATGGTATTGATTGCTTTCACTTTTAGACAATTTATCTCTTTAAGTATTTGTGTTTTGACAAATTGTAACATGTTTGTAAGATGGATTAGTCCAAATTATGTTTCTTAACGTTAATTTTGGAAGTATAAATTTTACGCACTGTTTTATTGGCATAACTACATTCCAAATACTTGAATAGTGATCTTGTCTATTATGTGTGAATGGAGGATGAATGATTCTTACCTTCTTGTTAACATTTCACATTAATATGATCCAATGCCTTTAAAGAGGCTGTTTCCTAAGCGGGGTCGAATGGTATGCAGCCTTACCCCTGCATAAAGGTTTTTTGGAAATTGACCCGAGAATGAAGTAACACGAGCTACTACTTCACTTTGATCACAATAGATAAAAAACTCAAGTAGTGTAGTGAGGCATTTTGCTTTGTTCTATTATATAAAAGAGCCAGAAGCAATAGATCTTAGACTACATATGACATGGGAAAAGATTCTTATCTTCTTTCTGATCCGTTATTAGGTATGGAGAGCGAATAGTTGCTATTAAAGTCCTCAATGGTGGGAAAAGTTTAGAAGAGAGGACTGTACTTGAGAATCGTTTTGCTCGGGAAGTGGCCATGATGTCTAGAGTGGAGCATCACAATCTGGTGAAGGTGAACATCTCATGTTCTATGTAATTAAGTATGTGCTGCTGTCAAACTTGGTTTGATTGATAGCACTATGCTCTCTTGACAAATGGTCCACATGATTAGATATACACTATTCACAATTTTCTACGGGGTTGTCATTGAATTCATTCCAAGTAGAGTGCAACGAAGGACAGTAATTTTCTTGCATAACTTCTGCTAGATGTTTCTCTTATTAAATACTACTGATCCTCTTTGCTAGATTGGTCCTTTTCAGTTTTTTTTTTTTTTATATTTGCCATAATGATGGTGTGGTCCATTTTGCAGTTTCTTGGAGCTTGTAAAGATCCTTTGATGGTGATTGTTACAGAACTCTTGCTAGGAATGTCACTTCGAAAATATTTACTCAGCATTCGTCCAAAACAGTTAGATATTCATGTGGCAGTAAATTATGCCCTTGACATTTCCCAGGCAATGGATTGTTTACATGCTAATGGCATTATACACAGGGATCTGAAACCTGGTATAACATGGCGAGCTGATTTGTACAAGTTTTTATATGTTTCTGTTATACTGATATTTGTAAGATCAGATTATTTAAGTGTATTTAAAAAAATTCTGGGAATCAATTTGAAAGCTTTGTTAATGAAATCTACTGTGGTGCTTCCTAAACGAATTGCTTTGTACATTAATTTCTTATTATAGACATTATCCTCATGTTATTCTTTTTAGGCTATTCTGCAGTAAAATGGCATAACAATTCTTGCAAGAGGTACTTGTTTGAGTATTTGGTTCCTCTATTTGAGACTTTAGTTACTTGGAGTCAGTAACCACTAACCAAACTACTGCAAGTCATATGTTTATTTTTGCATTATGGAACGGCGAAGGATCATTGTTCTCCCATTGTTCCTTTTACTTCTCTAAAAAGAAATCATATGATCACTTTTCCATGCAGAAAATTTGTTACTTACGGCCAACCATAAAACAGTAAAACTAGCAGATTTTGGGCTTGCAAGAGAAGAAAGCGTGACAGAGATGATGACTGCAGAGACTGGAACATATCGGTGGATGGCACCTGAAGTTTGTACCTTTCTTTAAATATTTGCATGAGCATAATTTATGCATAATTAGTTTTTCACAAGACTTTGGATTTTGAAGTACGACAAAAGATATGAAGTATAAGAACTGTAACTATAAATGTATTTTTTCACATGTGGGGCTATTATCTAATCATCTTCATGTATTAATGTAGTTGTACAGTACTGTGACATTGCGCCAGGGAGAGAAAAAGCATTATAACAATAAGGTCGATGTGTACAGTTTTGGCATTGTCCTATGGGAATTAGTCACAAATCGTTTGCCATTTGAGGGCATGTCGAATTTGCAGGCTGCCTATGCTGCTGCCTTTAAGGTGAGCGAAGATAATATGCTTTTTCATTTCGTGTGGGTTCCCTTCTTCATATGTTACTTCTGTGCATGAAATTGAGATTTGAGAGAACCAAGTGCCTGTGAAATGACTTATAAACTGTTTCTAAAAAGTCCACAAACTTCAAATTAATGAGGATCGACATCTACTTTGTGCATTCAGCCAATTGTTTTCGTTCATAAGATCACCCTGTTCGTTCTATGAGTAGCATAACGACTTAGGATATTTGTAAAGTCTGTGTAATTATAGTGAAAGTATTTATAAACTGTTTCTAAAAAGTTCACAAACTTCAAATTAATGAGGATCAATATCTATTTTGTGCATTCAGCCAATTGTTTTCGCTGATAAGGTCACCATGTTTTGTTCTACGTGTAGCATAGCGACTTAGGATCCTTTGTACAGTTCTGTGTAATTTTATAGTGGTTGGTTACCTTTTCAGAATGGCCTGAAATATTGATGACCCTTCCTTCCTGAGAAAATCTCAAAAGATGAACCTATAGGTGGGACCTTTTACTTTTGATACCTCTCTAACATATGTTCAATTTCACATAATCAGAGCCATTATGATGCAGCCATCATGCCACACGATGCCTGCTAGAAGATACAAATTTGCTAAACTAATATATCTAACATGCATAGAATCTGCAACTTCTCCTTGTTTATGTTCCCATGTAAACAATGTTATGTTAATTTAGTCCCTCTCTTGACGTTGATTCCTTCACCTGTATGCATATGTTTGTCTACCGTGTTGCAAGTTCATCAATATAGTCTAACTATTTACACGCCGAACTTCGGTAGAATCCTAGGCAGCTATAGACTGAGCCTCCAGCCAGCTACATCCACCCTCAAAGAGCTGGTGCCATTAATAGTTTGTCATTATCAGGTGTATCTTTAGTTTGTCACAAACTGAATGACTCATAAGTTCCACGAGTGCAGTCCCCGTGATCTGAGTTGCAAGGTTAGGTTCATCACGGTCTTTTGGTGAACTTATTTGTGTCTAGAAGTTCAGTATGTCTTTTACTGTAGGTGTTTTGTTTTTAAAATTATTTATATGAACTTCATGGTTTGTAAGTACTTGTTGTGATCGTGTGACCTTATCCTTTGTTTTGTTGATTTATCTAGAGATATAGTTGGCACTAAAAGTAACTGGCTCAATTATGATAAACGACGATGACAATGCTTGATTTGTGTGCTAATTTGATGCTTTAAATGTGTTGCCTAAAAATTGCAGCAAGAGAGGCCTATTATTTCTGACGAAATTCCTTCAGAAATTGCGTTCATAATTCAATCATGTTGGGTTGAGGATCCAAACATCCGACCTGGCTTCAGTCAAATTATTAGGATGCTCAATGAGTTTCTCTTAAAGCTGGTTCCACCTGCGCCGTCCTTGCCAGACGACAGCAATGTGGCAGATTCAACAAGTAATGGCAGCATTACCAAATATTCAGCCAGAGCTAGAGGCAAATTTGCATTCCTACGCGAACTCTTTGTTGCTAAGAAGACCAAACACCTGCAATGAGATGGTAATGCTTTTTGGTGGTTTTATCTTTCTCAACTTTGAGAAGAAGCTTGGAATAGAAGATGTACATGAGAAAAAGGTTGGAACTACATTAGAAATAGTAAGTATAAACAGAGATGATAGTTTAGGAACTAGTTTAACATAACTAATAAGAAAATTGAAAACTGGTGTAGATAAATTCAAATTACATTGCTATTATAGTTTATGTTAATTATTCAAGCAATCCTTTTATTTACCAGTGAAATTATGTGTTGTTAATTACATAAAAATCTAGAATAAATCATTTTTGTTTCTCGGGAGATAGCTCAACTGGTAAAGAGGTAGAGTGTTAAAGTATTTGTAGTCTTGACTCTTCACGCAGCGTAAGTGGGACTCTCTAAGGTGGAAGCTTTGTGTTGAAGTGGTTAAAAAGTAAACCCTAGTCTCCAGATTACTTGGATACTTTTTGTTTCTTTAGATATTACTCCAGATGTCCCTAAATAATTGGTATATTTTGACTTTTGTGGTCAAAATTTAAAAAATTTGATCAACAATTCTCATAAAACGACAAGAAATAATATAGTCATGTAAGATCTTGTTAGATTTGTCTCAATATATATTTTTGAAATATCAAGTTATTATAATTTTTTTTCGCATGTGGAATGAGAGATATTTATGTTTTAAATCGTATTTTGTTTACCATGAAAATCAAAATGTACCAATCATTTAGGGATGGAAGGAGTATTTTCCTCCATAGCCTTTTTCTTTTTGTCGAAGGATCTCATTTTCTAGTGATTCTTCACCTTATAAAATATCCCTTTTGTAGTTTTCTCGGAACTTATGATCTATTCTTTGACTATTTTTTTCCCTCCTAGTTTGGGTAAACTTCAATTTGAAGTTCAAGTTTGTCGTGTTTCAGTTTTCTTGGCTTGCTTATTTTTGGTTGTTTCTTCATTTGCTCTTTTATTGTATTTGAGTCATTATTATTGTTTTCAAAATCCGTTTAGACAAACAATTAAGGATTTTGAGATAATTAATTTCATGCAAAAAAAATTTTCACAAACAATAGAAGTTACAAATAGTCGTAGGACAAGAAACATCTTTTGGAAAATAACAAATGCAGAATGTCTTCAAAATCTTAGAAAGATTGTTATTACTAAATTTAACTCGATAAACAATGTTAGTATTTTGGATTCCAATTATAATGGCTCGTCTAGTCACAATATTTTTCTAATTTATGATATAGCTTTAAAAAGAAGAAGAAGAAGTCATATTGTGAATGAAATATGCCTAAAATACGCCTGTGGTAACTGATAAGAATTGTAGTGTAAGAAGCGGAATGTGCAAAACATGAGGTGGAGGTGTGTTGGGGAAGAAAGGGGGTTTAATTTATTTGTCTTTTTCAACTTTTGAATTAGTGAAGTGACTAAATTGTCTTTACAAAAGTCACATCTTTTGCACATGTCGGGCGGTTGCTGGAATTCATGATAGAGTAGTGATTTTCTGCTTGTATAAAACATCAGTGATTGAATGAGTCTTTTAATTTATAGGTGATCGAACAAGGATTTTAGGCATACATGAATGATGGTCCATGTCTTTTGTCCTTCATTTTTTCGGGTATAGCATCTTAGCAAAAAAAATTCCCTTTGTTCAACCTATGCAATTCCGCTGGAGAGCTGTGGGAGACGGTGGAGGGAAAACTATGGCAAAATAGAGAGAGTTTATCCTTGTCTAACCCCGCTGAAGTTGTTCCGGCATATAATACAGGCGAGGAAGATTTCGCCGACGATCAGGTTACACGTGATGGGGTGTGTTAAGATGCACATCCCACATCGAGAGTCGGTGTCCTCTCGGTCAATATATAAAACCTTGGGCTACTCCTTCTATTGTCAATTGGTTTTAGAGTGGAGTCTCATAGACTCTTAACATGGTATCATGAGTCAAGCCCGTCTTAATGAGACACGTGTAACCCCGTCAATATTGTTCCGGCAAGTAATTCCGGCGAAGAAAATTCAGCCGACGATCGGGTTACATTAAGGTAGAATATGGTGTGGATTCATGGAAGCTACTTGAATATTTTAAATGGCATTATAATAGCTTCTTGATAAGTATTCAATTTGTCAAGGGGCGAGGGTGATGTTAGGTTGGGGATGATGATAAGGGTGTAGTTAATTTGAAGTGATGTATGGTTAATGAAACTATAGGATTAGAACTATCAAAATTGTCCCTTTAGTTTTTCGACTAATCTTCAATTTATAGAGTAAAAAGCGTTAAAGGGATTATTCGAAAAGATGATAATAGTACAGAAGCCAATCTAAAAATGTTATGTTTCAAAACTTTGATCACCTAACTAATTTTCAAAACTTTGATCACCAACTAATTTTCTAAACTTTGATCAAGTATTTATTTAATTTTTTTATCGTATCAAAACTTTGATCGCCAACAAATTTTCAAAGAAAAATTGAACAATTTCAAATTTACATTTGTTAGTATACGGAATTGGAATTCTTAGTTAGCAAAAATTGATACATAATAACAAAATCATCAATTAACAGAAATATTTGATCTTTTGAGATGGTGGATTGTAGTAACCATCAACCTCCTTTTTATATAAAAATCAAAGCAGAAGTGAATGATGCGTGAACAATCGCTTAGACTAATTGATGTTTTGGAAAAATAATAGTAGTCCCTATTTGTTAAATTAGAAGAAAGTGATGTGGATATATGTTTAGTTTGACTAGCAAGGATTGATTTTGATGATTTTAGAAATCAAAGACTGACCAACTTACCTCCCAAATACACACCTCTCTCTCTCTCTCTCTCTCTCTCTCTCTCTCTCTCTCTCTCTCGTCAAAAATCTCATCGTCCCTTTCCTCATCTGCTTCTCTACTTATTTGACCCTTCTTCTCTCTTCACCTAATTCTCCTTTTCTAATTTCCAAGCTTTGGCTATCTCTAAAGATCTTAAACTGCTCAGATCAGTTTATTCACTTAGATCTTTCCATACGTACTATCTACGACTCGTGCTCTTGCTCTTACACTTCGAGGTTTTTATTTTCATCTTAACGAAAAACGAGTAATATCTAGTGACGACTAGACTAAAATAATATAGTGGTTGCCTTAAAATTTTGAAATTAGTAGTTTACATTAATCATGTGATTGCTGACCACTTGTCTATCTTTGCTTTTTTTTGTTAGACATTTGAGCCCTTATGAGGTGAATTAAAGCGTCATTTAATCAGCCAATTAGCTCAGTTCTCGCTCGTTTCGAGGTGTGTTACTCCTCAATGTAGCAAAACAAATTAAAAAATTGTTTTTTGCTTTTTGGTGGAATTTTGATGTTGTTGATGTGGTCTTAATTAAGAATAGTCTTTGAGAGTTTCCGCGTTGGTTAGGGGTCGTTTTTGGATCTGGTCTTCTCCTTCTTATTATACATGCTTATTTTGTCAACTTTGACCAAGTATTTTGACCACATTTTTTCAATGTGGTTTGGTTTAAGACGAAAGCAAATCGAAATTATGTAAATTTCTCATATACAATCAATTCTTTGATTTATTCTAGTATGGATTCGTGTAAAGATTTGAGAATGAATATTACATGTATGCGTTATTAATAGAAGAAACATTTGAATTTTTGAAGGGGGGGAGGAAGCCAATTTTGACTAAGAAATAGTATGATATGAGTGAGTCATGTAGTTGCCTAAGTCGTTGAAAATTGTTCTTAATAATGAAGATTAAGAGGCAATTTATGGTCCTTTTGGGTTAGAGCGAGACTAGGTGAAAGTTTAATTCACCCTGTATGGGTTCTATTTTTTGTGTTTGTATAGGTTATTAATCCCCCCCCCCCCCCCCCCCCGCGCGCGCCCGTGCGGGGTTTTCATTGACTCTCGAATTGAGATGTAATGTAGGTGAATAGTACTTGTAGTTATATTTAATTTTGATTCGTCTAGACAAATAAAATATTTGATGCTATGGAATGCACTCTTTGGTGTTAGTCTCTTTAGCTGATATCATACTGTATGGGATTTTGCATATTTAAAGAACTCTCTTCTAATTATTAGACAGATTTGAATGTTTGTATCTGTTGCTCATGTGTTTTTTGCTCCATTTGTTTCAGTTTATCGGAAATTGTTCACAATTGTAAAACCTGGAACAAGATGATGGGATGCTTTGCAGTTCTAAGGGGTAGAAAGAAAAAGCCTAACCAACCCGTTTACATCAAGCGTGTTAACCCTCAGGAGCATTCACCTAGTAAATTGCCTGAACCCCAAATTCAAACACGTACATTGCAGTCTGCACCTCCCAGTTTTAAAACTCGTGTAAAATCTGTTCAATCAGAGAAGAAGGTAACTAGCAGCAGGGAAAGGACATTATCTGCCCCATCTACTCTTGATGCAGCAGATCAAGATGCTCTTGACTTGAACGAATTTGATGAACAAGAAGAGTCTAAGCATCGTCTGGGATCAATGAAGGAACGTCCCTCTCTTAGCCCTCAGCCTCTCCCGCTCCCGTCCCCTCAAAGGGCTTCGGTTCTGAAGACAATGGGAAGTTTCAAAACATTGAACTCTAGCGGCCATCTCATGGCTGCTGGTCCATTGCCACTCCCTCCATCACTGCCACCTGTACTGTCTTCTACAGGAAACTTGCGAAATTTTTCATATGAAGAAATAGCAGCTGCTTGCCTCAATTTTTCTCCTGAACGATGCATGTCAGAAGGCGTTTCTTCAGTGATCTATCGAGCTTCATTTGGAGATGAATGTTCAAGCCTCAAGAAGCTAGAAGCCACTGTTACCCGCCTTCACCCTTCGGGTCAGGTACTGTGTCTTAGCGAATGATTTTCTCCTAATATGTTTATACAATTATTTTTTCCTTGAAAATTTCAAGTGTTTGTTTTATCTTGTAATCCCCTTCAAATGTGCAGTTACAACCTCTTTCAAACCCCTTTTGTATTATCTCTATATACATTTTATCTACACTTAGAATCTTAGAATGCTCATCATGATTCTTGCTGATCTCTGCTTCATACCAATTTTATATTTTCCTCACACTCGGTTTGCATACTTCTTTTTTTCTTGAATATTTTCTGTTATTTGTATATTTATTGATTTACTTCTATTAGATGAATGGCATTTCAATTTTTCCCCTCATTAAGAGAAATACTATTGTGCATTTTCTAGAGAATAACGATTTCATTTAGGAATGTACAGGATTACTTGTTGGCTTCTGTATAGAAGCGTTTTTCTCTTTCCTGATTCTAGAATTTTTCTTCTGAGAATTGGGAAGATTTGGTTCACTTGTCTCACCATTTTTGCCTTTCCATTCTAGGGTATGAAAGAATTTGTTAATGAGGTAAACACACTTGCGTCTTTGCATCACCCTTGTTTGTGCAAATTGATCGGTTTTCATGCGCGCGAAGGATCAGAGTTCAGGATGCTAGTATATGAGAGACTATTCCATGGAAGTTTAGATAGGATATTATATGGGAGATCAGATGGTCCACCTATGGATTGGAATGCAAGGATGAAAGTTGCTTTATGTGCGGCACAAGGGCTAACCTTTCTACATGAAGAAGGACCTTTCCAGGTAGTTCATTGTTTGTTCCTACAGGATTAGGAATTTCATTTAAATTGAATCAAAATACCTTACAACTCCTTAGTTCTTTAACTTGTACTTCTTGTCACTTCTGTATATATATAGTTCGTATTGTCTGTCTAGCATTAGTTCATTTCCTTACTTTCTAATTCTTTTATTCACTTCTGTTATAGGCAATGTTTCATGAATTTTCGACGGCCAATATACAAGTTGACAAGGATTTTAGTGCCAAACTCACAGGATATGGCTGCATTAGTCACATCCCAGAGACCGACATTTCCACTAGTGCTAGTGTAAGTAGCAATACGCTGTGAGGGCTTCATCAGTCTCTTTAGATTCTCTTGTTTGCAACTTTGTTAGTTTTGTTTTCAATATTTGATAAATTTTGTTAATGCTTTTGACACTTTAGTTATGTGTATAACTCTGTTTTGTACTTTATAATTGTGAGCAAGTTCCGTTAGAAAGTTGAGTGAAATAGTTTGCAATTCATAACCTAAGACCAATCTTGGTTATTTTTAATATTAGTTTTGGACCAGTTTTGAGTTTGATGATATTCTATGTCCTTCTAAATTACTTTATATGATCATCAATTTCAGGCCCTTGCGAATCTCTCAATGGAGACGTTGGAAAAAGGTTTGTTAACTCCCAAAAGCAATGTGTGGAGCTTTGGAATTGTGCTTCTTGAATTGCTAACTGGTAGGAAGAACCTAGACAGTAGCCATCCCAAAGAAGAGAGAAACTTAGTCAAGTGGAGCAAGCCTTTCCTTACTGATGATTGTAGACTGCCATTGATAATGGACTCGCAACTAAAAAGTCGGTTCCCAGCAAAAGCGGCTCGGACAGTGGCTGATATTGCTCAACGTTGTCTACAAAAGGATCCGTCAGATAGACCCACCATGAGAAGCATTACAGAACATCTCAGTTCCATTCAGGACATGAAATACCCCTCGCGGTTTCCTTTGCAGAACCCAGGAGTTGTTAGTGGAAAGTATATGTTAAAGTCATCAAGCTTTAACGCAATCATCCCCCCAGCACATAGATCAAGTTTCACACGGTCGCCACCGACTAGCATGTCTCAGATATCTCCTACAAGAGGACCTGCAATGCCTCCCTCCCGTCCTCCTCTTGCATGTTCCTCCACAGTTACATTGGATGAAATCGAAAGGCAGGAAAGTCGGAGATCATCTTCAGCTCGTCGTAGATCTAGTGTAGAAGGATTCTAAAGGTTGATGATCTACTAAGACAGTTGGCTGATTCTCCTCCCTTCTCAGCAGTGGTACCATAGATATAGGCCAAACAAATGTTTGTTCTGCCACCAAGGCGTTCTCATGGATGTGGGTGATCTTGTGTAGAATTTGGTTATTCGTGTGTTCGTGTGGTGCCCGTGTATAGTGATGCATATCAATTTTGGCAGTAGTAGTGTAGCCATCATCTGGATTCAAATTTCTGTTCTGACGATGAGTTTAGACATTGGTCAGAATTACCATTGCAAGTTGTTTGTACATTAGTACCAAAATAGTGTTTGTATAATGTAAAAATGCTCCATGAATGTCAATTCATTTGTTTTATTAAAGCAGACGTTTTTAGTTTTTATGTACAAATGGATCGTGGACTTGTTGATTAGTGTTCCTATAAATATCTAGTCAAAATGTTCCAAGAAAAAACACTTCCTCCAGATTAATTTAGTAAGTTCACTTTTCTTAAACTTTGTACAAAATCAAAATGGCCTAATAAAATATTATCAATTTTTGTGATGTACATTTTCTTAGGCTAAAGCCTAAAAGAGTAAATGTGATATAAATTATTATTTTTTGCTGGAGTAAAATAAAATTGCTTATTCATTATGTACATCGTTTTTTTTTATTATGTTTGGAGATAGTTAGGTTAATCCATGTGAATCTAAGGATTATCCTATTTGATAAGCTAATTTAAGTGTTTTTTCATAGCCCACATAGGAAAATTCATCACATTATCCGCATTAAAGTTATGGCACCTCAAATTCGAGGACACCGAATGATAATGACAAAAATAAAATAATTTAATATATTTTTCCTCATTCATACTATCCAAAAATTATGATATCCGACCAACAAATTAATAGTAACATATTCTTGAAAAAATCTATTTCCAAAGCACAATAAGAATAATTATTACTTTGATGTTCATATTTTTTAAGATGTCCGACCGCCTTATTACCAAACAGGTGATACATGACCGTTCATCGTATTAAATTTAAATTGATCAGACGTTGAACAACGAACCTAACCGTCAAACCACCATTCACTAATGACCAAAAGGCAAAAGATTATGTATTGGGCCTAGGTTAGAAGTATAAATTGCTACTCTTTAATATACTCAATCAGTCAATTGTCTTTTCCTTGCATAATCATAAAGATTAAACACTACACACATTAACACAGTATTTTTGTGGGGATAAAATTACTGTTTTATCCCTGACTAAAACTTCCACAACTAATGTGGAGACGGTACAGTATTTCCAAATGGGGTGGGGGTGGTCAAAATAGTACTTTGACTCCAAAAAACACTGTTGGTGTGTGTATAACAACTCAACTGGAGTTTGAACCTTATCTTCGAGTTGAAGATGGCGAGTTTGAAGCAATCTGTGAGCTTTGGTTTGCAAATGCCACTCTCATCATTACCTATTCATTCCACGTCACCCTTTCTGCGTTTCCCCCGCCGCCCCACTTTCCCAAGTAAGACAACTCGTTATAAAATCAAATTAAGATTTTGTTCAATTGGAAAAGCTTAACGAGTTGTTTGTTTTTTGAAGAAATCTGTGCATATTCTAGCAATGATATCAAAGTAGGCTCCAACATTGAAGTTGATGGAATTCCTTGGAAAGTCATAGGTAAATATCTCCTTTT
Source organism: Echium plantagineum (assembly GCA_003412495.2). Lineage (NCBI taxonomy): Eukaryota > Viridiplantae > Streptophyta > Magnoliopsida > Boraginales > Boraginaceae > Echium > Echium plantagineum. The sequence goes on along the minus strand of CM016563.1, from coordinate 15,003,249 downwards.
ATTTTCTCTTGCTTTCTTTATAAATTGTTAGTTAATTATATTCAAGCTGTTGCTACTTGTTATTGTTATGGTGGTAGTTTTTTGTTTATTTGGAATTTGGAGTATTCTAAGATGAGTAATAAAAGGTGAATTTGTAGGTGGCGGAGCAATATAATGGCCAAATTCGGCCTTGCTCCACTCTTGATTCGCTTAAATAACTAGAAATGTAGTCGTTTTTTTGTGAAATTAGTTTCGCCTCTGCCCCTTCATATATCAGTGCCTTGCTGATAGAGTCATTAATGAAGCAGGATGAGTTAGAATTGCCAAGGATGAGACAAAACGTTGCCAAGGTTAATAGTTAAGAGCGATTTACTTTGATGAGACTGTTTTTTTTTTGCTACATTAAGGAAATAATGAACCAGTTGCTTCCCTTAGTCTCTTACTAAAATTGCTAGAACAGAACTTCGAAAAAGTGAAGTTGTAAGGCTCCTATATTTGTCTGCGTTTGTGGCGACATTCAGGTAAGACAAGCAATTGTTGAGTTTGCACACAACTCATTGTCGTTAATTGGATATAGGTCGTGCTTGAGACCACTCTTCTGTAACGCCTTTGTTTCTGTTACTCTTTTCTTTCTATCTTAAATGGTGGACAAGCTAGGTTAATGTTCTATTTATATATTGAGGGACCTTTTCGGCTACCTCGAACTATTATAGGGTGGGGTTTTGGTGGTGAGGCACTGAATCGTAAGGGGTCTACCAGAAGGGATACGTTGTTTCTCTTTCTCTCATTTTTGTTGGTATTTTATAGCTTAGTTCAGCTAAAGTTTGTAATATGTTGTTAGCAAACTTCCTAATTAACACGATCTGCATTTTTCATTGTTTGTCTAGAATTTCTCCATGTCAAACCTGGAAAAGGGGCGGCATTTGTTAGAACCACCCTGCGAAACTATATTACTGGTAACACAGTTGAGAAAAGTTTCCGTGCTGGGAGTAAGGTAATTGATTTGATCATTGATTATCTTTCTTTGCAAACTTTTCAATCTCACCTTCATGCCTTTTTATAAAGAAAATTGTTTGCTCTTCTTTGCTATCCATCTACATGTGTTATGATAAAGGCATGCACTTGTTATGATATATAATATATTAATTGTCTGGCTTCCTCGTTTATTAAATCTTTTAAGTTTCATATGCAAAAGATATTGCTGATTAATATTTTTTGTTGTACAAGCTAATAGAAAAAGCACCCTCATATGCAATTCTTGCTTAAACCAACTTTGTTTAACCCTTTAAGGGTCTATTGGAATCCTAGTAAAGTGTTTTAGTTGATCATTCTCACAATATACATGGGCATGATCATTTTATTGTGAAAGTTATACTCTAATAATATGATTATTACTAGTTGGCAAAAGATTACTGAAGGCCTTTTAGGGATGGAGGAGTATAATAGTATAGGATAGAAAGCGAAAGTATATTTATGAAGCTGATGATTTTTCATTGCACATCAAGATGCAGACAGGCGTCTGGGTGATCGATCATTTAGTTCCTGTAGGAGATTATAATCTGTTGAGGAACTGGTGTATGTGTAACATCATTCAGGATGCTGAACCCTTGCTCTTTTTTGATTGAAAGGTTGATAAATTCCTTGCTTATAGTGTTATATCATATGGTAATGTATACAAATACTGTAGATATCTCATAAAACCAAGAAGATAAGGAAAACATTGTTGGATGCAACCTAAGTCTTGTAATTTTTACGGTTATAGTGCAACATAAAAATGAATTTCTGTTCATCTCTATATTTGTGATTATTTGAAGTTAAGATTTTGTTTACTGCTGCTTACTGTGCAACTTCTTCCTCAGTTAGAGGAGGCTGATATATTCAAGGAACAAAAGCAATATGCTTACAAAGATGGCGCTCAATATGTTTTCATGGACCTGGTAATGAGTAGTCTTCAACTTGTTCTTAGAATTTTTATTGGAAAAGAAAAGGACTCATTCTGGTTGACAGAGAACTTGTTTTACGCCACTACTTGACGGTCAGTGTAAGACATGTCCACACCGTGCAGAATACATTTGAAGAATATCGCTTAAATGAAGCTGATGTTGGGGACAAGCGAATTTGGATGAAAGAAGGCATGGACTGCAATCTGTTGTTATGGAATGGGAAGGTACTTTGTAATTCTGATTCGTTTTCTTCGAAGTACATGTTTTCATTTTCTTTGGGATTTGTATCTAGTTTAAATGCTCGGTGAAAGAGGACGATAACTAATTATTACTCGTTATGTTTGTTTTTCAAATGAATATAGGTTATAGATTTTGAACTTCCCATCACAGTAAAATATACTGTCGTTGATGCTGACCCAGGTTTGAAAGGAGACACGGCGCAAGGTAATTACCATCATGCTTCATGCTTTATAGTGTTACTCCCTCCGTCCCACTTTTAGCGGGAGGTCATATTTCACAAATGGTTAACCTACATTTGGAGTACTAATTCCTACACTTAAAGAGTCCACTTAAAAGGACTTACATGACTAGATGGCAAATGCTGTGCATCATTAATTTTGAGCTAACATATTTCAAATTGGAATTATCTATTTTAATGCTGTTAATATTTCTTATCTAAATAACTCCAAATTTGTCATAAATTCTCACATCTTAGGTGGGTCGAAGTCAGCAACACTTGAAACTGGTGCTGTCGTTAATGTTCCATTATTCATAGACAGAGGCGAGGAAATTATGATCGATACTAGAACTGGGCAATATATGAACAGAGCATAAACTTTTTGAACCCTGCAAATGTTGATCTGCATTTTACTATATCGGCATCAGTTAATAGTTAACCACCCAGATGGCTGAGATGTTGTGGCATGGGCACTCATTGTAGATGAGCTTATGTATACGTGCTGAGTTTTAGTTGTAATGTTACCCAGTTCCAAGGAGACATAAGACTTCAGCCGTTGGTGAACCTGTGCAGTCGGTTTTTATCAAACTCGGCTCGATCCAAAATTAGAACCTGCCAATGTATGAATAGAGTATAGACTACAACTGTTGATCTCAATTTTTGTAAACTAAATCGGCACTAGTTACTGTACTAATGAACCACCAGATTGCTGAGATGTCGTGATATGAGAGCTCACTATAGACGAGCTATATATCTGATAAAAAAAATATTCGATATAGAAAACCTAAAAATAAATAATATAATAGCTAATATAATTTTGAGTATAATTTTATGAAGCCAAGCTCATGGTAAATATCTTAATATATTTTTAAGTTTAAGCAAGGAAGACCTCCAAAATTCTGTTGTCCGATTAATGTACTATATTATAATCACGACATAATACTTTATACTTACTTCATTCTTTTTATAGAGATATTTTATTTGACACAAAGATTTAGAAAAATTTAAATTTAACTTACAAACTAAAACTTTCTTCCACATTTTTGAAGTATATAGAAATTAATTTAGGCTTTTTCATAAAAGGAATATGTTGCCGGTAATCAGGGATGGAGACAGTATTAGAAGTTAGTCATGGATCGCAAAAGCACCAGATCTTCCACATTCCGATTAGATGTTGTACTCGTAACAAAAATTGATCAACTATATAGAGCACACGATTTTCTTTTATAATGGAGAATTTTCTATGGCTACTAATGGAGTGTTTACAGGGCACTAGGGCAGATCTTGGGTTAACGTAATAACTTGCAACTTTTTCAATTAGTAAATAATACTTGATCAAAAGATTGTAAGTAGAAAAAATCGAACTCATAATTTTGAGGTCATAATCTCATCTACTCCATCAACTCGATCATTCTAGCGGGCAAATTCATAGAATTCCTTGAGCTTTGATTAAGTCCTTACTTTGTTGCACAATAATGATGTTACTAGTCATGACTCATGAGTCTATGTGAACTTAAACAATCACACTGTTTTGGAACACAGATAGAGTAGTTCTCAAGATCAAAGGATTCATGCAATTGTCCCCACAATATGTAACATTTCATAGCACTATATTATTATTATTATTATTATTATTATTATTATTATTATTATTGTTTGAGTGGAGGTTTTGCAATGGTTCAAATCATCATTCTGTCTTCATAAAGGTATATACCATATAGTTAACTGTTAAAGTAGTATATATAGTAGCTCTAAATAAAAACATAAAAAAAGAAAAAGAAAGCCAAAAGTTAATGTTCACTTGCTTGTTGGGCTCCTCTTCCTTTTATCTTTCAAACTATGATGGTGATGGAAGAATTCCATGGGAGACAAATCATTACTTTAAAACAAGATCGCAATATTTTTCATTATCAATGCTCACAAAACACTACGATTACAATTCTCCCCACTTCAATTGATGATGTCAATAAATTCAAATACTACATGCAGATTGAAAATGCCAAACGAAAAAGAATTCCAAATTTTCAAAAAATTGCATTCTGCCCCCGAAAGTCACAAAACATCAAATTCTAACAGCACAGTTAATTTTGGGTTAAATGCGGATTAGGTGTACCGTATACACTTTCATGGAGTATTACTGCAACAGTACCATTAACTAGGACGGTACTACAATTTTGTCTCACTTACTAGGATCGTTGCTACAATTAACTTCGAATTGAATAATGATAATGTACTACATTCCCGTTGAATCTATATTTTCTAATCCACATAACTAAAATCTTTTTTTATCCGAAGCTTTGATTGTACTTATTTTTCTATTTCAAAATTTGAAGATATAAAATTAATATTATTGAATTGAATTATGTTTAACATAATTGATTTGAAGTGTTAGCTCAACCGTTAGATTATTCTATTAATTTCAAATCTCAAATTTATGGCTTTACACATGAAGCAGAAAAGTTGACTTATTCATCGATCAATAAATATTTTCGAAGAATAGTAGTTGATGAAGCTCTCCACAAGATGGCATATGCAGATTCAAATTAAATTCTTCTACTATAAACTACGCCACTTTTTTACAGTGTCTAGGTTGTGTCCCCCATGTGAAGTGTTTCTTACTATTTGTGAATTGTGATGATGTTTTAGAATTTCAAGTGCTTCGAGTCAAGCATTTCGAGTATTTAAAACTTCACGTCTAAGCATTCATTAATGTTTTCAACAACCCCAACTATGAATCTATGATAATGATGTTAGATCACCAACTTCAGTAAATGCCAATATTGTACTTACGAAGGGAACCTTATGATGATGTTAGTTCTTTCAAAACTAGTGTTGTCTACCCCTTCTTAACATTGTATGCGAGTCGAGACGAGTCCGAGCTGGACTATTTTGGCTAGACTCATCACTAAAAGCTAGAGTTTTAGGCTCGCTCGTTGAGCCGAGCCGAGCCGAGCCAGCCGAGCCAACCCATTCCCCCGAGCCGACCTTCGAGCTAGCTCAATTAGCTCATTTTGAAATTTCAAGTTCAATCGGATTAACTAAAATTTATATTACATATGCAATTAGTAAAATTAATTAACATGTTATATAAGTAATATAATTATTTAACGTGTAACAAAGTAAATAAAAACATTACATTGAATATAAATTGAAATCACACACTAACAAAGTATAATATGACTATTTTATTAAAAATAATACTAACATGTGTATTATCGCGCCAACTAACAGGCTTGCCGGATGCCGAGTTAGAAACCCAGCTCGCGACTCGACCTATTTTACTACCGAGCTGCGAGCAAACTATAAAATTTCAAAAGGAATAGTCAAATAATCTACATTTATATCGAGATATTTATATAGGGCTTCCATAATTCTTTTGTAGTGTAGTGGAGCAGACTACTTATAAAATAAGAAAATCTTTGCATGGAGCCAATGGAATTTGCCGTGCTTCAAAAGCGATATCATTTGTCGCTTCTTCTAATTACATCCAACTCTTTACTTTTCCTTTATACTCCATCGACCATTGACTTTGCGCCCAATCGCGTGTACTTCACTCATCATTAACTTCAAAATATAATTGCCAATGATGTAATAAAAATTTCATAATGATATTTATAATATTATTATATACATATTCTCATCACGCATTTATAAAAAGAAAAAAAGCATATCAATTCATAATTGATGTATATTCCCTCGTGTATAATTATTTCTCTTTCTAAGTAATTACAGATAGTATAAAAATAATTTTAAAAAAATAGTAAGAAAATATGTCAAAAATATAGAGTGACAATTAGTTAAAACTATACCATTGATTAGATTGGTTTCATCCGTTTACTTTTAGCGATAGTCAAATTGGTAGATAAGTGAATTTGCAACTAAAATGTCATGAGTTTGATTCCTCCTACCAATAAATTTTTTAATTTCTTGTCGCTTCTATATATCAACAAACTTACTAATCACTTACTTCAATATTGTGAGTTGCATACTATGGAAATGTGCATCACTTACAAAAGTGCACTAGTGGACAATAAAATCTTTTATCCTTGTTAGCACATCTAAATTTGCACATCAAACAGATTAACAGAACCATCCTTTTTTACTTGGTCACTTGGATCAAATAATTCATACTAGAGCAATATACATATGGATCAAAATTCACAAGCTACATACAACATTCTACACTATAAAACAGCATATATTTCAAACATTGATATAATTTACATGGAAGAACAACAAACCTGGTTAAGTATAAAAAGAAAGAAAGAAAAAATCCACTTTTCTTGTATCAGATAACAAGGGTTCCTCTATTATCACAGGACACTAATTCAAGTATAAGTGCATAAACGCCTATTTCGAATTTCAATATGAAATATATCACTCTAGCTCTTCTTGGACTTCAGAAGGATTATGAATTAGTTCCAAAATCCTGATGACTTCTTCCATATCCGGCCGGTTTGAAGGCACTTGAGATGCACATATCAAACCAAGCTTTATAACCGGAATTACCTCCTCGACAGGGAAGTTTCCTGTAAGCTTACTGTCGACACATTCCTCTGCCCTGCCCTCTTCCAACGCTCCCCTCACCATGTCACACAAAACCATCACGTCGTCTTCCATGTACTCTACAGGTTTCTTCCCAGTCACTATCTCCAGTGTCAACACTCCGAACCCATAGACATCACATTTTTCAGTTATCTTCACTGTTTGACAGGCGAATTCAGGTGCCATGTACCCCATTGCACTCTGGATTTTGCTACTCAGGATATATCTATCTAAAGTTGGCAACAACCTAGCCAAACCAAAATCTCCAACCTTAGCTTCACCAGAGCAATCTATTAAGACATTCGACGATTTCATATTGTAGTGAATAATCTTCAGACTATGCAGGTGTGCTAAACCTTTTGCTATTTCCAAAACTATGTTAAATCTATGTTGCCAAGATAAGCAGCTTTCTAACTGTCTCTCATGAAGATGTGAATATAAACTTCCCCCGCTGACATATTCACTAATGAGAAGCTGCAACGATGATGTCCAGTAATAGCCTTCTAGTTTGACTAGGTTCGGATGCTTGATACTCCCAAGTGTCTTGACTTCCTTTCCGAAATCTTCCTGGCCTTTGATCAAACAAGAGACGTTCAGTTTCTTTATGGCGACAAAACGTCCATCTTGAAGTTGTGCCTTGTAGACAGCTCCAAAACCTCCACGCCCAAGTTCACAGTCCTTATTTAGCAATGCTTGGGTCCCCGCTGCAAAATCAGTTGTTGAACCAGAAAACATGACCAGCTTACCGTAGTTAGCTTCAGTACCATGTGAAGGGCTGCAATCCTCACCGCCCGAGAATGCAAGAGCTGCAGCAGAGTTCATCATTGATGCACGAGCATGCATATTGAGAATCGTGACAATCACAACACCGAGAGCAATGAAAACAGCTGCTCCAATGGCCACTAATGACGAAATACTGAGTATGATCCGTTTGTGACGGGTATTTGAGGACAAGGGACTGTTACTGGAGTCTGGTGCATTTGGATTTAGAACAATTGGTTTGGGATGGACAGCAGGGCATGATTGGTTCACAACGGAGCCACACAGCGATGGGTTACCATTGACCGAAGAGAGAGGAATTGTGTTGAAGAAACCACCCACTGGGAGTTCACCTTCAAGATTGTTGTGCGAAACATTAAATACAATGAGGCGGGAAAGGTTCGTAAGCTCTCTTGGCAAGCTCCCGGTGAAATGATTGAAAGACAAATCAACGTTTTGGAGATATGTAAGGTCTGGAAATCCAGAAGGAATTGGACCAGTGAGATTGTTCCAAGATAAGTCCCTGCAAATTATCAATGTACACAAAGACAAACATGTTGCAACAATCAGTAATAAATTAAACATAAACCTCGACAACATAACGTATAAAACCAAAACTTGTGCAGAGTACGTATGGGACTTCTACATTAAGACAAACACATTCGACTCGATGAGAGAAACTTACAGATTGGTTAGATACGAGCAGTTCCGAATACCAAGTGGAATTTCTCCTGTCAAGTAATTGTGAGCTAATCTAAGGTCGATCACTGATGCTGCTCTTCCAATTTCGAAAGGAATGGTTCCATTTAGCTGATTGTAACTCAAATCTAGAACTAACGTCAAGTTCAATTGACTAATGCTAGTAGGAACATCACCTACTAAATAGTTACTCGACATATTCAAGACCTCTAGTTTACTGAAATTGCCAATGACATAACCAATTTCTCCTGATAATGCATTCGATGATACATCCAAAAACCGAAGATTCTGAAACGAAGCAGACATTGATGTCAAAGGAGGATAATCTATATTTCCGGCAAATTTATTCCCAGCTATAGAAACACTCTTGACCGCTAACTCAAAAATCCATGATGGAAAATCGCCATTCAATTGATTTTTGCTAACATCCAAGTCCATAAGATTATAACAATTCATGAGAGACCCCGGTAGGCTTCCAACAAACTGGTTATTCGACAGATTGAGTCCATTCAATAACGGAAGTTCCCCAAACAAGTCCGGCATTTTCCCGGAAAGATTGTTCATGGATAAATCAAGAGCCCTCAGGCTTTTCAAATCTCCAATCCAATCAGGCAACTCCCCGGAGAACAAATTCCTCGATAGACTCAACGAACTGCACGAACCGAGTTTCTGTAACGACTTAGGAAGCAATCCAGACAAGCCATTGTTGCTGAAGTCCACATATTCCAACATCAAACAATCCCCAATATTTTCAGGCAACCAACCAGTAAACCTATTACTGCTCAAATTTACATATTTCAAATTATACAGACCCTCTAAATCTCTTGGAACCTCACCCTCAAACATATTCCCGGACAAATCAATCGACTCCAAACCACTCAAATTCCCAATCCCATAAGGCAACTGCCCCGAAAAGCGGTTAAACGAAAGATTAATCTCTCTAAGAGACCTACATTGCCTAAAGAATTCACCAGGAATCGATCCATAAAAGCCATTATTGCTCAAATCAAGAATCCTCAAGCCCTCCAACTGAGCCAAAACGGGGTTAATCTCCCCGGAAAAATTATTATTCGATATCGAAAACACTTGCAGAAACTGCACCCTCAAAATGCTCCTACCAATGTGGCCTGATAATGAGAAGTTGTCAAGATGAAGCTCAGAGACTCTGTTTGAAGTTTGATCACATTTGACACCATTCCAGTTGCATGGGGAGAAGTCATCTTCATTCCAGGATGAGAGTTGTTTTTGTGGGTCAATTAGTCCAGCTTTCAAAACAACCAAACCAAGAACATCATCATTAAATGCAGGTTCTGAACACTCAACTAAAAGAGCTGAAGCAAGAAATAGGATGATGGCTAGCATTGTTTGTTCAATTTTTTGGATGCAATTGTTGGGTATTTTTATGGTTTGTTTGATAAGGATATTGAGAATAGAAGTTGAAGAAAAGCTTAAAAAGCCAAAGTTGCTGTTGTTGGGGGGAGGGGTGGGGGAGTAAGTTAAAGTTGAGTATGAAATGTTGAATATAGAGAAGGTTAACGTGCGAAATGCATTTAATAATTGCCGGTAAACACGCCGGGAAAGGCTAGAGGGGGAGGGGGGGGGGGGGGAATTTAGAAGCATCTACCAGAAGGAAAACTGATTTGCATTAAAGGTGTTGTCAGAGAGAGAGAGAGAGAGAGAGAGAGAGGCTTTAGCTTTATGTTGTGGAATGAGTAGTAGTGTAGTGTAATGAGTATTGAATGTAATGAATCTCTTACAGTATTAATTATAGTCCATCTCCATCGACATCATTTTGTTACGGTAATGAGTAGTAAATGTTGGAGTACTCGATTCTTTACATACTTCTTTTATTTGACTAAAACATTATCTAATTAATTTATGGCTTCTTTAGCACTAACAAGTTGGCTCTTTCTCGTATAGATTAGGGCTGTTATTGGTCCTGGAAAACCGAGATCCACCCGGTATTCGATCCGAGATTTTCAGTCCGTTTATTCATCCGGTAAGATAACGGTCCGGGAACAGGTAAAAACAAATAACCGGTACCCGATAAAGTACCCGATAGAGTATCCAATAACAAATTATATGTTAATTTTAGATGTTATACGTATTATTTATTTTAATTTTTTTTAAAGGATTTTTGTATTAAATTTATTTTTTTGTCGGATATACTCGGAACCAGTCCGGACAGGTATCCACCCAATAAGTAGCGGTCCAAAAAATATACCCGATATAGTTATCGCTCCGGATCGTATAGAACCGGTAACCTAACGGTCTGGTTGACCGCACCGGTAACAACACTAATATAGACATCTGAATTTTGATATTCATTCAAATAATTACATAAATTATTGAACATTTCAAATAAATATCTAAACTCTTTAAATATAATAAGCTTATTTTTTTTTGCCTCCTAAATTATTTGAAAGCTTAAATTGGGGGGTCTGAATTTTCTTTCTTTTCAAAGTAGTTACTATATTATTGCTCTTTTTAATTTGTCCCTATTGTATAGTACTTTACAACAAAAAATTGACTTGAGATAAGGCCAAATTCAGAAACACATACAAAAAAATTTTGAGGCAATTATTTTAATAATTAGATATAGGGTTTAATTAATAAAATTATAAAATTAAAACCTCATACCTTCTTCTCCAACACCCTACCTCTAATTATTTTACCCTTGTCATAACTCAATTTTTTGGAGGTAAAATACAAAGTATGGGGCAAATTAAAAAGAGCAATAGTATAATCCTTGTTTTGAAAATAAAGAAAGTTCAGACCCCAGCGCAAGTGCTCAGATAGTTTAGGAGTCCAAAAGAAAATAAGTCAATATAATAGTATTACAAATAACAATACATAGTTCATAATTAACAATTGAAACATTAAATCTAATGTCATCGAATTATGGAGTCATTTAACTGGTAAGGATTACATTTATATGAATTTTCTTTTGAGTAAATGTTCCTCGATATCAATTCAGCTTTGAGTTCTATCCGCCATTCACATCGGGACCCCTCACCAGAAATTCAAAATCGGTAAGATTGAGTGAGAGAAAGACACTAATACCTTTGTTAGGAATGTTAAAAATCTGCCCAAAACCCTAAGTTAATGTGGAGTGATAAAATTTTAACAAACTGCTCAATACAAGTGACCGAATTTTAACAAACTGCTCAATACAAGTGACCGAATTTTAACACTATTAAAATAGGGTGATCGAAATACAAAAATTAGTAGTAATTTTTATTGCCGCTAACCTATCTTCTTATTAGTGTATTCGATCATTGCATAACTTGTATCATTCCCCCATTCTATATTTTTCACATGAAAGTAAAAATTTTAGAAGATAAATAATGTAATTACACGTGGAACATTAATTGGTTCCCTCCGATATTGTTATGAGTTCGGTTTGGTCCGAATATTTCGTCACCTAGGGATTTGCTCAATGCACGCTCCACGAATAACTAGCGCACATTCTTGTTACAAAACATGTGCCAAACAAACTATGAACCTCCATTCATGCCAATTAACCCTTCCATTTTATTGTGAGTTTAGATTCCAAAGATTTTATTACACTCTCATTTCCAAAATCGAATCTGCAAGTAAACTCAGGATTGCTCAACAAAGAATGAAGCATTACAGATGAAGGTTCTGTGAAATAGAAATAGAAAGACGTCCCTACATACAAGATTTAATCCTTATAAAGGGACACTTGGAATGAATTATACCAACTCTATAATCTCTTCCATGATGCAAAAGATACCGTTTCTCATACATTTTCTTGCCCTTGCTGATGACTCGGAACTTCTCCTTGATTATCTAAGGGCATATATTGCGACATAATAGCCCGTATCTCCGTGTCCATGTAATTCTGCGCATAAACGAGTTTTTGTGACAATTGACATTTGACAAATCGATGAGGAAGATATATAGAGCAGAAATGCTTATTAGCTGCCACTCATCGAGATGTTCAATATATTGATATGGTGTCTTCAAATTTTGTAACGTTACAGAATAATGACTTACCCGGATTCTGTACTTGTAGATAACATATGTACCAAATCCAGCGGCTGTTAAACCTAAGATGACAACCCAAAAAGCGCCCCAACTGCTACCCGTCTTGGCATACTCAACTGAAAAGTCACACATACAGCAGAATAAAAAGAGTTGAGTTCAAATGTACAAGTTCTAATGGGTTCTCTTGAACTCTATACTAGAATGCATTATATACACCAAACTCAACATATCAAAAGCAGATGATGTTCGTTATATTACTTATATAACTAAAAACGTCGCATTAAAATTTAAAATGCAATTGTAACTCCCATACTCACCTATGCAAGTATCATGCTCCTGCATGTAAAGTAAATTGTCACTGCACGAACACTCGAAGCTACCAAATGTATTATTGCATTTGCACTGAGGACATTGGCATGCCACCCTTTCGGCGCATTCATTAATATCTAAAATACAACGAAAACTGTTATATTAACTAATTTAGAATAAGGCAATGACCATGTAAATTTTCTAATTATTAAGAGTATATCTGTATATAGATAGTATCAAGGTTAGAGCAGAGAAATTAACATATGACATATCTCAATACCTTTACAGCTTTTAACTCCGTCCCCTCTGAAGCCACGAGGACATGTGCAACCGTTACTATATTCGTCCTGAGAAAACGGAAGACAAAACACAGGATGGAAGAAACAGTAATTAATACTTGAAGTTTTTGTCTATTATTTTGAATGGAGAAAGTATAGTTCAGGGCTTCTCAATAAGATTACTTACAATACAAGCTGAATATTTCTTGCCATCTCTGTATTCACTCCAACAGCCTCCATTGTTTACTCCACATCGTAATGCTCCAGTACCTAAAAAATGGAAAGATATATATAAAGATGTCAAACATAGCAGAGGCAGGAGGAAGGAAAATACTCATAAAACAAGAATAAGCCATGAGAAAATTAAACATTTACATTACTAAATATATAACATTAACATTGAACAATCATATTTATATGCAAATATAAGGTGAATAATATTCTTAATATAGTATTAATTTACTTCAATTTGTACCTTCACAGAAAATATAACCATCACCAAGAAACTGAACTCCTTGTACAAACGGGCATTGACAAACTCTCCCACGGAATGTATCCTATGAAAACATTTATTATACGTATATATCAATATCATATACAACGAAAGAAGAAGATATTATTAATAATTAACAAACCGATTCCTTATTGAGGAGATAAACAGGTTCTGGAAGTGTCTACCTAAAATAAAATTCAAGTACCTTGCAGGCAGTTAAATTAGCAGATTTATCACGCCAACATCCTCCATAGTTGTGTAAGCACTCGTTCGTTTGAATATCTGGTTAATGAATGCACATGATTATTATTGTTCAGTATATATTCGAACTCCCCGTATTACCAAATAAGCGCCTATAAAATAGTCATGCAAGATGCTCATCGACCTTGGTTAGTGCACTAATGAAAAATTTGAAGATAGTAGCAAAAGTGAGGGAAAGTTAATATCAGTGATGACTTTGTCTATTTCTTTCATACATGAGCAAACAGGGACCATATAAAACATATGTGATGGTTGCTGGTCTTTGCCCGCTTAGATATAAGGATTTAGGAGTGAAGAAATGATTTATGACTTCTGAAATTCATACCAAAAGAAGACAGGTTTTCAGGTAATAAACTACCTGTGTTTAGGCAAACAGCTGGTTCTGTAGTCTCTTCGAAACCTGAACATAGTGCATTGAGAACTGCCTCTTTTCCCATCTTCCCTGAAATCGGGATATAGATAAATACATACATATCGATGTAACAGTTAACGTTTACAAATGGTGTAATCTTTCCATGTTCATATTGGTCTTTAAGTTTGCCAACTTTTGTACCTCTGTATTGCCTGTTATTAATAACGAGAGTTGGTAAGATGGTCACATCCCCTCGAGAACCCTTGCCAATCTGAAATAAGTAGGAAGGGAAAGTGTAAAGTCAGATGAGGAAAATGAATATAATCGAATGGAGGCCAACCGCAGTATGGGAAGCAGCTGTTACACCTGTGCTTCCTGTTCAGCTTTCAGAACAGGGTTGTCAACATCCGCCTCAGTATCTCCAATACACTTGTCTATATGCTTAACATCGATGCCTGCATGTTCGTGTTACACAATACATGAAGTCAATGTTGGTGATAGAGAAGATGAAAGAAGACATTGATTTTGTAGTATCATAAATCGTCTAATCAACAAATGGTGAAGGTTTATTTTGGATCAATATATTCAAAGACAAACAAGAACGCAATTCCGATAGATCAAGCAATACTTTCCTTGCATAGAAAGACCCAGATATCACATATAACAATGAACTTCAGCTAATACATGATAATAAAATATACTTATAACACGTTATCGAAGATCACTTTTAGTAAAACATGCACGACTCAGTTCAGCATCATATAACCTTTTGACAGGAGTTTGTTCTTGATTTCTGTAATGGAGAGTTACAAGCTTAACACACACCATATATATTTGTTTGAAGAAGCAACCCCAATCAGTACAGACCATATATGCTAATAATGTACTCGGTATAATTTGTCGAAGAGAATACAGATAATTGGAATAGGTTTCATACAACACTTAATAACGTAAATTTCAATGTTACTACCTGTCACCCTGCATGGTGTAAGGGAATTTGATCAGAGTCTCAAAAACAAAACGAAAAATTCTGATCAAATTCCTCTTAAGATGGCATAACCAGTGCCTGCATGATGATTTTAACTATCTAAAACACAACAATCCACCCTGCAAGTCATGTAACAAGAGGGCTACCGAGAAGACGAATTAAATTTAGTTAGGCTGAATACATACTATAAGAAGACAACAGCAAACAAGTAGTGGATAAGACAATATACCAAGTGACTTGATCACTTGATCTGCGCACTTCTTGTTATATTTCTTATCTTTCATCGGGCAGCGGATTGAAAAATCTGTTACATAGTCCCACCAGAGCCAAGGTCTTCCACTTTCATTTGCGACCTTAAAGAAGCAAGCTTGTCGTAAATTCTGCACTACGACATCCTTCCCGTTATATCCCTTATTGAAATCCTGTTCAGGATCTGGAGCACAATACCTTCCGTTGTTGATACACTGGGATTTGCACTGTTTGCTCAAAATAAATTCCTCCGGACAATACCAAGTTATGTAATGTGGGGTAAACTTAGTGTATCCTTTCCGTTCGAGTATCTGGGCTATTCCTTTAAAATTCTTGACAAAATTGATCTGCCTATCGCACTTGGATCCACACTCGTCGTTGCTATTTGTCCAGAACTCGTACTCAACGCGTTCATCAGGGTGCGGAAGTGCCTCCCGCCAGTCAAGATTCATGTTAACCATATGTCCGTCTGCCAACGCTTTCTTGATATTATCCCCGAGAGTTTTGCTGATGAGGGCAGAAGGCACAGTTATGTTCTGCAGATACTCGGGTTGTTCGCCTTGTTCTTCGGGCGCGTCCATTGTAATAAGAGGCTCAACCCTGTCATCTGCAACAAGGATTGCCGCTGCTCCAGAATTCTGAACATTCCATGCCTTCAATGTGAAGAAACACTCTGTTCGCAAATTACTCATTTATGTTACTATAGAAGATTACGTGATTAAAAAATGATAGACACGAAAAAACGAAAACGTTAACGTACCCCCTCGATCAGCAAGGAGGAAGATGGGCAATCCTCCAGCCTTTAATCTGACTTTAAGATCAGTATCATTAAAATGTTGACATGCTCTTTGATTGAATTTTGGATATATGACAGTACCAACCATGGTACCTCCATATTGAGGAATACCAAAATTCCCAATTGCACATTCATAAACATTCCTTAGAGACTCTGGTGATGATATTTTTAAGTTGTTTTTCTCCACTACAAATCTACACAAACAACACCCATGCAAAATAAACCATAATAATAGTGAACACCAAAAATTTCCCCTCATTTTTTTTATCTAATCTATACACAATACCCAAAACTCAAAAACTCAAATTTAATCTTATGGGAAATTCGGATAAAAAGATTTAGTTTAAAACTCAAAATTTGGAATGTAGAGTGTTAGGTGTTTAGAGCTGAACTCAACATTATGATAAAACAGAAAGGGAAAATAAAAATGACAAGTGTAATGAACCCGAGAATTGTGGCGATTAACTTGAATTAATTTAATTACTCTGTTTATTTGATTATTTAGAATAAAATGACAATTTCTCATTATTTTCACTCTATTAAGTTTCGTTTTTGTTTGAAAATGTAGTGATTGCAACTAGTTAATGAAGATCAAGAAAAATAAAATTTGGATACAATATATTGAATAATATTGAAGTCATTAAAATATAAAACTAATCAAAACATAATCAGACAAATAATGTAATGATTTGAGATGGGTTTGGATTATTCTAGTTTGAAAAGGTAATATAGCCTCATATAAAGCCGGAGTTGAATAATTTTGTGAGCTTTGGTATTGGAGCCGCTTTTAAATGCGGTATTAACTAATCATCGTGGTCTTCAAGCGACTTAGCATTGCTTTGTTTTTTCAATTTCTTCATTTTCCAGCACAAATTTGAAGCTTTTTATTTGTTCTTTATTATATATATATAGATCACCACAAAAAAATTAATATTAATATGAATTGTAATTGTTTAACGTTAGTTTATTTCTATAAGACGAGTCATAATTGAGTGCAGAAATTCAATATCAAAATTTTGGACAAACAATATCAACACAACCAGTAATGCACATAAGAGCACAAAATGTTGCTTCTTGGTCAAACGATCATACATAATGTTCTTACACTCAGTTTTCATGCGTTGCCATCTAATAAGTTTATGTCGAACTTGTGAGAAGACAGTAAATCTGACGTTCAATTTTAACATGATACCGATGTCATATCGTAGTCCGGATCCGTAATGTGACGATAAAAGAGCGAAGCAAAATCAGCATCACTAAATGAGTCTCTATATATTATTTAATTTCTTTTTGATTTGTTAAATCACCTTGTTTTGATTATGATTATTATATCTAAATAAAATAAAATGAATCCCATTATCCGTAACTAATAAATCATTTTATATAAATATGAATTATAGATCCCAAAATATAAAGGCCCGTCCACATAAACCAAAACTTTTGTTGCTTGCACTCACTGAATCTCACAACAATACCAAATGAAAAATTACTATACCCTATTGACCCTACAAACTTGGAAAATTGACAATTTCGCCAACAAGCTCAGCAAACAAAACATTTTCTATATCTTCACAAATGGTCTGTACATCTTCACTTATATGAAACCACTTCTGTTCTTTATATGGTTCCTTATTAGACATATCTTTGCATGCATCCTTCTCTTCATTTGTCAGAAACATCCACAGTTCTTCCTTCACCTCATTCTTTCTTAGTGCAGCAGTGAACCTTCTTTGCAGTGACGTCTCAAAAGTACAAAGACCAATATGGCTGTTCAAGATCTCCTTCAGTCCAACATTTACGCGATCAAACAAAAGCCTCCTCTCCGATTTTTCCCAAGATGTTTGTTTACCATACTTCAACTCTAATAGTTCGAAAACAGAGGGGTCTACAAGGGATTCTGAAGAATTCCATGCCCTTATGTAGTGCTCTGAGTTAATACATGTGAGTTCCGCCTTTTCAAGAATGTCCAGCATATAAAAGAGTTTCTTATTTTCTTCACTTCCATATCGTCCCAATATTCTCTGTGTGTCCTGAGATGAGTGGAAGGACACTTCCTCAGACTCTTCATCGCTTGATACAGCTAATCCACTTCCTTCTGAGTATGTTTCTTCAGATTTAGAGTTCAACCATTGAACATGCACTGCAAGACATAACAAAAGTTTTTGACAGTCATCACTGAAATGCACATCCTTCAAAATTAGTCGTAACATGTGTGACTCACTTACCATAATAATCATCATTTTCGCTTTCAAATATATCAGAAGTTGGAGTATTTAGTGAGCGTGGCTCCAAAACTGAAGTCGGACTTTTGGAGTTAATGACTCTTGCCTTCCTGGAAAATGCTGCATCTAATCGTTGCTCATTTAGGTGGTATGGCGAAGTCTGAAATGAAATATCTATTATCAAATATACACTACATATTTCAGGATCCCAAGTTAAGCATTACTATAATGAGCGTGAAGAAAAAAAGAAGATGGGAAAGATGCCATAGAAATCATAGTTATGACATTTTGTTCAAGTAATGAGCGTGAAGGAAAAAATATCATTACGAAACATTAACACTTTAAAGACAACTAAATAAAACAAACAAACAAAATATTAAAACATATTCAGTAAAAATGGACCTTTATACTTGATGATCCCCAAACTTTAGAGGGACTATTATGTTTCATTAATGGGTCAGGAAGCAGCTCCTTGAATTCAGATGGCAAAATTCCGACATCATTGTGCTGGTGATCTGCCAGCGTTGTTTCAGAAATGCAGGGTGGAATACTTTCAATCAGTGAAGAGTCCTCTAACATGCCATCCTTGTCCGATGGATTGCCTGACAGTAACTTCTGACCCTGTTGGCTAGACTGGTTGCACGACTTAACATCTTCAATCTCATTGCCCGTAGGTCTAAAAAGTTCGCCACCATTACATATAATATCACCCAGTTTGTTTGTTTCAGAGATTTTGTTTTTTCTCCATTTGTCAAAGATCTTCTTTCCATCTAACCTGCTTAAAGAAGAGCCTGTAATAGAGGGATGCGTATTGCACAAAACTTTTGCCTCACTAGTTCCCTTGCAGAAAACATAATCTCCTAGTATATTTACTTCTCTGATGTTACTGAAAGTGTTACACTTTCTATCCGTGACAATACTAAGGGACTTCTCTGCCCTATGATAACCAGAATGACCTCGTAGTTCATCAACTTGCAGTGAATTCTTCGAGTGCAACTCTGAGTGCTGTATATATCCCAAGACTTCCTTACAATTTAGATCTTGTGGCCAATTAACTAATTCATCTAAATGGATTTTCTCTGTGATTAAGGGATGCTCTGTGCTGAAGCATTCCGTTTTCGAACGGACTATTCTAGTTTTCCTTGAATTTGTATTCCTATCCATAGTAGACCTGAACCTGGCCAAATCAAACTGTGACATCTCCTGGTGAACCCCACTAGAAGAGATGCCTGGATTGAGAACACTCCTCTTATGCACCCCAATCATATCAGATTTCTTAAGATAATTTTCGGACAGCACTCTTCGTCTTTTCAGGTCAGGTAGCTGAGGTGGCTGATGATCAAGCTTCATCAGCTTCGCAATGACACTTGGTGGAGACTTTGTGGATTCCATGTTGATAATTAATCAACTATAATATTCAGAGACTACTTAATTTCATGACCTGTGTGGACAATAGAAGATGAATTCATATTATCAGTCGCTTAGACACTGCAATTTACTATGGTTGGCAACTGTTAAGTAAGAGAAGGTTCAGCACTAATGAAGAAGCCTAACAGTTCACTACACAGAAGGCACATGATCATACTTACTTGAGCACCTTAAGTAAATATTAATCCAACACATTTAAAAGGACATACAATGCATAATAGTCTCCACATGAATTACAACTCTGATGGATATAGGTAGATTAGTTCCATGCAATCAATATCTTCATACAAGACAACGACAACTAAAAAAACCAAATCGAGCCTCATCCCGCAAGGCGGGATCGGCTATAACAACAACAGCTAAATCATTAAAAAGATCGAAGCCATTTACAACTGCTAAAAACTTCATCGACATCTGCCTCTCATGATAAACAAAAGTAAGCACTTCCAGCGTTTATACTAGTCGTAACATTATTTGTTTTTTTGACAATTAAACTTAACAAACTATAAGGCTTTAATCAAATAACTTCAATTTTAGTCAAAATTATAATCTAATTAGTAAATACAATAAATATACTATCCATTGATTTACATTGGACCAAATACGATTGTACATAGACAGTATACTCCCTCTAAAACATTTGTTTTTTCAAATTTGAAAGGCAAATGATCAAAATTCAAGAGTTAGCCAATCTTTTGAGGGAAATAAAGAACTAAACAAACAATTCCACACACTTTTAAACTTCATATCAATCACAAATTTAACATTAAAGAATTAATTTCGAGCTGTTAAGAGTCCGTGAGTGTCCATGCTAAAACCACTTGATTATAGATGGATAACGAAACGAGTTTATTAATACACAGGGAAGTCTCACTCAACCAATATGGGACTAGATTTTCAATACGAACAATCAATATGCTCTTGTAGAGTCACAACGTCAGCAACTAAATCTTTATAACGACTTGACCCTTAAACCATCACAAACATCTCTTCTTATCACCAACTCGATTTTAATAAATCACGATCAACTGAAGTAAGGAATACTAAATATAACTCAATTCTCCATAACTCAAACAAGTAGCCATAATTGATACTCCAGGCTACCAATAACATAAGATGGGCTCATAAAAATGAAATTTAAAGGGGACCAAAATTAATTAAGACAAACATCGAAGCTTGGATGAAAAGTCCAACACAATCAATTATGCTAATCACTAATCAAGTTCACATACAAAATTGAAATTCAATCAAGAAACCCAATCATAACACAATCAATATTACTATTTCAGTCACTATTGACAATTCTCATAATATAAATAAATAAATACTGATAAGAGTTCATTTGGCGTTGAATATATATAATTTCAGATAATACAAAAATATATTTATTAAATTTTAAATGAACCAAAATACAGTAGTTCGTTTTCTGATTAAACAAGCTAAAATGGGCAACGAGGAAGATAGTTTAAGTAATGAATAAAATTCAAAAGAATCTGACCTGGTTCTCGATTTTCGAATAAATCTGAAAAGTAAACAGATAAATTGAAAACGTGAAAATAATATGATATCCTCATGCAGTGGAAAAATGGAAATAAATTAATCAGCAATAATTAGGGTCGGTTTTAATGGGATTGTAGCTTGACCAGAAATGAATAATATTTAATGAAAAGCGTTTTCAAATCCAATTATGTACCAATGAGTGAGACTCATCATTTGAATAGTCCGCCATTGAATCAGTGGGACCACCTCTAATTTTTTCATTCAAACGATATAAGTTATAACTTACAGATAATTATATGATAAAAAATTTAAAAGCGCTGTAAAATTAACCACGAAAGAGGACCTTGCGACCACTAACGAGAGTTTTTTTCATTAGGTTATTTGTTTACTCAACAAATCATCAACATAACGATGTTGATATGTTCCGGATATTATTTTGCCAATCTCAATTATAATGATGACAGTGTAAGCTGTGTCACAGGCTATAATTACTCTTGATGGATTTGGTTTCTTAATTACTCAATACAATATTAAAAAACAAATGAAGTACTCCGCTCCATTTCGATCGAGTGAATCAAATCCTAAACATGGTATTCGAACTTGATTTGATACAAATAATATTTAGAAGAATCGGATCAAAATTCGATCGGAGGTAGTTGTTAACAAATTACCGAGTAACCTCGATTATAAACAAATAATTAGAATATTTGCTATTTATGCCTTCATATTCTGTTCTCCAATGATAATGCAATATCCTCCAACTAAAAATGCTACTAGTTGCCATTAATTATTACAAAACTTTCATAATTACTTTGTCCTTTTTAAGATAAATTTTTCCGTCTTCGCTATATGAGGGAAAAAAAAGGTATGGGAAGCAAGAATGTCAGTAAATGTAATAAAAGTTAAAGGATTTACTCTATGTAGTCCTGTTATCCAGGACCTTTCCCAGGAGGACCATGTCCCACCCGTTAAGGGTTTCGGGTGGTCCTGGACCAGATCGATAAGAAATTGGCTCAAAAAACAGATCCGTTAGAGAATCGGGTGGGTTATCGGGTCCCCCGTTAACACAAAAATTCATCCACCAAAAAACAATGATTAGAGAAGAAGAAGTGGAGATTCACAATAATGAAGGCTAAGATTCAATTCAATCATCATGACCTTCAATAGAAGAATAGCAACCGCCAACCGATACAACTCGGAACAGCCAACAATTAAGGCAACAACCAACAATTGAGAATAGCAACATCAAGATTCGCAACAACCAACAATTAAGAATAACAACATCAAGAACCGCAACAGCTAACATCCAACTGAATCGCAACAGCCAAGAATCCCAACATCCAACATCAAGAATCACAACAGATACAGAAATCGAAATTGAAAGTTACAACAACAATCGCAACAGCCTACATCAATTATTCAAAGTCAGAGATAATTGATGAGAAAGTTACAATATGAGGTTTTGAGGCTCAGATTTATTAGTAAATCATCACAGCCATGTCGAAATCGAAAGAAGAAGATGGAAAACAAATCATCACAATTGGCAAAGGGGAGGTGGTGAGACTTTTGTCTCTGTGAAGAATATACTCTGAGACCATCTCCAATAAGAGATAATTGATCTATCAAATATTTCATACCACCTCACATTATTCATTCACCACATCATCAAATATCTTTCAAATATTTTCACAATTTACAATACGAGATAATTCAAAAAGTTATTTCATTTTCTCTCATTTCACATATAAAAACTTGAGGAAATGAAGAGAAAGGAGAGAAAATCAAGAAAAAAAAAAAATTAATGTCCAAATCAAACAAACTTAGGCTCTATTTATAGCTCTTGAAAAATAAAAATATTGGTGAAAGAAAAAATAAAAATAGGTAAAAGAATAAGTGAAAAATATAAAATAGAGAAAAAGGTTGTCCATGTGTCAAAAGTATATGACAATTGTACTCTCTTGTCATAATAATTAGTAAATTATTCAATAATTCTTCAAAAATTAGAACAAAAGTTACCCCTATCAATTATCTGCTATTGGAAGCAAATACCACTCCAAATATCTCTCATTGGAAATGGTTTGAATGTGGGAATTGGGATGGGAAGCGAAATAATTAGGGCAAAGGGGTTGGGGTCTATTTATATTTTCTCTTAATGGATACTTCACGGATTTTGGATCGGATCCATTTCGAATTTCGGTCCAAAATATAGAACCAGGACGGCCGGTCCATTAGTGTTTCGGATGGATACTCGATCCGGGTAAAATCGGTCCGGGTCTCGGGTGGTTTCCGATTTACAGGTCCAGTAACAACACTAAATTTATATGCATTGATATTGCATAACGTCTTATGAAATGGATAATCCTCTGATTTTTTTAAACATCTTATAAAGTGAATTTGAAGGGAATAATTTGGTACTCTTTCTACATAAAAATTAATTTACCTTTTGAGATATCGTGTATAAATTTTGATAACAAATTATTTTTTGTTCACTAATTTGAAAGTATAACATTGATTTAGTTACATTTATTTTAAAAATACTTTCCTAATGCAAAAAGTAATTCAAACTTTGCTTAGTATAGTCAAATGAATTAAATACATCAACTACGGAACTGGAGGGTGGGGGACACCATGAGCCACCCTCAGCTTTTTATGTTGTGAACATCTAATACTAACCATCTACAATAGCTTGTTGAATAATCACGTTCAACTATTTAATTTTTATAAAGGTGTGTTAAATAAATGTGTGGAATTTAGATGAAAATGTGAGGTGTTAAATCTTTTCAACATGTGAAATTTCTTATAAGTATGTCATTGTGTCATAATGTATCATATGAATAAATAATGAAATAGAAATGATACTATGTGATAATAAATTTTTTTGTAT
This sequence comes from Echium plantagineum, assembly GCA_003412495.2. Classification (NCBI taxonomy): domain Eukaryota; kingdom Viridiplantae; phylum Streptophyta; class Magnoliopsida; order Boraginales; family Boraginaceae; genus Echium; species Echium plantagineum. Next base: position 14,979,096 of record CM016563.1, on the reverse strand, counting down.
TTGATATTAAAAGTTGAAAGGGAGAAAATTGTGATTAAACAACACTATTGGACCATGCAAATATTTAATTAGTATTGAATTATTATGTGGATTAAAAAAAGATGACGTGAAGTATTGAAATATGAAAAAGTGAGTGAAATATAAAAAAGTGAGTGTAAAATTTGTAATCATTGTACATAATCTAAAAACAAATGTAAGAGTACCTCAGTTGGCCCTACATTAGGCTTGTGCACAGTTTAGTTTTGAACAAAACAAAAAGAATTGAACCGATTTAGTCGGTTCTATGGAAGGCGGAATCGAAATCGGTTTCAGGTCAGTTCCAATTCGGTTTCGGTTATGGACCTCATGTTTTAGACCTAAATTTGAGCCCATTTTTGTCTTTTGAAATTTTGGGTCTATTTGTTCCTAGATAATATTATTATTAGTTTTAGACTTAAATCTAAATGTGATTAGTATTGTTTTATATTAACTGTGACTTATAATTAAGTTCTAAGAACATATCTACTCTATATAAGTTTAACGAGCTCCTTTTAAAACTAATTTTGAAATTCGTATATGCATTCGTCACACGGTATCACTTTTCAAATATATATATATGTAACCATATATTATTAGCTTAAAATATATTTACTTATCTATTATTATATCATATTAATAATTGACAATGTAAATCCTCTCACCAATTATCCTTTAGTAAGCTTAATTTGTCAGCATAAAATTAGTTTTCGGTTCGGTTTTTATCAGTTCTCCCATAAGCCGAACCGCATCGGTTAGGTTCCCTCAAAGACGGAACGGAAATCGGCTCGATTCAGATCGGTTCTAGAAAAATCGATTATTTTCGGTTCGGTTCGGTTCGGCTCGGTTTCGATTTTCCTCCACACCCCTACCCCACATCTTCTGAGCCACTGGGTTCGAAACCCACCATGCTTCAATTGTAAAGCCACAATTTCGTATCTAATACTTTATTTTTTATCTTATTTTTTTGTAATATTTATTAATTTTTTATGATAAAATAGTTTAATATCAATGGAGAAATATTATATGCCTCAATTAATATAATTTTGTTTATTGTTTGCTATAATTTGATTATTTACTTTTGATAATTAATTGAGTGTAATAATTTTAATTTTAGTTATATTTTGATGATAAAATAATTTTAAAGTTTGAGTGATTGATTGCCACACCTTTAATGTTCATCTTATTGAATTTCAGAAATGACAAAGTCAATAATCACAACAACAATTGATTCTTATTTTGAAAAGGATAACTTTTAACTGCATAAACTATGGCATTAGTGATGTTAACTATTTATCCTCTTGTTAACAGACGATCCGGCTTGGTAAAACCATTTCAATATTTATGACAATGGTTGAACAATGATTTTCTATCATGAACCATATCAGTACGGTTGTTCCAAACAAGATGGATGATAGAGTTCTTTAAGATTCTTGGTCATTTATACTGCAAGGTATGGTAGAGTAAAAGGTCGTAAAGTTCTTTTAGATAAATTACATTATATTTATCATATTATAAAAGTGTGAAACCGTCACACTAACGGTCTCTATGCACTCCTCTGTTGGAGTACAATCGTGAGATGTGTCTCACCTGATAGGGGTCTAAAGAGGTAAGGTTGCTTGTACTTTACACTTTAATTCTTTACCAGTTGAGCTACGCGCCGAGACAAATTTTATTATGTTATATTTTTGTTTTAACTTGACCACCTTAACTTTTCATTTTGGTTTCTCCGCTAATACAATAATAATTATGTATAATATTTCTGGGTTGAGTCCTGTCTTACTTCAAATCGAATTAGTTAACCTTAAGTTTAAATTTTGAATCATCGTGTCAAGTAATTCGTATTAAGTACTCCCTCCATCCCTAAATAATTGTCACATTTTGACTTTTGGTGGTCAACAAAACACGTTTTAAAGGGTAAATATTTATTATTTTACATTCGAAAAGATTATAAAAAGTTGATATTTCAAAAATATATATTGAGACGAATCTAACAAGATCTCACAAGGCTATATTATTTATTATCGTTTAATGAGAATTCATAATCAAATTTTGTTATGTTTAACAACAAAAGTCAAAATATAACAATATTTTAGGGACGGAGGGAGTATATCTCATTAAGCCTTTGATATATTATTCTGAGTCGATAAAAGGACTAGTAACAACTCACAGGTAGTTGAACTAATACATTGTCGATTATATGAGTTCATCATTTTATTTATTTAATTCTTCTATTATGTACACGTAAGTGACAATTGACAAATTAGGAGTAGAACAGAAAGGAAACGGGGCAACGGAATTTAGGCTGATAATGCTCATCCACCTGGAGAATAGTTAGGCTTGAACTATCGTTTAAGCCAATAGTTAGGCCTTTTTTTCTTTTTCTTTTTTGTAAACTAGTGATGGAGTGAGTATCAAATCCACGACCTTCTGATTATTATTAATAGTCTTTTCTATTATACTACTCGATTAACTCCAAGTCTCCAATAATTAGGCTTTTTAACCATTTGTTTCTATACTATCTTTGAACTTTTTACGTGGTCCTTCAGTTATCGGTTCTTTATATTTCACCCTTTAATTATATTTTTTTCAATTTTAAAGTAAAGTATAAGGACATATTTCACATAAATAAAATTAAACTCCTACCATTTTCTCTTCAACACACTCCACCCCATCCCGTGGCCTCTATCCCTACCCTTAAGCTTTCGGTACCTACCCTCCCCTACCACCACCACCACCCCACCCCTCAAAGCCGATCTACCCCCACCCTGAAATACGGACATCAACAATGGCATCAACAATAGATGTATTGACCCAAACCCTGGCCATTATAGTTCGACACCATAGATTATTAACCAAATGAGAGTATGCCATAGATTATTGGTAAATTTAATATATAGCTCTCATTTTGGTAAATAGTCTAGGTTTGATCAACTTGAAGTGCAAGGGTAAAATATTACACTTATTTCGATCATTAGTCTAGGTTTGATAGCTGATCTGTTATACATGCACCAAAAATAGTGAATTTTAGGTGTGAAATCATCATTTAGTTTTCATTTGAAAGTATAGTAGTTGAGAGATTTAAGTGGAGACAAAATTATTATTTTATTACTACAATGAACACTATTCTGGTGTGTATAGTGTTACCCGTTTGATAGCCTTCAAGAGTAAATAAAGATTATTTACTCAATTTGGTACTTTTCGTAACTTAGTCCTACGTGATTAAAATGGAGTTGATTTAAATGGGTTGAATATTTCGTCAAGTAGGATGTCCAAGTAGCTTGATCCCCGAATGTTAAGACTAGTTTAGTGGATTTGTTGTTTAATCTTTAACTAGATATTATATCTATTAGCTTGTCTTTGAATTGGCAAAGAATTAGAAGCTTAATCACAATGGTGATTTTAATTATCCAACTGTATTTAGACAGAGAAGGACTTTCAAAACTTAACTTCTATCATGACTTCAGTTATCCTGTCACATGGGCTTTTAAGGCCTAATAACTATAGGAACTTTTTATGCTTAATCCCCATAGTGATTTTAGCTGTTTGGATCAATGAGGGCTTTTGAGGCTTCATTCAGATAGTGATTTTAGCTATCCAGCTGTGTTGAACCAACAAAGCTTTTTGAGGCATAATTTGCAGTTAGAAGCCTATTATGTATTGATTTTGGTGTTTGTTGATTAGTGGTGGTCGAGGGGTGGAGGAATTTTTATAGAGTTTCTAAAGAGATTTTTCATTAAGAAAAATAATGTCCTCACAATGTTTATTCAAAATTCAAATGGACATTGGGGTATTTGTAATGTTTTTGGGTTTGAGCTTCTCGAATCTGATTGGTGGAGGATATTTTGAAATATAGATGAATTGTTGGTCCAGATTCATAGTATCATTTTTTTCATTATCGATTCATCCTATATAGTAATAAGAATTAAATTATGATGGTAAATCATGTATGTGATGGAGTGATGTATAAAAATAATGTACTTAGAAAAGTTTTTAGTAAGCAATGAATTGGTAATAATAGAAAAGATAGAGGGAGGAGCAAAGAGAATAAAGAGAGACGAGAGATTAGTACAACGTAATTATATTAAGCAAACGTGGATCTATTAACGTGCACATCTCACCGAAGAGACAAGAGAACAAACACACGAATTTGCTGAATAAAATGGGTTACATACGAAAGAATATTGAACTTGGACGTTTTATTACTCACGTACATTGCTACATAATTGAGACTATTATTAGCAGCCATGTGACTCACAATTCACAAATCTAATTCATCTATTCATTTACGCGTGCGCCAAATTGAATGTAATACTAGATCAACTTATATCACTCAAAATCTCCTATTAAGCTTGTCAAATCTAATAATGCAACTGCAATTCATTATAAACTGTTCATTTTTTTATAATTAAGCATCATCATTACTAATAATATAATCGTTTAAGAAGCATTTATTGTGAATAAATATTCTGTATTTCTTATTTCCCTCGATCGGTTTAGTTAAGTGCTAAATGTCCCCTACATATTTTTCTATTGTGTCGTCAGATCCTTTATTAATTTGGTCATCATAACTTTCTACAGGGATATGCATGTGATTTATTTGTGTGGGGGGGGGGGGGGGGGGTCATTTTTTAGTTTCTATCAAATATGACACTATATATTCAGTAATTACCACTTGACTGGGTGGACAGTTGACATGAAGAGAACTTCAATAATTAACATATGATTTATTTAACGATTCCAACGATATTAACAATGAAATGAAAAGATCCATTTTTTATTCATGGACTACCAAATAAAAATATTTAAAACATGAGTGAGCGAAAGAAGACCAACATAAAATATATAGGTAATGAACCGTATCTTTTGCTCCAAAATGAATAATCCTAAAATTTGGTCATCAAAACTACAACAAGCAAGAATTAATCAAATAGATTACTGAAAAAAAACTTTCAGTGATGACCTAAAATCGTAGATTCGAAATTCATCTCATCACTAATTATGAAAAAATAAAGAACTACAACGATCTACAAAACGACATATTGATTAAATTAAATTAGCAAAAGTACCAAGTCCAAATTCGAAGTTTTTAATTAGCTTTTACCTGGTAGCTGGTTACCTCAAAGGCCAATCGCCAACAAAGCAGATGCCAGCTCATCCAGGTGGGATCACTAATCTCTCAATATTACAAAACCATCAAAAACTCGACCATTATCTACTACTAGTCTACACTATAGTATAACCTCCCGACCACGATTTTTATCATATATTTTACTGCCAAATACGAAATTGTCTTCATCATTCACCAATAAATATACATTTGAATCTTTACCAAAACAACATTTTCAGTTAAGATAGTTGTATAGATGATTTAACTATCGGGTCCAATAAAATTTGTCGATTTTGATAGTTAGCATGGAGTCAACGTATGCTTCACCTAGCTCTACTAATCTAGCGTCCTTGGCGGGAGGTTCGACGCCTACTCAGAGGGCGCCAACGTCGAGGGAAGTGAAGGTGATCCCGCTGCAACATCCGTCTACCGATGATTCGTCCTCCACTCGAAACGCCTCCAGTTTGGAGGCGTTGACGAAGTGGAAGACCAAGGTGAATGGGATGGCGTGGAACGAGTGGATTGAGTTGTGCTTGCCTTGCTACCGTTGGATTAGGACTTACAATTGGCGAGAATATTTGCAGCCTGATCTCATGGCTGGGATCACTGTTGGCATTATGCTCGTTCCTCAGGTTCGTCATTTTCTTTTTCAAAAAAGCTAGGCTCTTGTTATTTCCAAGGACTTTAACCGAACATCGAGTAATATATTATCACTAGCTAATTTCAAAATGTCTGTGAGACACACATTTCATTTTTTAGTAGATGGTGTTTTAAGTTGACTTTTGGGTCAATTTTGGCCCGGGGGCATGTTGTTGTGGATAGTTCTGAAAGAACTATGCCTTCTTTATTGAACGTTTATTGATTCTTGTTGTTATGTTCAGTCTATGTCTTACGCAAAGCTGGCTGGGCTGCAACCAATCTACGGACTTTGTAAGTATCTCATGTCACCTATCATTGTTTATTCTTTTGGTTGTGCTTGATGATGCCGCGACATTTTTGACCCCCGCATACCTAAGTGGCAATGAAATTTGAGAATGTTATTTAGCTTGGTCATAATGATGCAAAGAAAGTATTAATAGTTCTTGTTTTCTGCCGTTTGTTCTTATTGCATAAGTTCACCTTATAATGTAACTTCTCTGGTATTGCAATTAACTCTGAAATTTATAATTGACTCATTCATTATCTTTCATGCGCTAATTTGCTGAATCAGATACTGGGTTTGTCCCTATCTTTATGTATTCCATATTTGGCTCGTCCCGGCAGCTTGCTATTGGTCCAGTTGCCCTTGTCTCGCTTCTCACTTCAAATATCTTGAGTAACATAGTTGATCCATCAGACAAGTTATACACAGAACTTGCGATTTTGTTAGCACTAATGGTGGGAGTTCTGGAATGCATCTTGGGAATCTTAAGGTATTCAGGACTTATTGTACATGATTTCTTCAATATCAGAATATCTACAATAATTTGCGTCGTCAGCAGATGTCGTGTCCAATTTTGCTTTATAATTTGCAGATTCTTCCCTTAATTAAGTGCGATGAATTTAATATATACCTAGTATTGTCCAAGGACATGAAGAAACAACCTTTACCAACCACTGCTTACTGCAGTCACTTTTAGTTGAACAGTTTTCAGGCTGTAAGACAATGTCAACCTTAATGAACCATAAAAGGAAGAATGTAAATTAAAAAAATTGAATCTTGAACTCGTGTAGTCCGCGTGTTGAGATTCACTAATGAAACAGCAAAGTCTGTTACATTTTTCTTTAACTGCCTGTTGCAAGATGCAATACCTTATGCATAAATTAATTAGTCCTTGCTATGATCTAGAAAATCTGCATCAGTCCTTTTCATCCTTTCCCTGTTGATGGTATGCACCTAGTAATCTAATGACAGATATGACATATTTCCAGACTTGGATGGATTCTTCGATTCATCAGTCACTCTGTGATTTCCGGCTTTACAACTGCTTCAGCTTTGGCAATTGGCCTGTCTCAAGCAAAAGATTTCCTTGGCTATGATATAGAACGGAGTAGTGTGATCATTCCCCTGATCAAAAGTATAATTGCTGGAGCCGATAAGGTAGGTCATGCTTGTCAAAATTTATTGAAATCAAACATGCATATCACAATTTTTTACGATGGATATGGCATACAGGTATTATAGTACTAAGTATCATTTTTATGACCAAAGCGGTTTTTTCTTAGTTGAACTTGAAAAGGTAGCTTTTTTTCACCTTTCGTTGATCTGAGGACAGATGTAGTTTGCCTATAACATAGGTTTATTTCTTTAGATTGATATTTCAGCTAAAGCATGCTGCATTGAGAAACACTAACAAGTTATGTTGGATTCATGTCTTATAAAATTCAATTTCAAGCTTACTTATCTTTTCTTATTGGGGATCATCTGGTTGCTACTTATATAATTGATATGAAAGGAAAATAGAGTTTTTTGTACTGTTAAATGACCTTGTTTTACTTGTCAATGCCTAAGGTGTTCTCTTGAATCTTCTTTTGACAACATTTCTAATTTACTAAAATTTGATATTTGCAGTTCAAGTGGCAACCATTTGTTATGGGTTCTGCAACATTAGCAGTCCTTTTAATCATGAAGCACTTGGTAAGTGTGAACCAGGTATTTTTGTTGATCTCTCCGAGTTGAGGTGTAATGATCTGTAACTTCATTGTAGGGGAAATCAAGAAAATACTTGCGGTTCCTGCGAGCAGCTGGCCCCCTTACTGCTGTTTGTCTGAGTACTGCTTTTGTGAAGATATTTCGTCCAGCTTCAATTTCACTGGTAATAGTTACTTCAAACTGATCTCAACTTATAATTGATATACTCTGTACTTCATCCAGTTCCATCATAAAATCAGACCTCTGCATATTATATATTTGTGGAGTACTTTTTTCCCTGTTTTATGAAGTCAAAGATTTTATATTCTCTGGCTCTTGGATATAATGGAATAAATCAAAATGGCTCATGATGCTATCGTTTGTGAAGTAGTACATAGTTGTTTGCACTTAACTCTTGGGTCAAACAACCTCTTTGGGTCACAGGGGTAAGGTTGCATAGTATTCGCCCCCCCCTTACCTGCTTAGGTCGGAGTCTCTTAGAAGGCATTGGGACATGTTGATAATTGCGAAGCACGATGAAAATTTCTCTGGCTCTCTTCTTTTTATCTGGAAAGGAACTAAGTAATTCTCCATGGAGCTCATAATGGTTATACATATAGTGCTCAAGATTTTTCATGAAATGTTTCTTATTATGCTCATTTTAGAGATATTGATTCTGTTAGGATAATGGAGCAATTTAATGACAAATAATATCGAAGTAATCACGCGATTAAGGGGCTTCCCACATCTTGTATTCATAGTGAATGTCTGATAATAGATTGCTCCGGGTAAATAATAATGGCTTATATTCTTCACAGGTAGGGGAGATACCTCAGGGGCTTCCGTCATTTTCCATCCCCAAGCAATTTGATCATATCAAGTCCTTAATTTCTACATCATTCCTCATCACTGGTGTGGCTATTTTGGTAAGATAAAGTTATAGCATTTCGCACGTCAACAAATTGTCATTTCTAATCAAGAATATGTTTTTCCTTCCACCAATTTACAATGGTTTGCACTGGCTAGTGGCTTTTTTTTTATATCACTAGTTTTTAATAACTTCTCTGTTTCCTTATCAAGGAATCGGTAGGTATCGCCAAAGCACTAGCAGCAAAAAATGGATACGAGCTGGACTCAAACCAAGAGGTAGTTTTCCAGAATTAAACTCATATTTCATTAGTAACTGGTAATTAATCAAAATGGAAGTGAATCATTATAATAAATTAATTCTTCTATAAAGCTGCAGAAGAAGTTACTTATTACCTATCTTTTATCTTTGACAGCTATTTGGTCTTGGTGTGGCCAATATCATGGGATCTTTCTTTTCTGCATATCCGTCAACTGGTACATTGTATATATTAGATAGCTTCTCTATTTTGCTCTCTGCCAAAAACGTTATTCAGATTAGCTTTGAGCCTGTGATTAATGTTGCTCCTCGAAATATATGGTGTAGGCTCATTCTCTAGATCAGCAGTAAATCATGAAAGTGGAGCAAAAACAGGATTATCAGGAATTATTATGGGAATCATAATGTGCTGCTCTCTCCTCTTTCTGACTCCATTGTTCGAATTCATACCACAGGTCTTTATTCTTCCGAATTTGTCAATACTAATGATTATTCATGTTTTCTGGTGTCATTATCTTTCTGTTGCAACTTAAAAAAAAAAATTAAATAACAGGTTGTCTTATTATGTCCTTGTGTCTTTTTGATGCATTATTTCTCTGTTCCAAGATTATAACCAAGACATTGTGTTTTGTTCATGCGTTGTTGCTCTGTTTCTAGATTATACCCAAGACCGAATGCATTTTCGTTCGCTTTTGTCACGCTGAGTTATTATATACTTACTTTGACCTTTACTATTCTCTTCACAGTGTGCTCTTGCTGCCATTGTCATTTCAGCAGTGGTTGGACTGGTAAGTACATACTTCAAGACTAGATGTTTACCTTAATCTGTTCACCTATCCTCTATTTTAAGTCAATAGAGAACTGCATATAAACCAGTGCTGATCTATGGTTTAACATACCACATTATGTAGGATGTCTAAGGCTTTGTATTTTTTCAATTTCTTATATTTATAATCAATTAGGATATGTACTGTCTTTATTCTTTATCATCTCTATTCAAGGGTTATTCTTGACTAACAAACTGCCTAATACGACCTTCGATACATTGGTTATGCCCCATGACTTCAAATATAAGAAAAGACCTTTTCAGATGGATTCTCTATGTAGAAGTTTGTACTAGAAAATTCATTTTACCATAGATATACTCATAGATCCTAGTTGGCTCTAAACTGTTACTTTGGTATTCATGTTTTAGGCAAAAAAGTCGACCTACAAAATTTTTGAACTTAATTTATATGTACATAGAAAACTGAAATTAGGTCAAAATTATCAATGTATGTGAGCAGGTTGATTATGATGAAGCTATTTTCTTGTGGCGTGTGGATAAACGAGATTTCCTTTTGTGGACCATCACGTTTGCATCCACCATGTTCCTTGGCATAGAGATTGGCGTCCTAGTTGGTGTAAGTATTCATCTGTGTCAAAAAGCCTGGTATATCTTGCTATCATCCGCTCTCTTGATGGATTGCCTAACTGAGCATTAAGTCTGCTTGTCAACCCTACCTAACGCCAAAAGATGTAGTAGAGCTTCTTTGCTTGATCTTGTATGTTGCTGCTATCTTACAGAAACACTTGAATCTGGAGTGTTATGCTTTCTGATGGAACAAAACTACAAGCTCAATGAAACACCCTCTTAATTTGGTTTTAATGTGGTTATAGTAATAGCCTTAAATAGATATATGTAAGTTCAATAATCTGGCACATTCTCTGCAGGTTGGGTTTTCGCTTGCTTTCGTAATTAAAGAATCAGCAAATCCACATATTGGTGAGCATGGTTACTAGACTAATAGTGTGTCAAATGGGTAATTCATTTGAACATACTTCAAGTCACCATTATTTTAATGAATTATATTCTGTGTAGCCATTTTGGGTCGGCTTCCGGGCACGACAGTGTACAGGAATATTCAACAGTATCAAGAAGCATATACATACAATGGCATCGTTATTGTTCGGATTGATGCACCTATTTACTTTGCTAACATAAGCTACATAAAGGACAGGTAATGACGTAGTCCTCCATCCACGCCATATGAGTGAACGAGATTATTTTCCTACTTATTTTGTTTTCACCTTGTCTCCTTCAAACAGAGTAACTGATAGCTACATTTTTTCAGGCTGAGGGAATATGAATATGAGATTGATACGTCCAAACAGCGTGGACCAGAAGTTGCAAGGATTTACTTCGTGATAATCGAAATGGCCCGTGAGTTTTCAGGATAAGAACTTCTCTTTTAAAGTGCATATCCATGATTCTCTTGGTATATCTGTATATGATCCTTAGTTATATCAGGAGTACAAGCTGTTACTTATTTATTCTCTTAGAATATAAATATGAGATTCTTTTCCTTCCAGCTGTTACTTATTTAGACTCCAGTGCTGCTCAGGCTTTGAAGGAGTTATATCAGGAGTACAAGTCAAGAGACATTCAGGTGGGATTTTCTCCAGAATGGTAATAGGTATTCGAAAACATGTGCTCTCTATCTATTTTCTCTTTCGTTAATGAAGCGTGCATGTTACAGATAGCCATTTCAAATCCTAATCGAGAAGTTCTCCTGACAATGGCGAGATCTGGTCTAGTCGATTTAGTTGGCAAAGAATGGTGTTTCGTGAGAGTTCACGATGCTGTTCAAGTTTGTCTTCAATACGTCAAGAGCTTGAACGAGTCACCCAGGGCCGAGGAGCCATCGAAAGAGAACAACAAGCACAACAAATTCCAAAGGCTGTTGAGGCAACGAACAGAGGAATTCGCTGCAGTTGATATCGAATCCGCTTGGGGCTTGGATTTAACTCCTTCAGAGACGGATCCAAAACTGGAGCCATTACTGTCAAAGAGGTCATAAAAGCATAATTGGAGTTCGAAGAACAAACTTCTACTGTATATCCATTGGTGGCCTGAATTTGTTTTGGTTGATATTTTTACTCTCCATTTTTTGACTAAATTCAATTTTTTGAATTTTTGTATTATAAATTGACAATGATGAGTCTCATTATGTGTGGAAAAAATATAAGTAATTATATTTATATTTAATAATCTATATTTTGTATTATGGTTGTGTATTTATCTTTATACTATGACTCTACGAGTTATATTTTTTATTTTATTTTTTACAAATTAGCTATGAGAGTATGGATATAATAGTACTACAAATAACAAATGCAAAAATTACTAACTAATACATCGTTAGAGTAGGTGCTAATTAAATTAATAAACAGTTCGCATGCAATATATATGAGACAAATTGTCTTCAACGAAAATTGAACCAAGACCTCCTAATTGCAAGCACTAGACTCTTAAGCCATCGCCGTAATACGTTAAGAATCAACAAAAAACGTCGCCGTAATACGTTAAGAATCAACAAAAAACGAACTAGTGAATGAAATAAAATAATAAAAATGTATATAACAAGTTGGATGAACCACACCATCTCTATAGGGGGTGGGGTTGCTCTTGCCTTAGTAGAAACTAGTTCACTAAAGCTTCATAGAAATGGACTTAGATGAATTATCACCAAGGTGTCACTTTCTATTGATGCCCTTAATAGTTGAAGCTCATTTTGAATATGTAATTTTCTTCTACTGAAGTGTTTTGTTGAAGATAAGCTTGTTGATCATATTATTGTTATGTAATTAAATGCCTTGGACAAAGAATACTCTGTTATAGTAGGTAGGTTGTTCATATATAATAGGTAGTAGATCGTATTTATAGTAATATTTGAATTATTTTTCCTAGTATATTACACTTTTGTAATGTGTAAACATCACATTATTCAATATACAATTGAATACATCTTCATGATATCAGAGCATAAAAGGTATATAACAATATTCTTCCATCTTTACAGGTCCCTTAATTTTTCACTTTTTCTTTCACATGACAACCAATAATCAAGTTATATCTTGATGACTTGATGGAACCCTTGTTGTTCCTCCTTCTACAATTAGTACTCGTTAGTACAGAATCTAGGTATTCTAAAGTGACTGTTCGACATTAATATAATTTTGAAGCAGATGTTCAAAACACTTAAATATGGTCAAATACAAAATTAAATGCTAATTTTTACATTAACTTTTTCTTTATATATAATTATTTTTTATTTTTACAAAAAAATGCTTATTTAATTGAACGTGCACGAACAAGAGTGACTCTGCCATTGGTACTCATGGTGTTTCGTCCTCAACTGAGTTGAGTGAATGACCTCTACTGGAAGTATGTCATAATATGAGGTCTGCCACCCTTTGTCCTATCAAATTTTGAGGCATTTACTCATAATCACATTCACATGACATATACCATCATCATATTCATGGATGATGATGAGTGATGAGTTACTTATTATGAGGGGAGCAAATTAACCAAAACTCATGGTTTATCATAAGGGGCAATCTTGAAATAGCTAGTTAGTTAAAACATCTATTTTTCTTTCAATAGCTAATTAGCCTAATCAACTCGATATTTGCAGAAAATGCATGGTTTTCAAAACCTCTTTAAATGTTTTATTTAATAAAGAGGTTAGAAGAAAGTTGTTGTCGAAAGCGATCTTCTTATTGCTATCGCTAACGTGGCAAGCTGTATACAGACTCAATTAAGGCAACATTTCATATTGGTAAATGCTAACGGAATGGGAGAAGGTTTTATTTGATTCTTATTTTTTAACAAATTTGTTAATTATTAACTACAGTACTCTTTTAATTTACAATCAATTAACTTGCTACCGTATTGTAGGAAAAAGGAAACGTCAAATGGGCGAATTATAATATAAATAGGTCGAATATTATACATAAAACTCAAAGTATTTGGTGCTACAACTGAGTGACCTCTAGTTCTTCCGTTCAAATGTATTTTTTGTTGTAAATTAATGATAAATATTGATTCAAAGAAAATATGAAATAAATATTATATTCCTCTAACAAAAGTTAAATCCGAGACCTCTTAATAAAAGTTGGAATCAAAACTGCCCGACTATTAAGCAGCCATGAGTTCAAACATTTCAAACACTCCCTTTCTAGATGAGGATAGGTGATCATTCCCATTCGGGACTAAAGTGGTTGTGTGTCTATAAAATTAATTGATTGTGGAAAAATAGGGTTAGTTGAATAGATCGGCGGCCACAATAGAAACACAAAAAATTGAACATACATTTAACATTTGGTGGAACAATATATGCCAAATTTCTTTGGAGTACAAGTAATGATAATGCACACCCAACCATATTTGCTAATAAATGACCACCAAATGGGTTACCTATAAATTGATGGAAACTTATTTTAAGAAAAGTCAAACTTCAACTAGTCAAATGGCAAGCATTGGGTGGCTGTTTTATTTATACTATCTGATGTGGACCCCACTATGGGTATTTATATGTGGGTCCATCTATATATATAGGAGGCCCACCGAGACTAACGGACTCAGATCCGTGAACACGCGCTCAGTGGACACGATCCACCTAAGAGCCCATGAGTAATAGGGTTAGCTCTCGCCCATTCAGGAAGAGACACGCGTCCATCCTAGGGCGAGATATCCGGAGCCCGAATATTATAAATACAGGGCATATGTCTCCAGAAGAGGTAATGTGCATTTGACCCTAACTATCATACTTCAAACACCGTTGACTGACTTGATCGTCGGAGTGTTTGTGGTCGAATCCCGACCACACTTTCAGGTCGATGCCGCCTAAGACACGTAACACCAGCAAAGCAACTTCTTCCCGTCCACCAGTCCCTCAACCTATATCAACCATGTCACGTCCAGAGCCACGACGGGAGGAGTCGACGAGGGACTTGAGGGAGCAGTTGAACAAAGGCAAAGGAGCCATGGATCTGCGAGAAGAGGGTGATCAGAGATCTCAGGCCGTTCCAGATCTAAGGGATCGTTTGAACCAGAGTCGTCACAGCGGTCCGTCCGCACGGTCAGGAGCCGTCCGTAGGCCGTCGAGAGCGGAAATTAGGGAAGGATGCGGTGAGTCCCAGATGTGCCGACAAGAGGAATCGCGTGGCAAATCAATGGCGCCGTCTGTGGGGAATAGAACAAATATGCCACACCGTTCTCAACCCAGAGCTCACGATGCGGACTCACGCAACAACCAGGGGGCATCCCTTATTGCTGGCCTCAACATCAATGACGAAATCGACCGGGAGGTACGCCGGCGCGTACGTCTTGAATTGGAAGCCCGCGATGCGGCTGCTGCAGCCAAAATACCAGTTATAGATGTACCGTCAACGCCCCCACCTGTAGTGATACCACCTCCAGCCCCTGCGGTTGTACAACCTGTTAGTACTGATCCGGTAATGGCTAAATTGCTTGAAGAACTGGCGTTACTTCGGCAACAAGTTACCAACATATCTGCGTCTCGCACCCAGCCAGTGGTGGCCCACACGCAGATGCCGTTTTCCGCCCGTCTCCAAGCGATAGCCCCTCCTGTTGGGTTCACTTTACCCCAATTCACACAGTATGACGGTACCACCGACCCCCAAAAGCATTTAAAAGGCTTCCTAACCCAAATGACAATGGCGACCAATGAACCGGACCTTTACGCTAAAGCATTCGCTAGCAGCTTACGTGGAAAGGCATTAGACTGGTATATGGAGCTGCCCGCTAATTCATTGGACACGTGGCAAGAGACGGCTACCACCTTCCTTGCCAAATTTGGAGCGGCAATCCAAGAGGTCGTCGATGAAAAAGTCCTTATGGAGATGCAACAAGGGAAAAACGAGTCCCTACGTGACTTCCACAAACGATACAATGATATTCTGCTCAGCATTCCTAATTGTGACGCCAAAACGGCGTATATGGGATTCTTCCGCGCCCTCAATTACGGCGCACTCAAAAAAAATCTGTTGCTCGAAAAGAACCTTTCCAAAGATGAACTCACCGCCAGGGTTCGACAGTTCATCGAAATGGAAGAACTAAAAACAAGAGAAAAGAAAGACCTCAAAAAGGACCTACGCGATAGTGTCCTAAAGAAAGAAAAGACTCGTTCTCCGCCTAAACCAAAAATTTTTGAGAGGTTACAAAGGGATCGTGGCGCTTACTTCACCCCGCCTTATAAGCGCAAAACATATTCTCCACCCCCTCGCGACACCGATCGCACCGGGCAGATACAAGACGTTGGGACAGATAAGCCTCGCACACCCTTGAACACGAGCGTGTCTCGCATATACTCCGCAATAGCCGATAAAAACTTGCTTCCTAAGCCTAAGCGGCTTAGCACTGCACCTAGCAAGCGAGACCGTAATAAATATTGCGAATACCATCGTGAACATGGGCATGACACGGACGAGTGCCGCACCCTAAAGTCAGAAATCGAACGGCTCATTCAGCGCGGGCACTTACAAGAGTACACTCGCCCTCAGAATAATGCACGTGACCAACGGCCCGCGGAGCGAACTAGAGATCGTTCTCCTCCGCCGGCCAGGCGGCGCATCGAGACAATCTCAGGGGGCAGGTCCGGTGGCGGTGACTCACGTGCAGCTAGGAAGAAATATGCTCGACGAGATGTCTTCTCGTCACATCAGGTTCAGAGCATGTGTAAAGAGCCCATCACTTTTGAAGAAAGAGAACTGGAAGGGATCGAACTGCCTCACGAGGACCCGCTGGTCATAATGCCAGTGATAGCCAACGTAGAGGTAGAGCGAATGCTGGTCGACACGGGGAGCTCTGTGGACATACTATACTTGCGTACGTTCGATGCGCTACAACTTCCAAGATCACTCATACAGCCCATCCGTACACCTCTTACTGGCTTTACGGGACACTCGATTTACCCAGTGGGAGAAGTAGATCTGGATGTAACAATGGGGACTGAGACTACAATCTCAACAAAGAGGATCTCCTTCACGGTCGTTAAGCTAGACGACCCGTCATATAATGGAATAATTGGGAGACCTTCGCTAACGGAGTTCAGGGCCGTCGTATCACCCATCCATTTAAAGCTGAAGTTCCCTACAACCAAGGGTATAGGCGAGATGGCGGGAAGACAAAAGCACGCGAGGAAATGTTACTTATCGTCTGTGCCCGCAGTGGATAAGAGTGATGACGAGCAGCCAAAGAAAAAGGGGAAGGTAGAGTCTCCCGTACAGGTTAATTCCGTACATAGAGTTCAAGATAACTCGCCAACAGAGCGTGAAAGTGACAAAAAAGCTGTCCCTCATGAAGAAATTGAAGAAATACCCTTCGAAGAAGAGGACGTATCCAAAACCTTCAAAATAGGGACGAGACTGGGGGCAATACACCGACGAGAGCTGATTCAGTTAATCAGGAGTTTTAAGGACGTCTTCGCGTGGGGTCCTGATGACATGCCAGGGGTAGACCCTAGCATTGCTTTACACCACCTGTACCTTGACTCGTCTGCACGCCCAGTGAAACAGAAGAAGAGGAATTTTAGTGACGAGAAGAATATGGCCATCCGTAAAGAGATCTCCACGTTGATGGAGGCCCGGGCCATCCAAGAGTTACAGTTCCCTCGATGGATCGCAAACGTAGTATTGGTGAAGAAGCCAAATGGAAGTTGGCGAATGTGCACAGACTTCACCAATCTTAACAAAGCTTGCCCGAAGGACTTCTATCCGTTGCCGTGTCTGAATCGTCTGGTCGATGGTAGTGCAGGGTATGAAGTCTTTGATTTTATGGACGCATCAAGAGGATATCACCAGATCCGAATGGCCGATGAGGACGCAACTGATACGGCTTTTATTACGGAGTACGGGTTATATTATTGGGCCGTCATGCCTTTTGGGCTCAAGAATGCCGGAGCCACGTATCAGAGGATGGTCAATTCCATGTTTGCAGGACAAATTGGGAGGAACATGGAAATTTATGTAGATGATATGTTGGTAAAGAGCAAGGTAAAGGGAGATCACATAATTAATTTGCACGAGACGTTATCCCGACTGAGAGAAACCCGGCTGCGTATCAACCCTGAGAAATGCTCGTTCGGTGTTACGTCCGGAAAGTTCCTGGGGTATATGATCAGCGAACGGGGTATTGAACCAAACCCTGACAAAATACAGGCTTTGATCGACATGAGGGAGCCAAAAAGTTTCAAAGACATCCAGAAGTTGACGGGATGTTTAGCGGCTCTGAGCCGGTTTATATCCAAGTCAGGTGAGCGAAACCTTCCTTTCTTCAAAGTCTTGCGAAGAGCCAGCCAGATGGAGTTCAAAGAGGCATGGGACGAGGAAGGTTCCGTGGCCTTTGAAGAACTCAAAGCTTATTTGGGATCGCCTCATCTGCTCACACGACCCGAGCCGTCAGAAACATTATTCCTGTACTTGGCTGTGTCAGACGGGGCTGTGAGTAGTGTGCTCGTTAAGGAAAAAGGAGCCATTCAAAGGCCAATTTACTATGTCAGCCATGTATTGCACGGGCCAGAAGAAAGATACCCGCTCATTGATAAATTCGCGTTGGCGGTCGTGGTATCTGCTCGAAAACTAAAAACATACTTCGAGGCCCACCCAATATGCATAGTAACGGACCAACCGCTTCGACGGGTGATAGCGAAACCCGCCCTTTCGGGTAGACTCACGGCATGGGCAATCGAGTTGAGTGAATTTGACCTCACATTCGTTGGACGAGCAAGCATGAAGGCTCAGGTTTTGGCAGATTTTGTCGTGGAATGTACGACTAAGGAACCTTATACAGACAAGGAATCCATGCTTGACCAACCAATCCCCTGGGTGGTGTTCGTCGATGGGGCCCGTAACCAAAAGGGAAGTGGCGCAGGGATTGTCTTCCAAGGCCCCAACAACGAGTACATGGGGTACGCCCTACGTTTCAATTTCCCCGCGACTAATAACGAGGCGGAATATGAAGCATTAATAGCGGGGATGCAGCTGGCAAAAGAGATAGGCTTGGCCAGAATACTCATTAAAGCAGATTCAAAGCTTATGGTAGACCAAGTCAAAGGGGAGGCGGAAGTACGAAACGAATCGCTCAATCTATACAAGGCGATGGTTGATCAACTCAGAGAGCAGTTTGACCAAGTAGAGGTCCAATACGTACCGAGAAGCGACAACGCAGAAGCAGACTTTATGTCTCAGTTAGCTACTGTTCAATTTGCTGAGTTACCATCCGGGGTAAAAGTGGAGGTACGAGAACAACCCGCTCACACGGGCGTGCGAATTGAGTCCGTTCTAGAAGATGCCCCCGACTGGCGCACACCTCTGGTATATTACTTGCTCTATGATACCCTACCAGAAGACAAGGTGATGGCAGCCAAGGTCCAAAGTCGCAGTTTGCGATTCCATGTGGAAAAAGGGGAACTATACTGGAAATCGATTGACGGGCCGCTCTTATTTTGCGTAGCAGAAGCTGACATACCACTGATTCTGACCGAGGTACATGAGGGATGGTGCGGCAGTCACATAGGAGGAAAAGCGTTAGCATTAAAAATAGCAAAAACTGGCTATTACTGGCCCACTCTGGCGCGAGACGCAAGAGAATTCGTCAAACGATGCGATAGTTGCCAGAGGCACAGTAACGCCCCTCAACTTCCTGCCACAACGATGACCACCGTCGTCAGTCCTATACCTTTCGCGGTTTGGGGAATCGACCTAGTTGGAAAGCTTCCACGAGCAGCTGGAAACGTAGAATACATTTTAGTGGCGGTAGACTATTTCAGCAAATGGGTCGAAGCGGTTCCCCTAGCTAGAATTCGAAGCGAGGAAGTGGTTAAGTTTCTGTGGAAAAATATAGTAACTAGATACGGAGTACCCCGTGTCCTTATATCTGATAATGGGACACAATTCGAAGGACGTCCTGTAGCATCATTTTGTGAAAAATATAATATTGAGCAAAGATTCGCACCCGTCTATTATCCTCAGTCCAACGGCCAAGTGGAGGTCATGAATCGAGTCATTATGAATGGAATCCGCAAGAACCTGGGACAGAGTGAACTCGTAGGGGGCACGTGGGTGGAAGAACTACCCACGGTGTTGTGGTCTATGCGCACTACTCCGTCATTCGCAACAAAAGCCACCCCGTTTAGTTTGGTTTATGGGGCCGAAGCACTTATCCCAGCTGAAGTAGGGCTCCCCACATACCGACAGAGAGGATTCGATGAGGAACGTAATACGGAACGACTCAAAGACCGAATGCTATTCATAGACGAAGACAGAGATGAGGCGTTGTACCAAAGTTTGGCCTTTAAACAAAGAATGACTCGGGTGTACAACAAGCGAGTCAAAGGGCGTCAATTCTCATCTGGGGATTTGGTCTTACGGCTGTTCTCGGCAAGCCAGCCAATGAAGGTGAACAAGCTCAGCCCGAAATGGGAAGGCCCGTATCGCGTCAGACGAGTGCTGGGACCCGGGACGTATGAGCTAGAAGACATCGAGGGCACGCCGATACCAAGAACATGGCACGTGTCAAAATTAAGGCCATATTATGTTTAAATTTTGTATAAACATTTCAAAACATTCAAGTTGATGAAGTCAAGACGTTTTGCACCATCTACATTCGTCGAATAGTTACACGAAGTTCAAAGTATGCTTCGCATTTCATTATGCGAAGAGCTTTAACTTTTAAACACTATACATTCGTCGAATAGTTACACGAAGTTCAAAGTATGCTTCGCATTTCACTATGCGAAAAGCTTTAACTTTTACACACTACACATTCGTCGAATAGTTCCACGAAGTTCAAAGTACGCTTCGCATTTCACTATGCGAAAAGCTTTAACTTTTAAACGCTATACATTCGTCGAATAGCTCCACGAAGTTCAAAGTACACTTCGCATTTCACTTTCGAAAAGCTTTAACTTTTAAACGCTATACATTCGTCGAATAGCTCCACGAAGTTCAAAGTACACTTCGCATTTCACTATGCGAAAAGCTTTAACTTTTAAACACTATACATTCGTCGAATAGTTACACGAAGTTCAAAGTATGCTTCGCATTTCACTATGCGAAAAGCTTTAACTTTTACACACTACACATTCGTCGAATAGTTCCACGAAGTTCAAAGTACGCTTCGCATTTCACTATGCGAAAAGCTTTAACTTTTAAACGCTATACATTCGTCGAATAGCTCCACGAAGTTCAAAGTACACTTCGCATTTCACTTTCGAAAAGCTTTAACTTTTAAACGCTATACATTCGTCGAATAGCTCCACGAAGTTCAAAGTACACTTCGCATTTCACTATGCGAAAAGCTTTAACTTTTACACGCTACACATTCGTCGAATAGTTCCACGAAGTTCAAAGTACACTTCGCACTTCACTATGCGAAAAGCTTTAACTTTAAAAAAAAAAAAAAAAACTATACATTCGTCGAATAGTTACACAAAATCCGAAGTACGCTTCGCATTTCATTAGGCGATAAGCTTTCAATTTTAAACATTATACAGTCGCGCAAAGTTCAAAAGTACGCTTCGCATGACATTGCGAAACACTTCAACTTTACCACTATGTGGGTTCGTTTGACGACTTCCAACTCATATATATTTTGGCTCTGTAAAACGTGTTAACTCACAAATTTTACAAGGGGGCAAGGGATATACGAATGACTTGGGCTGATATAAACGAACAAGAGCAGGTATACTAAACTAAACATGCATCAAGCAAGTTGAAATGGAAATCCGAAACATTAAAGAACTATCAACTACTTTGTCCAGAAAATACAGAAAGAGATATCGTTCAAGTACATTCACAAAAGATTGTTTTAAGATACAAAAGTTCCAAGAGTTAAGATCGGTTCTGAGCAGCTTCAAACCAGGCTGGGTCCAGCTCGTTCTGCACCTTAAAATCCTCCAGCTTCTCTGCCAAGATGGGTAGCTCGTCGGAGTAAGTTTCGACGAAGGAGGTCAAGCACTCAGCCATGTCCACCCTCGCCGCAAACGTTACTTTGTCACTATTAGCATAAGCCTCCACCGCAGAAGCAATCAAACCTTCTTGGTCGGATTGGAGTTGGGCCAGAGACGAGTTGGCGGTGGCCGCCTCAGCTTGAGCCGCCGCAGTCACTTTCTCCGCTTCCACTGCCCGCAATAGGGCGGCGTCCCGAGCTTCTTGTGATTCAGTTATGCTCTGAGACCAGGTCTCCTGTTCGGACTTTAACTTAGCCACCTCTATCTCCAGTTCCTCCACGCGTGCCCGATATCTCCTAGACTCCAGCACGGCCTCTTCGTGCGCCTTCACCTGCACTGCCTCGTGCTCGCTCATTTTATCTAGTTGATCCAGTACAGCCGCACACTCATTATCCTTTGTGTGGAAGGCCCGCTCCGCCAGGCTGGATCGGCGGGTCATGGCAAATACTCCATGAAGAGCCTAGACATGGTAAAGAGAAGATCAGCCTTAGACTACACGTCTTTAAAAACAAAAAATAATTAAGGGAAGAATAGAGATCTCACCTTCATCAACACATACATAACCGCCTCGCCCTGCGCCTCCGCGTCCCTCGTCTCCACGAAGGGAGCAATATCTACAGGGGTAATTAGGGGCTGGACGGCCTGCATCGCCATCTGTGGAGTGTAAGAGGTGGATTTCTCTATCTCAATCCCGGCAGGACGAAGGGTATAAGGAGGACGGTTGATGCATAAAGACGCGGGCAGAGGGGGTGGCTGAAAAGCCGGGTTGGTGAAGCGAGACTTGAGCGTTCTTGACTGCTCAGCAACCCTAGGAGGCGTGTCAGTGGTGGAAGGAGAGCGAGCAACCTCAACAGAGGAAGCTCGAGGAGTCGGATGAGGAGATGGGTCAGAAGACCCCCCTCCTACGTTCAGGGGTGAGTCAACGGGAGGAACCGGAGAGGGGGTAGACGGGATAGGAGAGCTTCGAGCCACGGGAGAAGAAGTGGGGGCGGTCGAGGACGAAACAGTCGAACTCACCTTCTTCCTTTTAAAAATAGAAGGGCGTAAGATTGTTTGCACGGCCGGACGCTTCTGGGCCCGGGATGAAGAAGGCGGTTTAACAATAGTGGAAGGAAGAAAAGCAGAAGGAATGGTGGACGGGTCGGTGACGGCCCGAGCAACCACGGGTGCGTTAATCAAAGGCACTCGGGCACCTGCCATTTCATCCAGCTCGACACGGGACGGGTCCTCCGTAGCTGTAGCAGCTGACAAGACATCCACTGCAGGACCAAGAAAGAAACACAAGATTAGAAATACACATGAAAAGAAACAAAAACGAAAGCAAAATAAAGGTTATGTCTATACCCCACTCAGGCTCGGCGTCTCGAAACTCTTTGGACGGCACCAAACCCGCCCGTATCAGAACACCCTCTTCGACGAACAAAACCCACGAGAGGGGCGGGTTAAACTCCGTGGTTATCTTAACCCTATAGGACGCCTCGACAGCCGAAGTAGAGATGTTTCCCAAACGGCCTATAGCACTACGAGCCACCGGCCTGATGGGAACATCCGTACTCATACCACCCTTCACCATAAACCATCGGTTATGCCACCGTCTGTCCTGTACCTTATTGGGACGCACGAAGATGGCCGCCCCGCTGGGAGTTGTCGAGAAGGTCACTAGACTGTCAGCCTTATGGACTACGTTATAGTTTTCCTTAAAAAGGGATACAGTCGGTTCTACCCCTACGACTCTACAGGCTACTTGAAAGGCAGTCAATAGTAACCAGGAGCCCGGGTGGATTTGGATGGGAGAGACGGGCAGAGAGCGGAGAAGGTTTTCAACAAATCGAGGCATCGGAAGACGAAACCCAAAAGTGAAGTCCTCGACGTATATGGGAGTCCAGCCATCCTCGTACGACATCAAAGATTCGTCGTCGTAGGGTAGCCGCATCTCAACGAAATCAGGAATGGAAAAATATTCCCGAAAGCCGATGAGATGGGACTCCTTAACAATAGAGGGCAGGGAATGTCTAAGGTAAGTGGGACCGAGAGGGTTCTTCCTACCTTTGGACGATTTAGGAACGTTCTCCTCGTGGGGCCCCGAACTGGAAGCCTCGACTAGCTGATGTTCCACCTCTTCAGCCAGTTGTTCGTCCCGCGAAGTATCCTACAAGAGAAACAAAAGCATGAAGACTAAGCCATCGGTCAAGAGGTGCCACGAGCCTGCTCACAAAAACATGTCAGGAGGCATTACCTCGCGGGATTGTTCGAGTGTAGCCTCGGGGGGACCCGACGAAGTTAGGACCACGTCTTCGTCAACATTAATTATCGGAGCAATAGACTCGTCTCGCGCCATTAGAGGAAGATCTGCGCATAAACACATCAGTCAGACCAACGCGTCAATACCACCACACGCGTCAAGGGTAACAGGTGTCAGAAGGTGAAGGGTCATCGGAATTTTCCCGCCTAAACAGATGAACAGTTGACAGTTGTCATGGCAACTGTTCATCTTCCAAAAGATGAACAGGCTTTACCGGAAACCACCATCTCCGATGGTCGGAAACAGTTGCCACCTTCTTAGGGGTTCAGGAAAACGTCGGAAAATGCATACATTCATCTTAAAGACCCAGAAAACCTCAAAAAGACAACATGACATCACCCTAAAGGCCGAAGAACACCGAAAGGAAAATATACTCAACACTCAAAAAGAGGTCCAATACTCGGAATCATTCATCCCTACAGAATCCAAAATGCAACTATCCAACAACAATTACAAAGTCTCCCTAAAAATCCCTGAAGATTGTCTATATATTCACACTCCTATGCGCCCTCTACTAAGGATGAAAACCGAATGCAACAGAAGAAAACAACAGCTAACCATCTACAACAACACATTATCTAACACAAAGGAAGAATGTACTTACCGGGTGGTAGGGTAAGAAGAAAATGGAGGTTGAAGATGAAAAGGCTCGAAGTTGCAGGGAGAATGTAAGTTTTAAGACAAAAGCTCTTCAGGAAAGTGAGAAATGAAGTTTAAAGGAGGGGAAATACCTTTTATAGGTATATAATGGAGACGAAGCGGACCAGGTGTCCAGTAAGGACACGCGTAAGAGTATTGACGAATGTCCCATAGAGAAGGGTCCAGCTGTCTGTCGAACCATGGATCCATTTCTTGATCGTCGCTCATGAACGAGACGTGGGAGGGATTCTCGAGAAATGGCGGGGGCAATGATGTGGACCCCACTATGGGTATTTATATGTGGGTCCATCTATATATATAGGAGGCCCACCGAGACTAACGGACTCAGATCCGTGAACACGCGCTCAGTGGACACGATCCACCTAAGAGCCCATGAGTAATAGGGTTAGCTCTCGCCCATTCAGGAAGAGACACGCGTCCATCCTAGGGCGAGATATCCGGAGCCCGAATATTATAAATACAGGGCATATGTCTCCAGAAGAGGTAATGTGCATTTGACCCTAACTATCATACTTCAAACACCGTTGACTGACTTGATCGTCGGAGTGTTTGTGGTCGAATCCCGACCACACTTTCAGGTCGATGCCGCCTAAGACACGTAACACCAGCAAAGCAACTTCTTCCCGTCCACCAGTCCCTCAACCTATATCAACCATGTCACGTCCAGAGCCACGACGGGAGGAGTCGACGAGGGACTTGAGGGAGCAGTTGAACAAAGGCAAAGGAGCCATGGATCTGCGAGAAGAGGGTGATCAGAGATCTCAGGCCGTTCCAGATCTAAGGGATCGTTTGAACCAGAGTCGTCACAGCGGTCCGTCCGCACGGTCAGGAGCCGTCCGTAGGCCGTCGAGAGCGGAAATTAGGGAAGGATGCGGTGAGTCCCAGATGTGCCGACAAGAGGAATCGCGTGGCAAATCACTATCTTTCTTGGCAATGCAGTTTTTTCCAAGTCAAAATTAGTTTAATTTATAGCGTATTTTTGAGATTACATTGAGTCACGGACAGACGGGCTTGGACAGTTTGCAAAAAGCTCCGTTAGTTACAACTTACAAGTATCTCGTTGGCTTGCTTATTAAGTTATTACAAATATCTCATTAACTATCTTTCTAGCAAATTTGCAATTGCACCCAAATTAGATATTTGAGCAATCTTGCATGCCGTCAAAAGTGAATGAAATTGACAGTAGATGCACAACAAACAACTATTGCTTTGTGGCTATGAATGGACCTAGCGAATTTGTGGTGGCTCAAAATGTATATTTATTTATTTTTGAATTGTTTTTGTATTACTGACAAAATATTTACAATAAATTATTTTGGAATGTCAAGGTTTATTCTTCAAAAGAATAAACATATACTATGGAATGTCAAGGTTCAATAGTTTGAAGGGTTAAAATAAATGACTATAAAAAATATATTTGGAATGTCTAGGTTCAATACTATAATTGATTTTGTTTAAATAGTTTGTAGAGTAGGTGTTATAAACTAATAAGAGAAAAAATTATAGTTGACAGGAATTGAATACATAACTTCAATCTTAAACATAAACTTACTGATTAACTAAACAAGTCATTTTTGGGGTTCAATAATGAAGTTCCAATGAACTACTTTCAACAGTATTAGGTTCACCCTAGTGGAGGAAACAA
The DNA here is from genome assembly GCA_003412495.2 of Echium plantagineum. Taxonomy (NCBI): domain Eukaryota; kingdom Viridiplantae; phylum Streptophyta; class Magnoliopsida; order Boraginales; family Boraginaceae; genus Echium; species Echium plantagineum. The sequence goes on along the minus strand of CM016563.1, from coordinate 14,952,830 downwards.
ATTTGTTATTGTTGATTCAACAACTATTTAAATGTCTTCAACGATCTCAATTTGTTACATTTGAAAATAAATGATATCGGTTTAGAAGACCCCGAAAAAAAACATTCAAGTTGTTGCCCAAAAGCACGGATGTTTGGTTATTGTGGCATGTTTAATAAGATCTATACTAAAGAGCGAACTTAAAGATGAGGTTCGAGCTCGATTCGAACTATATTAAACTGAACCTCGAATCGAACTTTTCAAGCCAAACTACTCCAACCGAGTCGAACAATGAGGTCATTTTACTGAGTCCGGATTCGGTGCATCAATAATTCGGTGCACCCGGTGCATCAGGTACCCATTTAAAGGTTTTACGTGGGTACTGTACCCACCTGAAACTTCATCATTGGTACTTGTACCCAAATTGTACTATAACAATGGTACAAAACCACATATTTATTTTGGATTGATAAATATGTGGTATTGTACCATTGTTATAGTACAATTTGGGTACAAGTACCAATGATGAAGTTTCAAGTGGGTACAGTACCCACGTGAAACCTTTAAATGGGTACTTGATGCACCTGATGCATGGAAGTATTGATGCACCCAATCTTTTCACATTTTACTTCCCTATTGCCACTACTTCCTAGTTCCTTCCTTCTTAAGTCTTGACTACACCTAATCGCCCCAAGTAGCATTTCTCGATTGAAGTGGTCACTCATTAGGTGTGTCACAATCTTGAACTAGATTCATACACGCATCAAATAATCCCCATGGGACTCACTCACTCAACCGTTGATTCTCATGATACCATGGTTTCTTTTGCTTTTAAAGATGCCACAGGTCCGAGAGAGGCCTGGCCCCTAAGCAGAGAAATTTGGCAAAGTATCACGATTTGAGGCCCAGATTTAAATAATACCATGATATCTTTTTTAATTGAAAAGTACCACAAAAGTTAAGTGAAGTCACTAAATTGCCCCTCATTAAATCTATTATACATACATTCATCTCATTCTCCCTTTCTTCAACTCATTCTTCATCTCATTCTCCATTTCTTCATCTCATTCTCTCTCGCTCTCTCTCATTCCGCTGCCCCGCAGCCCACCATCTTCACCAGAATCGTCATCTTCACTTTTCTATATAAATGCTTTGGTCTAAATTTGTTTTTCTTAGAAAAATTTAAATCTTTTTCAATTTAGTTGACTTAAAATCACGTTTTTCAATATAGTTGATTTAAAAATCACGTATTTTGATTAGTTATGTACTTTATATGTATTGTATTTTTGTTATTTGAATGTTTTTGAACAAAAGTTTGAATCTTTTCTAAAAAGTTTGAATCTTTTATAAAAAGATCGAATCTTTTTTAACAAGTTTGAATCTTTCCTAAGATTTTTATGGATATGTGGCTAAATTTGTATTGAAAATGATAGATATATGTGTAAAGTTTGTTCTTTTGGTACTTATTTTTTGAACAAAAATTGATGTTGATATAGATATATTGTGTGTAATTTGAAGAATTGATGTTGTTTTGGAATAAAAGTTTGAATCTTGGGGGTATTATGTTGATATATTCTCGTTTCTTATAGTATAATGAAGTATAATGAAGAATTATGTTGGTATTATGTTGATGTAGTCTCGTTTCTTATAGTCTATTGTTATTATAGTCTTGTTTCTTAAGTTTTTGTTGCACAATTTATGGTTCTAACAATGTTTAATAAAATAATGTAACTAAATTTGCATTAAAAATTATAGATATATGTGTAAAGTTTGTTCTTTTAGTACTTTAATTTTGTTTTTTGGACAAAAATTGATGTTGATATAGATATATTGTGTGTAATTTGATGAATTGATGTTGTTTTGGAATAAAAGTTCGAATCCTAGGGGTATTATGTTGATATATTCTCGTTTCTTATAATATAATGAAGTATAATTTATTATAATGAAGTATAATGAAGCATTATGTTGGTATTATGTTGATATAGTCTCGTTTCTTATAGTCCATTGTTGTGTACTTTATGTGTAGTTACAATTTAGAGCTTTCTAGTTTCGGTTTAATAGATTATAACAATGTATAATAAAGTATAATCGAATATACATTTTATAATATATATGTACTTTATGTGTATTTACAATTGATATAAATGTACAATGAAAAGACTTGAGAGTTGGTTTACATGGGCTTCAAGTTGAATGGAAAGTTGGGGAAGAATCGTTTGGAGGAATTAGGGATACCATATATTCGAAGCAGGTAGCAGCGGTCCATTATTAAACGAAGAGGACCATGGAGTAGAGCATCAATCGACATTGATGCATGATTTGAGGAAGAAAAATAATATGCAACCAGATTGTATGGAGTCCAGGAGATGAACTTTTTTTCTTTAGCAACTTAGTATTCCCATGGTTCATTTTTATTTTATTTTTCTTTTTCATGGTCTTTTTTTTCTTCAAATGTATTAGTAAAATTTATTTGCTCCACACTCTAAAGAAATTAATATTTATTTGTGCTTTGTACTAATTTTAATATATTAATCCAATTTTTATATCAAAGCAATGGTTGTTGGGTTGAACTTTGTAACATCAATTTAATGCAAGATAAATCATGACAAATTTAAGTTAGTTGTGAATTTAAAGCAATTACAACGTAATATAATGGATTATAATAGATTATAATAGTCATTTGAACCCAAAAAACTTAGTTTAAAAAAAAACTTAGTTTAATGCTATCAATTTTCATTAAGGGTAAAATAGTCATTTCGCATAAAAAAAGTGGTATTTTCCAATTAAAAAAGATATCATGGTATTATTTAAATCTGGGCCTCAAATCGTGGTACTTTGCCAAATTTCTCCCCTAAGCAGGCCAATGCCACATGTTGATGTATTTAATTACTCGAATTTGTTAAAATTCTTCCTCTCGCCAAGTTTGCTAAGCTGCTCTGCCATGTCCCAATGTGTTGTAACAGGATCCCGTACCCCTTACTCGTTGAGTGTACACTGCCACATTGGATATATCTTGGATTAATGCAATAATATGCAAGTCGCATGCGGTAAATGATAAGTTCGACCAACAATGTCTAATAGACTAATACTACAGGAATGGCAAAAAAAGATTTGCATTGAAACCTCGAGAAATATGACTTGTTAGGAACTTTCATACTCCTTGTTTTAGAATCTTTAATTAGTAAAATTATTTTGATTGTAAGAACATTTACATTGCCTCTTTAAAAAAGTTTCCTAAAAATTTGAACTCAATTATTACTTTCAATTTTTGAGGTTGATTTTTCATATTATCATCCGAATAACTCGTTCACCGGAGTTTGACTCATGTACAACTCTTGATCATTCTACCACTTACTTTATGTTTATTTATTATCCCCCATAAATTTAAAATTTAAAATCATTATACTTTAGCTTCTCCATCCGTTTTTGTTAGAAATTTTTTACTTTTTTTACACTCAAATAAGATTGTAAAATTTGTAGAATTTCTTTATTTTATAGTTCAAATTTCAAAGTGATGGAAGGCGAGACAAATTGAAATTGACTCCCTAATATATATAATGAAGGGAGTATAATTTTCAAAATAATTTAAAGAGTTGATTGACAAACTTTTCTTTTCGGTAAACGAAGTTATGAATGCAAATAATTGCATGGAGAAATTAAGATGCAGTCCAATTCCAAATTTAAAGTGTAATAAACAATTTCCACATTAAGTGGGTATTTATTATGCAGGACCAGAATACAGTCAAGTAAAACAATTGATAACCACCCCAACTTCAACCTATAATTCAATGGTATCTAAAAAACCTTAACAATGAGATTATTATTTGATTTTTAAATTAGAAATACTTAACATTCCTTGTAAATATATATACTATTTTAAGTATTAAGTAATTACCTTCTAAAATATACACAGTAACATAGAAGTATATATGTACTGTATATTATATACTTTTGGTAATCTTTTGAAATAAACATAAAGGCAAACACATTATTATTATTCCCTTCATTTCATCTTATAAAGATTATTTTCCTTTTTTGACAATCCAAAAGATGGTTACTGTTTAGTTAAGAAAATAGAGGGGAAAGTTAGTTCTTGAGTTATAATTTGTATTTTGTACGGAGCATTATCTATAATTTTACAACAAAGTAAACTATTTAGAGGATGGTAGAGTTAATCGAATAACTTAGTGGAACAGGCTCTTGTCAGTGACCAGAAGGTCCCGAATTCGATACTCACCTCATCGCTAATTTACAAAAAAACAAAATAGGAAAAAGAGGATGAAATGAGTATTATCAAAGTGTATTGGCTAGGGATGGGCAAATGTAACTCAACCCGACCAGACTAAAAATATAGGTTAGTGGGTCAATGGGTTGGGTTGGGGTTTAATAACCGAAAACTCGAAAAAAAATTAGGTTGAGTTGTGTTTATACTACTGAAACCAAAAGAAACTCGACCCAAATCGAACATATACATATTAATTTAAATTTATAAAATTATATTCAAAATTTGTTGAGAAAACAATTTTTTTATCTTAAGTGTAATGTTGTATATATGACATTATATATAGTATGGAAAACACTATACACACCCTAATACTATTTCTTTTAAAAAGTGATTACTATTTTGCTGGATGATGTTTTCTTAAATTTGATACTTGTATATAGAGGGTAAATTAGTTTGTTCACTCCTTAAAATAGTTCTATTTGATATTTTTGGGTGTGTATAACATATCAAATATAATACTCATATCGAATTAGGAAATTGCATCTTCAAATCATCCATAACAAAAATACTCCTATATATCAAACTACTGATTAGTTATATACACTAATACAGTGACCAAATAGTATTTTTTTTAACGAGTAAAATGATTATTTTGCTCCCCTATTTATAAATATAGTGTTTCATGCAGTTTTATACAGGGGTAAAATAAACATTGAACTTCTAAAAACACTATTTAGGTGTGTGTATAGTGGATCATTCCATCAAACTACAAGTGTTTTAATCATTTTAAATAATGAGCAACATCAAACTACAAGAGATACAGGCAAGAGTATTGGGGAGTATTTATATTGCCCTGGATACCAAATACGAGTATTTTAGTCATTTTAAATGGGCAACATCAAACTACAAGAGATACGGACAAGAGTATTAGGGAGTATTATATTTATGTTGTCCGGGATACTAAAATACTCAAATAGTATCAAATACGAGTATTTTTTAAATATAGGAGTATATATATTGCCCCTGATACTTCAAATCTCCCTAATATAAAAATACTACTCCTATTTGGTACTATTTGAGTATTTTAGTCATATTTTAAATGGGCAGAGCAAAGGGATATTGCATGTGTTTTGATTTTGGTTGTCCCCAAATTAAATTATTATTGCATTTTTCATTAAAGTAATGACTAAATATTGATTTGTACGTAATCATGATTTTCCATTTATTTTTAATGTCAAAATTAAAGTAGCAATTAGATTACACCATTTGTACTAATTAGGATCATTTCTACGGACTAACCATTTTCTACACCGTCATCATTTACTATGATCAAAGTACCCTTACAAAACTGTTTCAATAAATTTAATGTAGAGATTAACATCTTGTAAATAATGCCGTAAAGAATGAACACTGACTGAGTGAAGCATGGATGGAGTACAATAGTTTGATACACTTCATCACTTCTTAAAGTATATTTTTATTAGCTAATTACTTAATATCAGCCCATTATTATACAGTTCAAAACATGGAGAGCTTTAAATATATAAATAGTAAAGCCATCTGCCTGCTCCCATGCATTCAATGCTCTCTTCCAACTGCTTATAAATGCATTACCCTTTTCCATCTTACCCTTGATCATCTCCTTACATTCTGGAAATGATAAGACAACACTAAGACATCTTCTTATAATTTCCTTACCTCCATCATCTAACCCAATATAATGTCTAATAATACAATATCCTCGGACCACATACCGTCCCCGGTAGATAGTCATCGGTTTGGTGACCAGACGTTACAATTTGAGACCACACGCTCGGTGTCCTTCCCATCTCCGACGCTTGGGCAGCTGCTAAAGTCTGTCGGAGATGTACGGAAGGAAGAGGTGGGAGATCAGACGCCAGTTCACCAAGCTCTCGATGTCCACGAGACCGGTGTTATGGAGCCACGAGGCCTTCCGTTCATTCTTGCCTTTAGCAACCTTACCTATAGTGTGAAAGTTAAACGTAAAATATCCGTGGCAAGGTCTCTTTCGGGCAATAACCGACTTGGCAACGCTGCTTCGCCGTTGCCTGAGCCGGCTCCGGGAGAAACCGTTACTACCAGGACTAAAACTCTCCTCAATGACATCTCAGGTGAGGCGCGTGATGGAGAAATCATGGCGGTTCTAGGTGCTTCCGGGTCCGGAAAATCTACCCTCATCGATGCCTTGGCGAACAGAATATCCAGAGGAAGCTTGAAAGGCTCGTTAACTCTCAACGGGGAACAACTCGAATCCAAACTCTTGAAAGTCATATCTGCCTACGTCATGCAGGACGATCTTCTTTATCCCATGCTGACTGTAGAGGAGACTCTCATGTTCTCTGCTGAATTCCGTCTCCCACAATCGCTTTCGAAATCGAAGAAAAAAATGAGGGTGGAAGCTTTGATCGATCAGTTAGGCCTTCGGAACGCTGCGAAAACTATTATCGGAGATGAGGGACACCGGGGAGTCTCGGGTGGGGAACGCCGTCGAGTTTCCATTGGAATCGATATTATTCATGACCCGATTCTGTTGTTTCTTGATGAGCCTACTTCAGGACTCGATTCTACAAGCGCTTTTATGGTTGTGAAGGTCTTGCAAAGAATTGCTCAAAGTGGTAGTATTGTTCTCATGTCTATACATCAGCCGAGTTACAGAATTGTTGGTTTGTTAGATCGTATGATTTTCTTGTCTAGAGGGCAGACGGTTTATAGCGGTTCCCCTGCGAACATACCAACTTATTTTGCAGATTTCGGACACCCGATTCCAGAGAATGAAAACCGGACCGAGTTCGCGTTGGACTTGATCCGTGAACTGGAACAATCCCCTGGGGGTACAAGGGGATTGGTTGAGTTCAACACCTCGTGGCAGAAAATGAGGAGGAGTCGTAGGTTTGAAGTGGTGTCGCCTTCTCCTGGTTCGACTTTGAAGGAAGCCATAAGTGCGAGTATTTCAAGGGGAAAATTAGTTTCTGGAGCAACAAATGGTAGTAGCCCAACGTCCATGGTCCCGACTTACGCCAATCCATTTTGGGTGGAGATGCTAGTACTGTCGAAGAGGTCATTCCTCAACTCATCAAGGCTGCCTGAGCTAATGGCGATGCGTTTTGGGACGGTTATGGTGACGGGGTTCATCCTGGCTACGGTATTCTGGCATCTAGACAGTTCGCCTAGAGGCATAATCGAAAGGTTAGGTTTCCTGACTTTCGCAATGTCCACAACTTACTACACTTGTGCAGATGCCTTACCGGTCTTCTTGCAAGAGAGGTATATCTTTATGAGAGAAACCGCCTACAACGCTTACCGGAGATTGTCCTATTGTTTATCTCATGCGTTGGTTTCACTACCAGCATTACTGTTTCTTTCGTTTTCATTTGCCATGATAACATATTGGCCGGTTGGTCTAGCGGGTGGATTTTCCGGGTTCGTGTTCTATTTCCTCACAATATTAGCATCCTTCTGGGCGGGGAATTCGTTCGTCACGTTTCTATCGGGTGTGATTCCTCATGTGATGCTCGGGTACACTCTAGTCGTGGCCATATTAGCATACTACCTGCTGTTCAGCGGATTCTTCATAAACCGAGATCGAATACCGAAGTACTGGATATGGTTTCATTATCTATCACTAGTGAAATACCCATACGAAGCAGTGCTGCAGAATGAGTTTCAAGATCCAACAAAATGTTTTGTAAGAGGTATTCAGATGTTTGATAATTCACCACTAGCTGGAGTTCCTGAAGCTCTTAAGGAGAAGTTATTGGCCAGCATGAGTAGCTCTTTGGGAATGAATATTACAAGCACAACTTGTGTGACAACTGGTTCAGATTTACTAAAGCAACAAGGAGTTACTCAGTTGTCTAAATGGGCTTGTCTTTGGGTGACTGTTGCATGGGGATTTTTCTTTAGGATTTTGTTTTACTTTGCTCTATTATTGGGGAGCAAGAACAAAAGGAGCTAAAACAAAATATCTCAATAATTCAGGGGGTGTTCTTGATATTTTATTATGCTTAATCTTGTTTTTTTTTTGTTTTATCTTGTTTTATCAAGTTGATCATCAAGAACTGTCAAATAATGTTTCTGCTTTTTATGTGTATTAATATAAATTATATAATGGCGTGTTCATAGGAAAAAGGATACTTTATTGGTTATGTCATTTTCATATATTAATGAGAATGCAAAAAATAAATAAATTGGTAATAGAAAAAGGGATTTCCAATGTACGGTAGATTGGTAGGTGTGAAGTAGTTGAAATTCACAGTGATGTAATAAAATGAAATTAATGTATATGACCTATATGGCTATTGTGAACATTTTGATAGTTGTGAAATGTATAAAATGTTCATCTATTTATAATCTTGTATAACTATGTTCATTGCCAAACCAAATGATGTTTATAATAACTTAAATTCGTGTTAATAGATGCTTTTGCTATTGAGAGGATTTTTCCACACTCTTACTTAATCATAAGATCGTGTTGTTTATACTCCATTCATTATCTTTTACTTGTCTTAGCTTTCTACCGTTAAGTACGTTCATTAAAAAATCATACAAATTTATCTATAATCCATTGAGTAAATAATTTAACAATTAAATTAATTATATTGATTTATACTTAAATTTATTATACATCATTAATGTTACAAACTTCTACCTCTATTCTATGCAAATTAATTATATGAGATGTCTTGTTTATTGTTGTCATTGAAAGCTAAAATTAATTAAGACTCCACTTTCTTGTGATATTTAATCATATATCTACCTTCATGCTATACAACTTAATTTTAGTATTAGTAATATAATTATATTTATTAGGGTTAGAAGATAAATTTTTTTGTAGAATATGCATTGAAATGCTAGGAAGACAAGTATTTAAAAACAAAAATTTGAAGGATAGAAATACAAGTCAAATAGAACGGAAGAAGTATTATACTCTAATCAATTTTTAATTATTATCATTTCAAACCAAGGGCAGATCTATTATATAGTGGGGATATTAATGTGAATACCTTATATCTAAATAAATAGCTCACACGGTTAAGTTTTTTAATTGATTTATAAGAGGTCTCAACCCTCGGGTTCAAATTCCCATCTATACATGTTTTTTTTTGCTTATGTTTACTTCTATTTTCTCTAAAATGAATATCCAAATTAGAATTTTCTTTGTTGTATTATAAAAGGTGCCAAATAAATGAAACATAATTATTTTTTTGATAATTAGCGATGAGGTGGATTTCGAACCTAAGAATTTCATATTACTAACAAGAGCTTTTTTCACTAAATTATTCAATTAATCCAATAATATGAAACATCTTAGAATGTAAATTTATTGTGCATTTCGTTGGATCAAGATGTAGAATACAAAAGAGAAGTCAATAAAAGCTTAAAAATGAACGAGTCCCACATAAAAGCCTTTTTCACATTTTAAATTGTTAGAAATAATGATCGAAAATACAACAATGTGAATTAGTGAACCCAGAAATTGCAAACGAAATAAAACTAGAATAAACTTATCGGTTTAAGCTGCGCCGTGGTATGGAAGCCACTGACTTGAAAGCTTTATCGACACGACCTCGGTGGTAATCGTAAATGTCGGAAGCTCCCCAAGGTTAACACAGCAGCTACGAGACACGTCCACTCGTGGCTCACAACTTTGGAACTTGCAATAATTCTTTACCCAGGAATAGAAGAAGAAGGCTTGATGGTTTCTAGTTTTTCTGGTATCTCAAATGTGTGGCTATGTGTTTCTATTTATAGCTGAACACAATAACTAACATAGCTATTGTAGCTAGAGAAAACCGACGCGCATTTAGTGGACCAATAAACCAAAAGTTATGGTTACATTTGACTAAGTCAAAGTAACCGTTGTATGCTGAATAACAGAATTAAGAGGAGGAAGTTACTAAAGGTTAGGAGAATAAATTGGTTTAAATGGGTTCGACTAACCTCCAATTGACTTGGTCAAAGGACCGTTAGTCTAGGTTAACAACAAATGATTGGCTTTATGAGCCTACCAGTTATTTGGTGGTGCTTTGAGACGCACTTGATGGATGTTGATTTTGATATCCATAGCCAGTTCTTTGGTGGTGCTTTGAGACGCACTTGATGGATGTTGATTTTGATATCCATAGCCAGTTTATTCCTACAATCGTCCATCTCTCCTTTATGTTTGAGTATTTTATTATGTTGAAAATCAAGACAATAGATAAAAAGTAAAAAATGTCCAAATTGTTAATGAATATATTACCAATATGAATAAAACTAAAAATAGGTAAAAATGTAAAACAACAAGTAAAAAGAAATTAGTAAATACTTGTATGTTTTATCTATATATACATACATTGATGAGAAGTTAAATTTCCGAAGTGTTGTCGGCCGGTCTTGAAACTACACAATGATGTAAGATGGATTTAGTGAAATATAGGGGTTTTAGCTATTAGTCTATTGTTTTAAATGCATTTAGTGGAAAATGTGGATGAACTAATGACGTAATTAATGGTGGGTAGGGGGGGAGGGGGTTGATGAATGATGATGGTTGTGAAGAGGAGCAATCACCACATGTGTATCATAAATTGGATATCAATGCTTGACCAAGAGATCAATTACAGACAGCTGTTAGATAAGTTTCAACTTCATATTGCTCAGTGAATGTTCTGCAATTACAAACATTGTCAATCTTCATCTTTATCATAAAAAACGATCAAATTTGTCGTATTAACGGTTTTCAAGCATTCGTACCTTCTAGTACAGGGAAGGTAAATTATAATATGTCTATTAACCGATCAATAGGTACTTAATATTTATTCCAATTTCTTTAATAATTGAGTTATGTCCTAAGTAGAGTTGTTTTCGATTTGGCACAATTAGAAAACGAATGAACTAAACCGAAATTTTACAGACTTAATTGAGAAAAAAAAATGATATCGAACCGAAATAGTACAAAAAATTTCTAAAACCGCTAAAAATTATTAGGTTTCAGTTTTAGCATAAACCAAATCGAACAGACTATATTATTAATATTTGTGATATTTCTTTTAAAAAATTCACTTAATTTTATTTTTCGAAAAGATTATGACACAACTTTTTTTGTTATAAAATTGAAAATTCGACTGAACCAAATCGATTTTGCATCAAAATCATCATCAACCGGATCGGATCATGTAGTTAAAAAAAGATAAAGTCCGTTTCATACAAAAAGCTCTGGAAAACCCGACTCAACCGAACCGAGAACATCTCCAATCCCGAGGCATCTTTATCTTATATACGGTATGCATAATACATGCATAATCATTTGATTCTGAACACTGCAAAATAAAATAAGACAAACAAATTAAGATGAAGATAATACAGATTTTTAATTTTTTAAACCCACTTATGTACAAATAAAGTCGTGGATGTAGGAAAAACTCTATGTGAACCCTACCCACATGTATATAGAGTAGATAATAAAAACGTGTTAAATAATTGACATATATACACATAATTTTAATTTTTTAAGTTATATACTTTACTTTGTTACATCTATAATTATAATTGTGCCTAAAGAATTACGTGCAGCAATTTTCTATTTTTCCCCTACAAACAACTAACCATCTAGAAAGCGAGATGAAGGCCCAACATCCACTTAAATGAATGAAAAGAACTCTTAAAAGTATACATCACTGAGCAACGAGAAATATAAAGAGTAAACAAAATGAATAATCGTATATATGAAACCTTAAACTATGCTTTCTCCCACACGAAAAAATTTGTACCCAACAGTTGTCTCCCCTACCACATTCGTAACCTTATCTTCACATGATTGAGGTATAGGCTTCATCTTAATTAAATTGGGGGGTGGGAGGAACTTCAAGAGTTTTCCCAGCTTGGATTTGGCCCCATCCAATGAGACGCCAATGCTTCTCGATACGCCTACTCAATGCAATCTTCTCCCCGTAGCTGGTACAAACAGGAGACGTCAGTTGTAGTTTGGCAAATACATTCTTCACCGCGATCACCCTAGCCCCAGTTGACATAGATCCTATGTTTAGCATTAGGATCTCCCCCTTGGCTAATTTTGAGACCTTGCCTTGCTTCTCTGTTTCCTTAGTCCTGACACCTAAAAGACGGCGAAGCAAAAAGAAGTTCACCTGCAGCAAGGAGACGGCATTTCAAAATCTCAGAGAAGTTGTGCCATGAATAAATGAACCACATGAATATTAACCAAAAGAACGTAGGGTTGCCTCAAGGAGATATGTATATAAGAGAATGATAGATGGACTAGCTCTAATTATTCACCGAGAATCAAGAGTTATTAGCTGAAATCACAAAGACCATATGATCAAAGGACAAACTTATTCTGTTTTCTAGGCCTTTACCTCGAGTTCCACATAAACTTCAGGGAGTGAGCCAACCTCTCCCAGAACCTGCCCCACTAGCCTATCTGCACGTGTCAGTGTTGGATCCATAGTAGTACCAACACCTATGAGGCCTCCCGGCACAGCAAATTGTAACTCATTCTGCTCAGCATACAGTGATATAATTCTAGAGTAAATAGGAGTGCATTTGATGTTTCCACTCTCATCCTTGACAACTATACCAGGTCGAACTTCAATGAACTGATTGACCCTCAAAACACCCTGCAGAAGAAAACAAATAACAGAATTCCTCGATGAGCAAACAGCATGTTACATTAAGTTCACAAATTTATAGAAACTACCTTGAGGATACTCCCCCCAGCAACACCGCCTCTAATCTCATCAACTTCATATCCAGGCTTGTTGACATCGAATGATCGAATAACTATCATGTTTGGCGGTGAAATAAAATTCCTCTCTGGAATAGGGATCTTCTTCACTATATATTCGCACACAACATCAATGTTATATTTCAGCTGGGCAGATATTGGTACTACAGGTGCGCCATCAGCGACAGTTCCCTGAAAGCAAACCCAAATAAAATTTCCTGACATCCATTGAGTAACAGAGAAATACAAGAACAGTGAAAACTTCACCTGAATAAATTTCTGGATTGCTTCCTGCTGGTTGATTGCCACATTTTCTTGAACTAAATCAACTTTATTCTGCAAAATTATGATGTGTTGGAGACGCATAATTTCTACAGCAGCTAAATGTTCAGACGTCTGAGGTTGGGGACAACTTTCATTTGCTGCAATAAGAAGTAATGCTCCATCCATAATAGCAGCTCCATTGAGCATTGTAGCCATAAGAATATCATGACCCTAAATGATAACATTATCATTTAACAATAGCAATACACCATGAGAACTGAGAAGACAAAAAGACTGAGAACGAGAGGAAACATCTTCAATATATTATATCTATTTAAGGCAGCAAGGACTTCTGGCATGGAGCATTTTCTAGCAACATAAAATGAAAAATAAGCATTTTGGTAGGTAAACTATATAAAAATGAAGTTGTAAAAATATATGCACAACTCTGAATAGGGCCGTTCTAGAAGTGACAAGAAATGTTTACCGGACAATCAACAAATGAAACGTGTCTCAGCAATTTCATTCTGCAATTATCAAACCCAGGGACATCACACATAGGACTATCTTCCTTACCACTTCCATATGCCCTGTAAAAAGAAAAAGTGTATCAGTTATGAAGCTTGAAACAAAATAAGACAAATTCGCTAAAATCTCTACTTACTTGTAGCAGATAGGCCGAGGACACTTCTCCTCTTCACATTTGTATATTTTAGCATTCGCATAACCAAGCTTTATAGTAATATTCCTTTCTAGCTCATTTTTAAATCGAACAGTCTGCAGATGTAATGCAACTACGTGATTCTCTTTGTGAAGTCCATTGGAACCATCAATAATAATTACGACATCTAAAAAAGTTAGGGGGAATTTTATCTGTTCACACCATACATGAAAGATCAAGCAAATATGACAAGTCAAAAAAGCCAGAATAAGTTATAACTAACTCTGTTGATCACCTAATTAGGTCTCTTGCAAAGTGATTGTGAGCACTGTACAAGAGAGCCAAATACTGATTCTCAATATCATATATGTGACCTACAAGACAAAAGACCTCACTCGCATGCATTGCAACTCTAGTGCAAATAGGTATTTATTCACTGTCCATGAGAGCTGTGTTATGCATTTCTTCGAAGGAGGAGGGAAAACTTCAAACTCCAGTGGTTTTGATAGGTGAAGCTAAATACCTGGACACCAGATATAGCCTTCACCACGGTGGACTTTCCATGAGCAACATGACCAATGGTTCCTAATAAAACAACGATAATTCATTAATTGGAACACATTAAATAACGCACTTCTTTGAGGAAAAAATATGCCGAGTCAGGTAGAATGTGAACAATCAGGAACCTGCAGCAAAGACCAATTATCTTACCAATATTTATGGTAGCCTGACGAGAAATTACTTCAGGTGAGAGCGGATGCAACAATGTTACATCTAGCTTGCTTAAATCCTGCTCCATCAAACCTTTTCGTGCCATCTTAACCGACTTTATAGACCTTGAAGTTTAATGTATAAGATGTTGAACAAGAAAGGGGACACCTAACAGAAACCAATAACATATATAAGTATATACATATCACAATATAGCTCATATGTATGTACTGTAGTTTACCTGCTACATCATCATTTTAAACCATAGCTGTAAGTTTGTGGACGTAAACTAGTTCAACTTACTTATGGTCTCATGGGAGACTGATTATGCTCATTAAGAACCCCCAGTAATACCGATGCCTTTATAATGACCAAGATCATCTAACCTAACGTATATTTTTTGCAACTTATCAGCTTGAGCCCTCATATATATATATATACTTCATAAACAAGTAAACAACTATGTAATAGCCTAGACATACTTACCCGCGTACTGTCCTAGACATCCATTTACACTTCATAACCATCCTTATATTCCCGTATATTATTGCTAAAGCTTCGTTCAAGTGAAGATCAGTCTCACATTTTACATTCGCTCTCTCTCCCACTTTAAATTAACTTATATGACCACACTAACAATAGTTCAAAGCATTAATTGTCTACAACTAAGCGAAGGGGTATGCTAAAGTTCATCCAAGTGAAGATCAGTCTCACATTAAATACCAAAACAATGTGGTGCTACTAATTAGTACTCCCCTCCATCCTATAAAGTATGTACGAAGGACATAATTTAATTTCGAATGACCAAAATTAACAAACATTTTAACCTAAAATTCACACACATAACGATGATTGGAATCAAAATTATGATGTTAATAGTATGTAAAGTATACTAAAAATGCTAGCATTCTATATATAATCAGCAAATATTATAAACATATAAGATAATAATTTAGTTCATCATTTATATAATCAACCATCAAAACTATAAAATATACATTATCCATGAGACGAACATAGTATTACCTATACAAATAAATATTTTCTCTATATATATCAATAATTAAAAAACAAAATATGTTATAAATTAATGTGGCGTCCTCCTAACGCACAAACATAGATTATAAACCAAAATCCAGCAATAGAAAATATCAGAATCACAATTGAAGTTAAAAGCACTAATTGTTAACAATTTACAAATCAATTAATATAATATATAATAATAGCAACACTGGACAAGAGTGGCTAGTCATCACAGCATCAAGTAACAATTAACAAAATTAACACTAAAATTATCGTTGCGCCAATGCCTATAAAGAGGCTCCCGTCTAAGCGGAGTCTGTTTCCGAAATGACTAAGAGTCCTTATTTATTGAGAGAATATAATAGTACCTTAATTAAGCTTCAAGGTGAAGCCTTAGAAGCTGTAACAATTGATGACGAAGCGGGTTGAACAGAGAGGCAAAAAAAGCTGAATCTCTCCTCTCTTTCTCAAGCTTCAGCTTCAACAAGTATTCAATGCGTAGGTTTGTTTTGCTTCTTGCCTTCTTTTCTCGGGTGGGTTTCTGCAGTAAAAGAGGCCCACCTGGTAAAAGAACTAGATTGTTGATTTGTGGGTAGGGCTTACAGCTTGGGAGTTAGGACCTTTAATTATAGCCCGATTTCACATACAAACTTTTGTATTTTAATCATGAACAAATTGCTGAGATGGTTCCTGAAAGTGGGTTTAGGTTGACTTTTGATCTCCGAAAGTACAAAAGTTACAAATCAGTTTACGATATTGGTCATCGGTTGCAGATTGGTTCAAAATTTAACGGCACTGCCCTTTCGAGGCAAGTCCGAGCGAAGCAGCTAGGGAGAGACCCATGTCGTTTGTTTGAAGCCATATAATGTAGACTAAGTCTCAACCGCGTGGAATCAAGGTAATGACTTTCCTTTTCCAAGCATTGGTGGAGTAAGATAGCCTCTTCTGTCTATCTACGCAATTCAGTGCCATCCCGCTTCTGCCAGAATCGAAGTCAACGGGCTATGCGCCTCGTAAATTACATGTGTTGTTAATAGAATTAGCTTAAGAGTGAATTACAATTGTCATTAGGGCATTAAAAGATAACGTATTAACTAAATTTTGGATCAATTTGCAACCGTTGGCCAATATCGTGGACTAAGTTACAACTTTTGTACTTTCGATGATCAAAAGGTAATATGAGCCCACTTTCGAGGACCATTTCAACAATTTACTCTTTAATGAATGTTTGAAGTATAAAAATTAAATTTTTTTTATTTAAAATTCGGCTATTTGAACAATTTTGAACATAAAATTGTGTATGAAGGGTTGGGGCATGGCGAATTTGTTATTTCATTTAGTAGAGGAATTTGTTAACATTAGGGGTATTTTTATTATATTATACTTTTTAACATTTTTATTTTATTATAAAATTATCTAATTAATTGTTTGGTATTTAAATTGGCCTAGGGGTGGATATCAATCGAATAATTTTCCGAATATTTGAGTTCAAATTCGAATGTTCGATATTCAAATTCGAATGTTGTTGAACACCAATCGAACTCAAATAGGATTCCATTATGAATGATAAACGAATACAAATACGAATGCCTACTAATTACATTCGAAAACTTTTGAATATGTTCATTTCGAAATCTAACCGAATAATCGATTCGAATTCGAACATTTATATATACTTATTACTAATTTATATATAATATATATTCCAATTTCAAATATAAAATATGTCGAATATTGAACCGAACTCGAATATTGGTAGAATAGTACGGTATCAAATCGCATTTAAACTCGATTTTAGTATTCGAATCAAATACAAACTCTAATAGTGTTATAAAAGTGTAATTCATCAATAATATTTTATTCGAATTTGATTCGGTTCATATCCATCCCTAAAGCGGCCCCCAAAAGTTTAATATTTGTACAATTTATTTCTCACATTTGGTTAAAAGTATGATCCATGCATGAGGCATATATTATAAATAATTGATTGGTAACTAAGAAATACAAGGTGATCGTACTATGTAAGGTAAATCATCCAATTGTAACCGACCATAAGATCCCAAGATCTAAGCAACGACACATATGCCCAATCAAATAATCACATAGGCCTCCACATCCATACCATGTCAACTACTTCATCAATATATATATTCTCATGCATGCATGCATGGCCGATGCAATATCTGGAATATTATCCATCGATCTCTCAGCTGTTCCACGTAACTATCTCTAAAATATTACCAAAACTTTTCATTTTCAGTAACTACGATTTTACTATATAAAGATAAGCAAGTTTCATGCATTACATACAATACCCTTCATCCATTATCTTCTTACATCATCTTACAAATCAACTAAAAACCAGTACCAAACATGGCTGCAACTAAAACAATGATGTTATTCTCATCAGCTTGCATGATCACGATCGCGGTTTTCGTTTGTTCGGCTGGAAAAGCGAAAGCGGATGGGTTAGATTGTTTGGGCACATTTGGTAGTGTGATATCTTGCGAGGGGTTCTTGACAGGAAAGGATGATGAACCTGAGCAAGAATGTTGTAATTTGTTACAAGATTTGAATGACACAGCAATGAGATCAAAAGATGATCAGATACGAATCTGTCAATGTCTGGAAGATTCTGTAAAGGGTTTGACTCTTTATCCACAGAGACTCGATGCTCTTAACGAAGCTTGTGGTGTTTCTTACCTCCCCAGCAATCCTGATTTTGACTGCTCCAGGTATTTATAATATTACCCATTTGCTTAGGCGTTAATGCATACTCCCTCTGTTTCGATATGTTTGATTGTTTGAGAAAAAAGTACTTTTAACAAAATTTGATGCAAGATTACTAATATGTTATTAAATAAATGTGTTAGAGTATTACTTTATTAATTAAGAACAAAAGCTTAAAAGTTCATTGAAAATGTAAACAATCAAACATTTTGAAACATAACAATATTTTTAAACATATTGAAATAGAGAGAGTATTATTATGACAAACACACTTTTAAACAACAACAAAAAAAACAACCACATATTGCAGTTTAAAGAACTCACGTCGGC
This sequence comes from Echium plantagineum, assembly GCA_003412495.2. Taxonomy (NCBI): domain Eukaryota; kingdom Viridiplantae; phylum Streptophyta; class Magnoliopsida; order Boraginales; family Boraginaceae; genus Echium; species Echium plantagineum. The sequence continues at coordinate 14,934,167 of CM016563.1, read as the reverse complement.
TCCCAAAACTTTTCTTAAAATACACTCTCAAGTCAAGTGTCAATTTTATTATTTTTGGGGTTTGATTTTCATATACGAACTTTAGCAGCTTCCCTATTATTCACTTCAGATTTAAAAATAAATATTTCACATAGCATAATATTAGATATTACGATACAAATAAAATTTAAAAAACATAAAATAATATGTTAGATATGGTGTGTGAATAATTTTTTCATGTCCAGCCTATTTTAGAGAAATTGAAAAAACAATATTTTAATAACTTTTAACTTTTTCACCTTCGATTTTAATTTTTTGGAAAGCTGATGTGCGTGTTTATAAGTTATAATTATAAAGCTTTTTAGTCGGGTACTTTATGAACTATTGCGCTTATTTTTACGCAAGTATCCGTTATATTAATGTTCTTGATTGTCCTCTTAACCCAATTTTGAGTATGTTAAAAGTTGTATTTATGTATGAACTCATATCTTAATCGTTTCTTGCAGCTTCTGAAGGGAGATACAAACGGTCGTAAGGTTCGACAAGATAATAATTCCGAATTCATCGCATATCGGGCTTTCAGTTTCCTATAAATATATTTTGTACTATCATATAATAATACACAATTGTATTACTAGATGATACATAATAATTAATAAAAAAACTAAAAACTCTAAGTCAATTTCGTACAAATACTATGTAAACAAGTCCCTATATATTCCACGTATTTGGTGGCAGAAATAAAGGGCTTTCAAATAATAGTGAATAAAAAGTATTTTTATTGGCTTTTTGACCGATTGTCGTAGAAAGTTATGGTTTTATTAGAATTTGTTCTCCTAAAACTTGTCTAAGAAATTATCATGTAGTTTAAGCAAAATTTAAGAATCAAATTGTATATTAATACATTAATAAAAATCTTAAGAAAAGAATTCTTACGAAGAAATGTAACCAATCCGTTGGTTGTCTTATCTCCCCAAATGTTGCAACTGCTATGGTATGGACGTATGATAAATAAAATAAAATTTTAATCTTCATTTAATTTATTTTGATTGAAATTTTGATTTATGAAATGAACATTTTTTATGATAATGATGAACGAAGAGAAAAATAATCGTACATATGAAACCTGAAACTAGGACTGTAAATGGACTTAGTTTTTTTTACCGGACCTGCCCGAACCGAACCGACATTTTTTTTGGCCGGTTTTTAACCAACCAGTTCGGTTTCAGATTTTTTATTTAGAAAAACCGATCTGATCGGTTCTGTTTTTTTTCCCAAAAAAAACGGTCGGTTAAAAAAACCGATCCGATCCGATCCGGTCCAATTTTGATTTTTGAGTTTCTCTTATTTTATTGTATTTTGGACATTTCATTTTTTATTATGTATATATGTATTTTAATTTTAAAGTGTATTGGCATTAATTACAAATTTATCGTGAACATACCCAATTTTAATGTGTAGTGTGGGTTGTGTGGCATTTACTATAAACTGGACCGGAAATAGTCTACAAATCGGTCAAACCATAAAAAAAATCGAACCAACGATCGATTCAAAACAGGCCCATTTATGTAAGCGCATAAACCGGCCCAAAACCGACCCAAAAACCGAACCGGTCCGAAACCGACGGGAGAATCAAGAGTTATTTAGTAATTTTAAATTTCGAATTTAATGTGGGGAGGGGTGGTATAGGTATAGATATTAGGATGGGTTGAGGGGGGGGAGAGATTCTTATGGGATGTGGTATTCATAAATGAGTCCGGTTTCGGTGCATCAATAATTCGGTGCATCAGGTGCATCAGGTACCCATTTAAAGGTTTTACGTGGGTACTGTACCCACTTGAAACTTCATCATTGGTACCTGTACCCAAATTGTACTATAACAATGATACAATACCACATATTTATTTTGGATTGATAAATATGTGGTATTGTACCATTGTTATAGTACAATTTGGGTACAAGTACCAATGATGAAGTTTCAAGTGGGTACAGTACCCACATGAAACATTTAAATGGGTACCTGATGCACCTGATGCATGGAAGTATTGATGCACCCAATCTGTTCACTTCATAAATTGCCCTTTGGCCTTTAGTTAGCATATGAAATGGTAACTATGTGGAGTTAGAACTTAGTATACAATACAAGTATTAGAAAAAAATATCTATGAAACTAAAATTATACATTATACTTATTTTGTATGTGATCCTATAATTTGCTTTTGTGTTCCCTCCTTGGACGATTGCATCTTGGAATGATTTGAATCAATCAATCAAGGGTCATTACTTTACATTTGGATTCATTAGAAACAAACTTAGACACTGAAAATACAAAATTTCTCAGGATAGTAACCATCTCAAGATCTACATTTGGCTAAACCTCCCCTGCATATAACTAGACAATCTACATAGAAGAAAGGACCCAACAATTAAAGAGGGAAGAAGCTAGTGATAGAAACCAAGATAGGAAAGCCATGGCTGCAGACAATTGATATCTGCTACATAATTTCGGATCGCACATTGAGCCACCGGAAGCCAACATGAGATTCGCTATGCTTGCTGTCGAACAAGATGCAGCTAGTGATAAAAATGACAGAACCTATCAAAATTATAAATATACTTTTAGATCAATCACATTGCCAAACAAAACGGACAGTTACTTGAGTATACGAATCCAGATTTATGCCAAATATAACAAAACAACTTAATGAATGAGGATCACTTCCAGATAGTAATTAAGACGAGTGGAAATTAAGTGATCATCGTTGTGAAGCAAGAACGAAGGAACATACCCAGTCTCCAATAACAATCATGGACAATGTCCCTTGCCTACAAGGTGGTCGCTTTACCAATACTGAAAATGCATCGACAGAAGCTAACATTAAGCTCCATGGAACCACTAACCCCATGATTGTCACTAAAAAACTGCTTAAGAAAACAATAGGTGTTACAACTTACAATAATAGTGAGAAAACAAACCAAACAAAACCATTTTCGAAGCATCATAATTTGCATTTCTTTAATCTTCTTGGAGCTCAATCAAGTTACTGAATCACTAAAGAATTTCCATCAACAAATGATCATAGTAGTTCGATTTCAATATCATTATCATAAACCTAAAGTTTCTTAATTGTTGTTCATGCTTAATTTATCATAATAACCCGATAAATAACCAGAACTCGGGATCATATTTGGAAGGAGAACTGTATTATGAATAATTATTTAATTATAAAATTTTATTTTCTATCCCCTGCCTCTTAACATACACTAAATTACTAATCAAACATTAATTAAAGTAACAAATAAAATCATAGTATGATCAGCACGAAAGAAGTAAATTACCAGAAAGGAGTATAGCTGAAGAACTCAACATCTAAACACATGAAGAGGAGGGATGCAACAGAAAATATAGCTTGTCCTAATCGTAAAGCCAAACTAGCGCTTGTTCCAATTGCGCCCGGAAGATCATCCATATGATCAGCTCGTTCTTCTACGAACACTCGTAAAAAACCCGAAGCTCGAGTTAAGAAAAACAAAACTGTAAATGGTTGAAGATCCTTTTTGATAAAATGGAATCCTATGATGTTTGAAGAAGATGGTCGTGAAATTAGCCATTTAATTTAACTCCAAGTGCCCATGTCTGTTTTCACAATTTGTAGGAAGGAGATGAATTATGCTATGCTTTTAGTAGTTTATATGTAACACGTGGCATCGGAGGATTGGTTGAGAAATGAATGGATAGTTTGAGAGTGTAATGGAGAATTTCTTTTTGTCGGAGGACAAGAAACGATGAGGAAAGGGGTGAATGAAAAGAGTTGTGATGTGTTGAATTTGACTGACGAACGGACGAGAGGTAACGATGGTGGCTTAAGGGGACGACTTTTTTCCATGCTTTCTTTTTCTTTCACTTTCTACGTTCGACAGTATGAGAATATTTAAGGGGAATGGATATTTTAATCTGTTAAATAAATATTAGTAATATTTTTCCACTATATATATTTCACCAGTTGTTCAACTTTTTTATATTTTTGTTTGACCATCATATAAAAAATTGAAATAGTCTACGCAAGTATAATTCATCTATCAACATTTACTTGATCGAATCGATCACCATATTGACATGATTTATAGGTTAACGTGATCATCCGAAAATCGACCCAACAAACACTCGACGATAGCACCCTTCTTATAAAAAGAGCATGAAATGATGGCAACATCACAATACTACGAAAAAGACACGAAATAGAGATATAATGATAAATCATATCTAGCAAAATTAAGGTTTGACCTACTACTACCACTAAACCTAAATCAACCACTGTGATATTATGAATTAATTTGTTTAACTTATCTTATTTAAATATAATTAGAGAAAATGAGTAGTAAATCATATACCTCCGCCCCAATTCTTGTAATCACTTTTTATAAAATAGAAATTTCAAAATTGATTTTATTTTAGTTTAAATTGGAAAAAAATGAAGTAATGTGAGACGAACTTAAATTTTCTTAAAAGATTTTGTTCAAAAGTAAAAGGTCAAATCTCATTTGTCCCCTTAAACTATTGTAATTCGATCAAATGAGAGATTAAACTTTTGAATAGATAATATTATCCTCTGAATATTCCTTTAGATCAGTTTCATAGCGAAGTTGCCCCAGTTGAAAAATTTTCAGTAAAGTAAAACATGACCTTTTGAACATTAAAGCTTTGTGGCACAATATTAAACAAAGAGAAAAAAATCATACCCCTGGCGGGCTCAAGACCCTACATGGATTTGATCAATGTTACAAGAGACTCTTAATGGATTCGAGAGTCCCTCCTTGTTATGGTCTTTTGGGGCTAGTGGACGTGCCTCCTGCTCTTTATATTCCTCCCGAGATAGATCTAAAGTCCTAGGTACTTCTTCCGTCGAGGCTACTTAGCTTTACGAGGGGCTTTACTTTAAGGGTCCTCCTTCTCGAGGACTTCAACAATGCCTACGCCCTACTTGCTTGGAGCCCTCGAGACCTAAATCCGCTACAACTTTATTTGATATCCCTCACCTGACCTGTTATACACACCAGAATAGTGATTTTATGTAACTGGAAATTAATATTCTGCCACCCCTACACTTGAAAGTGTAGTAGGTGAGGAAGTTAAGTGGAGGGACAAAATAGTCATTTTTAATTACGATATTTCATTATTCTGCCATCTCTACTTGAAAATATAGTAGGTGAGGAAGTTAAGTGGAGGGATAAAATAGTCATTTTCAACTATAGTATTTCACTATTATGATGTGTGTATAGTGTTGCCCTACCATCACGGCATCACCTACCATGTTCACTTAATCATGAATCGTGAAGCGGAGCAAAGGCGACTCTGCCGACTAATTCACCAAAATCTCTCTCCTTATCAGGCGAGTACAAGTTTCAGCTTACTGTCCCAATATATTGTCCAGTTTGTTTAACTTAATATTAATATTATTCCTTCGCTATGCAACAGGACTCCACTACTTCTCTTTTGTCTAACGAAATTCAGATAAATCTCTTGATTTCTCTGTCTCAGGTTTCTCTTACTCTTCCAACTACATTTCACTTTTAAAACCCCCGACCTCTTTTGGAACTGTTTCTTCTCATTTTTAAATCGAGTGATAGATTAAGGGTTTGATCATATGGATATGTGTTCAATATCACATTTGGTAATTATTGGTCGAACACTTCTATTGGTTCAGTTGCTCAAGTTTAATTTCTGCAAAAATTGATCCCGACAACCCCTTTAGTAAAGAAATTTCCCTTATTTTAGTGTATTCTTTGTAATATATTTTGAAAGCAGCAGTTCGAGACCTGCGTTTTTAGTTTGTTTTTATTATTTGTATGATTTCAGGTGTTTATAAGAATTAAGCAGTGGATAAAAGAGTATGAGTATAATTCCGATTCTGGAGAGGTACTTATTTGAATTCCTTTTGCCTAGGGATCATGTTATAGTTCTTCCTCTTTACAATAGGGTTAATGTCCATTATAACATAAGTGGTATACATTTTGAGACATGTGTGATCGAATGATGCACGTTTTGATGTGTGATCGAATGTGCCATTAACCCTAAAAAGTAAATTGTTTAAGAACAATAACCAACTTCAGGATTTTGGACCCTTATTTTTCATTTTAGTATGGAATTGTAACATTACAAATGTTCAAGTTAATGTTTGTGCACTCATATGTCTCCTTACTTAGCTTTAAAATTGTAGTCGTGTTAAATGAAAACCGAGCATGTAGCATACTTACCCAAACATGTTTGGATTTTGTGATTGAGTTATATATGTGCATTTTGCAGGATGATCCGGCTGTACCTATTGATTTTGATGATTGTTCAGATTTATCACCTTTCCATTCCAATGATCATCATTGTTTAACAAGGATCATCAGTCATTTGGTATGTCTTTCCTTACATGAACGCTAGAGCAACTATTAGCAATTAAGTCACTAAAGAAAGCTTTCATCTCATCAAAATGAGATCACAAGATATCATGAATATTTATTGTAAGTCGATTTTTATATATCTTCCATTTATTTGTTTTCAGATGTCCGTGCTTGCTTTCGAGAATCCATTTGTTCAACATCTAACAGGCAACATTCTTGTGGCTATCTATGAGTTACTTGTTTCATATGTATGTTCCATTGTCGAGTATTGCGTACTATTGCAGCTGTTTTATATCTCTTAATCTTTTGGATTTCATTTTCATATATACGTAATATATCTATGCAGGAAGGTGGCTGGAAAGAATTTATCAAGCGGATAAGTCTTTTTATGGCTTATGCGATTGATAACTGTCTTTCGGCGCACATGGATCCTGTTAGAGCAGAAGCGAAGAATTCAGATTTCCGATTGCCTGTTCAAACTATTCCATTGAAACTGAAGAAGGGATCATGTTGGTTTATCCCTGCTGCTCTGACTCGAGTTTTGCGGAATATAATGAAAATATTGAAACAGGATTTTGATTCTGAAAGATATGATGCGTACATATGTTTGACCTTGGAAATGATTTCACACGTTCCATGGCATCTCCTGAATGATGTTTCTGTAATTCAAAAAGAGTCTGTATGTTACTTGACTGGAGATGCTCTCCTTCACTCTTCGAATTCACAACACAAGTGTAAATCTGTATTTAAGGGAAATCTTCTTCAATTCTTTTGTACCTTGGATGAAAGTCATTATGGAGTAGAATCTGGAGCAAGAAATCAGTTACTTGTATCTGCAGTAAGCAATCTCATTCCTGATCTACTATCCTGGTGCCTAGGTGAGCAAGGAGGCGCTGGTTGTCTGGAACTTTTTCACTACCTCAAACACAAGTTATTGGTAAGTATCTCCTCAACTGATATTCTTATTTTACTTAATGTAATTGAAGGTATTTTATCAATTCTTGATAAACACATCTAATCATACAACATTTTCACCTTTTCGATAAATTTCGTCTCATATATGTTTAAGAGAAGGTTCTGAGTAGCTGGGCCAAGTCTGTTTGGCCTGTTTATCCAAGCCTACCGGGTGGATTGGGGATTTGTGTTCTGATATAACCTTCACCCTTGTCAACTTCATGGCTAGACACTTATTTTTCAGAAACAAGTTATGTTGTTATGTAACTTAACATTGATGTTCTCTTTAAGTTTTTAACACACAAGATAGTTTGAATATCTTGTGATCTTATTGTAGTTGATTTAGTAATTTAGGTTTCAGTCTAGTTGTGCAGTATAACAAAAATTTGGATTGTATGCTGCAGTAGCTTCCTGTACATTGGGCGAGGCAGCTTAACTAGTTTGTACTGAACTAAGCTGTCCATTCCATATCTTGGGTGTACAAGTTTTCATAACATTTTTTCTCCGTTAGTGAATCATCTTTATCCTATTATAGGGAACTCATACTTACTTGCTCACGATCACATTAACCTTATGCAAATTAATTTATTGAAGTGTATTCTAAGCCATCTGGAATTTGTTCTGTGCAGATCTTGTTGATTAGGTCCACGTCGCAAATCCACTTAGATTTTGATAGTCTTTCTTCATATCTGCAACTTATCTGGAAGTATTTTCTCAGTTCGTTGGTGCAGAAAATAGATTGTCCGTTATCCAATCTTAATGACTGCTTGGAAGACTCACCCTTCTGGCTCTACGCTCTTCATGAAGAGCGAGATCAGATGTCACCCAACCATATGCAAAGATTGGCAATTTTCCTTTTATTTAGGTGCTCTTTTAATCTGATTAGCCTGAAGGGAACCACTAGTTGTCCATGTGCACGTGCAGTTCCGGACACTACCTTAATTACAGACTTCAATGTAGCTTCAAATTGCCTCAGTAGAAGGAGAGGTTTGTTTGAGCTGCACCGGTGGCTTCAAGGGCAACTTCATGACAACATATTTGAAGACAGTGTCATGTATGCTTCAAGATGCGTCAGTTTTGCCACATCCTTCCTCCGACTATATATCCATGAGGTTTAGTCTTTTCCTGCTTTGTTGGTCTACTTGGTCTTCTCTAATTGTTTTTGCTTTCTGAGTATGACCACATCATTGCCGTTGTTACCCCAGGGGAAAGGTTGCCTAAAATCCCCCCACCCCCCCCCCCCCCTCCTCCTTACCCCTCTTAGGAAGGAGCCTCTTTAGAGGTGTTGAGTATATAGATTACTTACTGGTCTTTGGGAGTTGAGTACTATTAGTTCTCTTCTTCAGGTATTGGCCGATCATTTGTTTTTCCAATCATTATGTTGATGTTTATTAAATCCAATTTGTAAACTTCGTATACGTCTGTGTCCTGGTCTTAAACTGATTTTTTTTTAAAGTGTCCCAATGATTAAGCCTGCATACAAATGGCAGTTTCTATTGTTAATAGTTTATATCATTGGATCTACTTATAGGTTCTACTGGCTTTCAGCATTTATCTTCTCTTTATTATAAAATTATATTAATAACAACTTTGGATCGGAAGAAAAGAGATGAGTTTGGGCACTGCTCTTGGCATGAAATGCTATGCTCATATCATGATAACCAGCGTTTTCTGTTGGTCATTTAAGCCATATAGTAAACAGATATGGACATGTTTGGTCTTGTGAATTTGTGATCCAAATTTGGCATTCTGACCTAGTTTGTTAAAGCATGTGGCTCTAAAGTATCAAAAAATAATGCTCTGCCAAGTTGCTTCATCATATTTACTTATCATGTCTTAAATAATCTTTTACTGTAGGATGATGTTCTCTTTAAAATGCTGCTGCTGCTGCTTGAAGTGCCAATCTATGCAGATCATTGGTGTGTGATTGCACTCTAAAAGTTTCTTAAACACGTTTGATACACTTATAAGTTTAATTGATTCAATGCAGCATTGTTGAAGAGGAGGCATATTCAACAGCAAAGACCAACATCATTTCTCTTGTCTCGGACATTTTTAACCCCATCAACATCTTCCACCTTTTTCTTTCTGAGGTAATGTTGTTACATAAGATGTCAAATCACAAAGAGTGCATTCATTATATGTGTGTGGCCGCAAATGAGATATCTGGAAAAATGAACAGATATATGCCCAGTTTATTTTTTATTTAATTTTGCAGATTCACTACGATCATCAAGTACTATTGGATTACCTTATCTCGAAAGATTGCGGGCCCTGTTCTGCAGAATATCTTTTAAGGTGGTTAATTGGCTCCTTAATGTGCATTCTGTGAAGTGTGATTGACTGAATTTCCATCTTGTAGGAATTTCTTTTCTCGTATTTATTTTTGGTTGAATGTCCATCTTAGAAGTATTTCTGTTTTATCTAGTTCTAATCAATCATTTGTTGTTCAGGTGCTTGCGAGTGATATGTACTTCATGGTACCAATTTGTAGAATTTCCCAGAATAAAAGGAACCTCGTCAAACCGTAAGAAAAGAAAGCGTTTAGTAAATTGTGTGGATTCTGAAGGTTTGTCGTCCATTCTACCAGCAAACCATGGTCGACCTTCTTTCCTATCCAGTACCAAGTGTAAGAAAGAGCATGAGTGTGAAATTTCTAGGAGACTATCATTTGAAGATGCCAAAACTTGTCTGCTTTCCCTGAAAGAATCTGTTGAAAATTTAAGGGAAAGAGATCTATTTCCATATAACCCTGAAGTTCTTCTGAAGAGGTATGGTTTTCATGTTGTAGAACTTCATTTCGACGTAAACTACATCTTTCTTTTACTCGATTAAGTTATTTTATCTGTTTCTTCTATGTTATCATATAAGATATCTCTCTTTATATGATTCACTTTCTTGCTTTTTTCTGTCGAATTATTTGCTGGAATTAAATTTAAGTTAATAATTTTCTGTGTATGAAAACTACCTTGCTATTCGATTTCTGAGCTGAAGTTTAATTGTCTATTGATATATCCCCACAATAAATCTGATGAACTGTGTGGTCATTACAAAATGTGCAATCTTGTTACAGATTGAGAAAATTCGAGGAGCTCTGCTTGCATTCTTAGGTACAAGTGATGTCTGACCTTATTACGAAGTGACCGGCATGATGTAGACATGAATATGCGGATGTTGCAAGTAATGTTTTTGTGATGACTAAGATCAGCTTTCTTGTCTCATGAGTATCTGTACATTTTATTTAAGTACCTTTAAGGTGATGCGGGACTAGATTGAATGTAACCTACCACAACACAGCCATGTCCGGCGTTCCATGGATGAACATGCTTACACATACTTAATGAGAAGTTGAGTTATACCTGATCTTATATACGATATCGGTCCCCTCCAGGTAATGAATTACTAGTATAATGTCTCCTGAAAATATCATGTTCTATGCACGGTCTAATGGTCCTTGCATTTTTTGCATCGTGAACAAATAATTCTGAGAATCAAAATGTTCTTTTCAAAATCTATTAATTCCTCAAATCTCTGTGTTTTCTCAGGCTTAATCCTTCGGGGGGGCATTTAACTGCAAATGGTGCTTCTGCGGGGGAGGAATCTGAGAAGATAAAGGGGCTGGAGCAAGGCCAATGCATTCCCTGTCCTTTCCATGTAACATATCTTGTTCAGATGTGTTTGTCCGCCAACTATAGCTTTCCTTACCTAGTGAGGGGTTCACAGAAGCAAGGTGTTGTGTTCAATGATAGCACTTATAAATCAATGTTTCTGATACACTAACAGAGATAAAAGACTAGAAAGAAGAGACAGTCATTATGTGCTATATAGTATTGTTTGTACGTTCGTAACTTACAATTGTGTGGGTTTGGTTAGGTAAGTGGACATCAACTAATTTATTTAGGCAGCAGTACATGGTAATAACCTATACAGATTAATGGTAGTGACGCGGCCGGATTACCTGAAATCACGGTGAATCAAGTTCGAGCCGAAGATTGTCTTACGAGTTACGTCCCGTAAGACTAGGGCGAAGGGAGGACAAATGATGATACAGAAAAGAGAGTTAACCCCTATAGCTTATTCTATGAGACAATATAGTGTTGTTACTATCACCACCACAAATCTCATAAGTTGTGATATATCCCATGAACTTTGAATTTCTCAAAGGAGAGTCTCTGAAGTGCGACTTTTGTATACTCCAGCTTCCTACAATTTTCAGTTTAACCAAACACCACATTACACCTTTTTTTTTTTGTAAATTAGCGATGATGTGAGTTTCGAATCCATGACCTTCTGGTCACTAGCAACATTACACATTTTTATATTTAATACTTAGCAATATATACTGTTCAGATTTTTAAATTGTTATTCTAGCAATAAACATATTTTAGAATATTTGTCATTTTGAAATTTCAGTGTAACATTTTAATTCTTTTTTAAAAGCTACTACTATTTAGTGAGGAATATATACTAAACGTTAAAAATATCAATGATTCATTAATTAATTATGAATATGTTAAATGTAATTTATTTTTAATTAACATAAAAATAATTTGGACGACAACTTCACAAAATGGGAGGGTATGTATTTCATATAAATCATAACATAGTAGTGTTTTCCATATAGGAAGATGCACGTACTGCTTCCTCGTCCGCTTTCGGAATCAATTGATGAAACCAGTTCTTCCACAACAATTAACGAATTGTTAATTTAGGGAGCATTTTTGTAACAGCTACACACTTACAGAAACTAGCTATTTGCTCGTTGGTGTCATTTACAAGGATCAAAGTACAATATTGACCCACTTATGAAACCATTTTGGTAATTACCTCACCAATTAAGTATAGATGAATGGTGCCAAAACATATGAGAAATCGTACTTCCTTAATTAAAATTGCCTTTTGAATTTTTGCTTGCATTTTGTATGATACTATGTAGGCACCATATGAGAAATCATACTTCCTTGATTTAGCAATGATTAAAATTGACTTTGAAGCTTTCATTAAGTAGGAATGGTTAGAAGCAGACAGTGCAAAAATGAGTTTCGATAATTAAACATGAAAATGGGAAAGAGAAAAGGCAGTTTGGTCGATTATTGACAGTAAAGCTAAAATACCTGAGGCACGTGAATTTGTATGAATGACATTTCAATGTACAAGTCTAAGAACCACGTGATTTTTCACCATCAAAAATCACTTCAAATTCGATAGCTGTCATTTTATATGTATGTGTAAAATTGCACCAAGCTCTTTAGTTTCTTTGAAAACATCTATTTCCAATAATGTTAGGACTTAGGACCCTCCACATGAAAATTATCAATTGCTTCGAGAATTTATGTTTGGAGGATTGTCTCTCATAAATGAGGAAATTGTATGGGCACTTCTCATCCACTTTAGGTGGAAGACTTAATGCTTATTACTGCTCAAACGCTACTCCCTTCGTCCTAATTTGTATGAGAAGTATTTCTCCAGTAGAAAAGTAATATCGAACGTATGAAACGCACGATCAAACTCCTCATAATCATGATATATGAATGTCGGAACCATGAAAATAAGATTCACCTTTTGTTTGTCCCATCTATTTTTTGTACAAAATTTTATCAAAATTCAATTCATCATCTCATATAATCAATTTTATCTCCATCACATGAAACTAATATCTCTTAGTTGAAAGCTTGGTAAAATGTCACTATATTATTGAGCAATCACATAATATACTATAACGTTAGCTTTATCAATTGGTCTAAGCAAAATACGACTTATTTGAAATGAATATTTTAAAAACGCAATCCATCATTTCATTTGGGCGAGATTACTTGTATTCTATAGTTATTTAACTCACCAATTATCCATTCTTGGTCATTGAGATTCATGCCAATTCGGATTAATATTTAGGTATAGATATTACCTCTTTTTTTTATCCTTTCAAACAAAATGAAATGATTGAAGTTTCTCTATTTGGAATCGTGTTAGGCCTAATTCCTATTACTTTGGCTGGATTATTCGTAACTGCATATTTACAATACAGGCGGGGTGATCAGTCACCAAAACCAAAGCAAGGCACCCCTCAAAGAAATAAATGAATATTAAAAAGCGTTTTGTTCTAATATATATTTTCTTTGATAAAAATATATTATAAAATGATATAGCGTACTTGAACTTGGCACCTCATTGCAAATAAATTACACTAACAGTCTAATTACATATTGATTTTGTTATAATTAATTCTAATAATTCTAAAATTCAATCAATGTTTAAAGGTTTATTTTCATTTTGGACCCTGAACTATGATGAAAATTTTAAATTGGACCTTAATACTATCCTAAGCCTCATGTTGTACCTATATTATGGTTTGTCTCATTTTACCCCTAAAACGCCAAATATGATGTAATTTCGTTTTAAAATAAGAGCAAAATCGAAATAGCACATATATGAAACTTTTGGGCACAATTTACAAATAACAAAACTTATTAATTAAAAATAAGTCCTAGGCTTATTTTCATTTTGGACCCTGAACTATCACGTAAGTTTCAAATTGGATAATCCAAATTTGCCCTTCTTTTAAAACGAAATTCAATATAAAATTGGCATTTAAGGAGGCAAAATAAGACAAAACGTAGTATAGAGGGGCAGTTTAAGACTTATGATAGTATTAGGGTCCAATTTAAAGCTTACGTGATAGTTCAGGGTCCAAAATGAAAACAAGCCATAATTAAATTTGCTCATGTAAAGCGTCATTTAAGACCTTTTTAATTAGACAACGACACTTTTTCGTGACATCACTTTTTTTTTTTTTTGATAATTAGCGATGAATTGTGACTACAATGATATTACAAACATGAATACAGAAATTGCTAACTAATAGAAAGTTAGAGTATAATATGAGACAAGTATGTCTCCAACAAGGTTCGAACCCTTGACCTCTTACATGAAAGGTTGGGCCGGATGCCACTAGGCTATTGAGCCATCGGCAATTTCGTGACATCACTTTTATGTGATGTTTAAAGTCTTTTTTGAACAACGTTGAAATCTTTTCTTGTATTGCTACCAGTTTAACAAAATTAAAATAATTTATCCTTGTGATGAATTCACTTTTAATTTTTCATATTATACGTACCTTTATGAAAATTGTGGTCTCGGTACATTATTTTGAACTATTCAAAAAATACAAAGCAGTTCACATGTTATTAGTTCATCCAAGCATATATTGTCTATCTAGAGTTTGAACATCTAAATCAACTATTCCTTCTCTAGATTGGTATATCTTGACTTTCATGGTCAACAAAATATAATTTAAAATGTAAGTATTTTCTATTTTACATGCAAAAAAATTATAAAAAATTGATATTTCAAAAATATATATTGAGACGAATAACAAGGTCCCACATGATTATATTATTTCTTATTATTTAATGAGAATTCTTGATCAAAATTTTTAAAATTTGATCACAAAAATCAAAGTGTACCAATCATATAGGAAAGCACGGAGGGAGTATTTTGTAGTGTAAATAATAATTTGGATGGAAAAATATGCATGCATAGCTCCCAAACCACCCGTTTAGCAATTATATATAATAAATTGGAGAATATTATTGAAAAAGTTATGATGATGAAGTTGCCACATTCTGGTACTGCCGACCTTTAGATCTCAATTATTCCTCAATTGGAAATATAAAAAGACTAGTAGTACTGCGTACAAGGCCCATGCATGCTCTAAAACTATGGAAACAAATGAACTCTCCAAAGGTAAAAGTAGAAGGGGAAAAAAATAATTGGTCCTCAAGGGGGTCCAGAAATCAATCTAGTCAATACAATCATAATCGACACTATTACCACGAGATAGATCAATCAATTGTCTTCGAACTCATTATTATATTTGGAGTACTTATTAAGCGTTATAGAATAATAGGTCAATCAATTTTCTTCAAAATCATTATTATATTCGGAGTACTTATTAACCGTAACATAATCTATCTCGCTCAAAGACTTGAGTGTAGACAATCAGAGGCGGAATCGAGATTAAATTTAATCCTCCTTTATTTTTATCCATCTCATCTTGATTATATCCGTACATATCCTGATATAAGATCGATCTTTTGCTATTGAATCACGAACTAGTTGTAAAAGACCGTCTTATTGGACGGAGGTCATTAGTATCGATATCATCAATAACAAATTGATTAAATGATAAGGTGAGAAAGATGTGTAAGGGAAAAAAAGACAAAAGAAGACATGGGATAGGGAGTACATTTTTGTACTAACATGGAAGAGAATAGGAGAGACAAGCTCAAGTTCTGAGTTGTGTATGAAAAGCTGGAAGCAAGTTGAACCCTTTCCATGATTTGATTCGAATATTGACCCACAACTACCCTTCTGGTTTATATATAGAATCAAAACAAAGTGTTCTTCACCCCCTCCCCACCAAAAACATGTTCTGCATATTTCTGCATGTTCCATTATGAGGAGCATTTGACCAAAGACTATCCTCTTTCATCACTTACTTATTCAGGACTTTGATTTGATGAGTTCATCACCATTTTTCAATCTTGAATTCTTCTGAGTTTAACAGTCTGCATGCTAACTAGCCTCTCAGAGACCCACATTGTTGTTATTATTAGGTCAACTGTTTGAGTACTGTTTATGCCTTTTAAGTTGATAGATGGAAAATGATTCAAGAATCAAGGACTCTTCCTTTCAGAATAGTACTAAACCTAACTGCTCATGCAGCTGGCTCCGGGCCCTGCTCCTCTTCACTCACTTCCTCGACTCATTCCCCCATTAGTACAAGATATGATTAGTATTTGTTTTCCGGGGTTAATCGCATTATGAGTCATAAGGGTGGCGGATCTAGGAGTTTTAAAGTGTTTGTTCGAGTGAACAGGCCTGAAGCAATGTGGCTCCGCCACTGGGTCATAGTAATAGGACTAATAACTACCCTCTGCTCGACCGGTTCTCGCTTACTGGTACCATTTTGTTCGGCTTGATTGTACACGAACCACTCGAGTCAAGATCATTTCTACAAAAATTAGTAGTTGGACAATCCAACAGTAATGGGCCTAGTTCATTTGACCTACAAGAAAACATCTTCACAAGCGAGCTCAAGTTATATTGTGAATAGATCGTTAGAGATATTAATTAAACGATTCTATTAAGAGAAAATAATGAAGTGATTTAAAGATCATTAGCACTTGAAGTAGTCTTTCAAACATTAGATAAAAGGTAGCCTTAGAACCAAGCCAAGTAAGTTCAGTGGTCTATACAAAAATAAACCGTTCCTTCCTAAACGATCAAATTATTACTGGCTTGCGTGTCAGAGTGTTTTTGACCTAGAAATAAATCATTCGATGTTTGAATGAAAACGACTTAACAATTTATATACAATTGGATTTAGTATCACCCGAAAACGATCTCTAGGGGATGATAAGTTATCACTTGTTATTACACCAAGGACTACACAAGGGCAAAAACAAATCCCTTAGAAAATGAAGGTCTCACTGACTCACTAACAAGAAGAAGCAAAGAGCTTAGGAAATAAACAATTCCGGTGTCAAGTGTAAACTAGAGCTTGATAACAAGATGACTAGAGCGTGGAACACGAAGCGCGTGGAGATGAGCAAAAAAGAGGTCCTCGAGTATCTCAAAGACGATAACGTCATAAGCTTAAGAAAATGACCAATCGTTGTCTGGACCAAGCAAAAAAGCACGCGCCCCAAAATAATTGTCTTGGTCTGCCTTCGTTAAATGTATACCAAAATAAATAATTACCCCCTTAATATAATGTACTAAGTAGTACTACTCAAAATACCTCATTCACTGAAAAGATTATTTAATGAGTACGATTATTTGCTACTTGTATAAATCGCTTCATTGATTTTTTCCAGTACTACTAATTTGTTACTTTATCATATCCTGGCCTTAGGCAAAAGTTTTAAATTTAATTATTCATTAATTACATTATTATAAAATTTTAAAAAATTAATATATGAAAATATTTTTAACAGATTAATTCAATTATATATTTTATGAAGTATTCAAACTTTGAGTGTTTTGAGTTGAATAGAGTATTATTTGGCATTATTACGTGATCGAGTCTGCTGGTTAAATATTTACTTATTATAAATACCCCTACTTATTACATTCCTTACAGTATTATTTTTCTTTGTGTTATCTTGATATGTTAATTGTATTAGGGAAGGAGGTCGGGAATATTTTAGCACTATTATTCGTGGGACTAGCATAAAATAATTCAAGCTCTGATCGACTAATAAACTGATAGAAATTATTTTTCGATTTTAGTATATATAGCACTCCTAGTAATTGCCTTTCTCTCATTTTTTTTAAGTTATCCAGCTTCGTAATTGTCAAAGTTAATAATTAGTGTAGTTTTATTTTAATTTATTAAAATTAAATCAATATTGTGATAACAGTAATGCAGATTATCAACTTGTTGTATGTATTGCAACTTCATCTATGTTTTTGTTTTATTATATCAAAATTTGACCATTATTAATTATTTATTTTATTTTTTGAAGAGTAACATAAAATAATAATATAAACAAGTAAAGACAAATTTGATAATATCAAACTTATATCTATCAAAATAAATAGTAAAAACAATAGTGATAAAAGGTAACAAATGAAAAAATTGAAATAAGTACAATAATCTATAATACTTATAAAAGAGCCAACACCCTTAGGTGTTTCTTCCATATTTTGTCAAGACTATTTTACCCTTTTCCATTCATATATTACTATTAATTTAATTTTTCAATTATATGTATCTTTTAATGAGAAGCTGAAGGGATGGGTACATTATGAAGTAATATTAATGATTATTTGAAAAATGAAAAATTCATCTCAACCAATTGTATCCATTAATTATTGGTCACAACTACATTATTTCATTCGAATGCAAATAATTCAGAGAAGGTGAATCACTACTGTTATCAGTGTTATCATTTCCTACACAATAAATGTAATTAAATGTGTTATTTAGTGTAATTTTAAGATTACCACTTTGATGAGCCAATTCAACTTTCTCCAATAATAATTATATCAAAATAAAACTAAGCATATATTATCAAATTAAACTAATACAATTTGAACTTTATAGCCATTCATATATTACTATTAATTTAATTTTTCAATTATATGTATCTTTTAATGAGAAGCTGAAGGGATGGGTACATTATAAAGTAATATTAATGATTATTTGAAAAATGAAAAATTCATCTCAACCAATTGTATCCATTAATTATTGGCCACAACTACATTATTTCATTCGAATGCAAATAATTCAGAGAAGGTGAATCATTACCTTATCAGTGTTATCATTTCCTACACAATAAATGTAATTAAATGTGCTATTTAGTGTAATTTTAGGATCACCACTTTGATGAGCCAATTCAACTTTCTCCAATAATAATTATATCAAAATAAAACTAAGCATATATAATCAAATTAAACTAATACAATTTGAACTTTATAGCACATTCAAATACTATATTTTCAACAATATCCTTGTGATAATAACAAGATAGAGAATTTCAAGAGCCAATAAGAATCACATTATCAAGAGTATAAGGCTCTCCATTAAATTTATTAATGACATAACCTAAATGCTCAAATAGTTTTTAATATTCCACGAGAATCTAAAAAACAGGTAAAAATATTCATATTTATCAAAATAATATTTAGCTCTATAAATGATAATATGGAGAACTATTTCTTTTACATGATTTAATTACAAAATATCAATTGATATTGAGAGATGAAAAATGACAATATGCATATTATGAGATCAAAAAGCAATACCCAGACACAAAAGTTGCAAAAATTATTAAATATTTATAAGAGTTCAAATTCGACTATAACAAAAGTTAGAAGTTAAAATTAGTAGAAAGATTTTCAAAAGATACAACAATTACTAAAGATACCATTTAACTTTTAAAACTACACTATATAGTTGGTAATAATGTCAATTAAAAATCTAATTTAAAAAAATAATGAGAATAAATAATGTTTTTGAGAAATAATGACACTCAATAAATGTGTTTTAACACTATATCTTGAATTACCTTACTTTTAACATTCCTTTATATCCTTCAATCTATTATCATTTTTTCTTGTCTTTCATCTAAAGTAAATTCATTTTTTTTGTTCGAGCAGTTCACTTTTTCATTTTCATTAACATCGATGATTAAGAAAAAAAATCATATTTGCACAAATTCTCTGTTGTTTATCAACTAACATCGTTTTTATCTTTCATCTACAGGTTTGGACATACAATGTACAATTGAACAATCATCAGGAATATTGGTTTGTTGTTGAGACTTCTCAATGTAAGATTTCCTTTATATTATAGTTCTTTACTTACTTTTATGAATTATCGTTAGTTTATTCACAATAAAAACTAGAAATATGATCAATATACTAAGGTTAATATATCTATATATAAAACAAAAAATACATTCATATAATATTATTTAATTATTAAACTTGGATGGGATATGTAAAATTAACTGATGACTTTTATATTCTTACTATATAAATTTATTTATGTATAAAATAATAATATGTCTTCTATTGATATATAATACTCAATAAGAATATTATGAAAATATTTCTTTAATGTTATCGTAAGCTCAATCTACATATAATATTATTTTAAATTTTGTAAGAGTGTTATTTTATTATATATTAAAACGATATATATACATACATATATATGTATACATGATGAAATTATAAGGATCAAAAGTCAAATTAAAAAATTAAAATTGTTATTACTAAAATATAAATTAAATTCATATAAGTTAATATAAATTACTCCCACCATCCCTTTTTAATAGAGCCATTTTGACTCTGGGTCAAACTTCGAAAGTTTTTACCGTAAACTTTTATTACTCGATATGAAATAATATAGTCATATGAGATCTTGTTAGATTCGTCTCAATATATATTTTTGAAATATCAAGTTCTTATAATTTATACACTTGTAAAATTAAAAATATTTATGTTTTACGTCGTATCTTGGAGACTGTAAAAAAGTAGATGGGGCTATCATTTAGCGATGGAGGGAATAAATGTTTAGGTTAATTTGCGAAATTATATATGACCCTTTAGTTTCTTTTAGAATCAATATATACAACTTTTTCATTGTAAATTACTTAATTCATTGTTTCTTTATAAGATTTTTCAATCATATGATTGATACTCAAATAAGGCTAAAATATGTATTTGTATGTATTTATATATGACTTATATGCAATATATTCAATTTTGTATAATATATGACTGACATATGAATGTCAACTATGTAAATTGTAAAAAAAGTTAGATTCATAGTTTCCTTTAGCAAAAGTAGTCATCAAACCATATAAATCTTACAATTAGTTTAACAAATTATTACCATTACATATCTAATTTTATTTGAATTTTGATCCTTACAATTTCATGATTAATATATATTTGATTCGTTATTTGTTTTAGGAAAAGTAGTCATCAAGTTGTATTAAAGTTATTATTGAAAAAGGAGGTCTTCGGTTATTTATAATTTCAAACCTTGTTGACAATTTAGCTCATATGTACTTTAATTGTATATTACTTAAAAATTTATTGTAATAGTTAAGTGTAATACCATCGCACTCATACTCTCATCGCTAATTTATATATAAAAAACAATTATATTAAAGTTATTATTAAAATATTAGTTTCAACTATAGATTCAACTATATGTGAATGTATTAAAGCCCTTATATTTTAGTGTAATAATGTTTGTATTATTTTAGTATTAAAAATCATATTGATGACTTCAAATTGATTTTTTACATTCTTTTTATATCAATGTCATAGTTCTTTTCATTATAGAAGATCAATTTAAAACAAAAAATAAGAAGAACAATTATATTGATTTTATGATTTGATTAACTATCTTTTTTATACGAATAAAACATCAAGGTAACGGTTTTACAAGAGAACTATCTAAGAGACGCGTTAGCGAATGACTTATATTTCTTTATGAATAGATATTTGAAGAAATAATAACAGTCGATTAGATGAAGTTCTTATAGTCCTGATACTATCTAAGGCCCAAAACATGTTACGTAACTTCGTCTTAGTGTGTCTCATAATCTCATAATCTTCTTTCAAAGATGAATTGCAAAATCTATGGTATGTACTTTTGTATGGCTCGTTGAAATTATAGTCAATTACTATTTTTACATATTGCACATATGCATCATCAAATATATTAATATAATGTAGTTATTTAGTATTACGTAGAAAATACACTAAAGGTGCGTCTGGTAGCCTGGAATGGAATGATGTAGGAATGGAATGACTTCAGTAATGGAATGAGTAAAGGAAAGGAATGAACAAATGATTCTTATTATTTTGTTTGGTATGGTCGTAGTAATGTAATTCAATTACCATTAACCATTATATTCCTTAGTTTGGTATGATGTAACAATAATCATAATATAACTAAATTACTAATGTACCACTAAATATATTCAAGTAAATATTATATTATCTAAACACAATTGTTTATCTTCCCAAAAATAACTATTTAATAATAAAATTAGTTTTCAATTAATTAGTCACAACAAATTAATGAACATGTATTGGAAAATAGATATATAGTAGAACATACAAATATTAATCCACCCTAAGTAGAATGGTGAACTATCATATGCATATTCTTGGTAACAAACATGAGTTAATCTAAAAAATGTAATTTTTTTAAATCTTTTATGGATAGTATTATTTGATTTAAAATCATCGTCTATATATACTATAAATAGATAGATATAGTTGAAAAAGTATTAATTATTTTAGTTAGTAACAAACTCACTTTTAAAAGAGAGGTTCTTATGTAAATGATTCTTTTATTATATTTTTAAATTTAGATATTTTTGCTTAACTTTATATATTTACTGCAACGATGACCCAGTAGTGGTAATAATATTTCATAGTATTTCTCAGTTATCTATTAGTGATGAAAAACTATAACATTTGAAGTGTTTATCATGTGAGATAATTTTCATTCTCTTTTATTAAATCGTTATCTATGAATAATCTACATATGAAGAATTTTAATAATAAGCTTTAACGTATTACGTATACGTGAGTGCATGTAGTCTGTTAGATATTTTTATTGGTATATAGTATGTCAATTATCCACATATGGGATATCTTTAATTAAGTATATCAATACTATAGTACTCTTAAGTATATCAATATTATATTACTTAATGCATAAGTAAATGTCCTTTTTAAATTCATTATTATTTGGTAAAATATTTATAAATTATAATGGTTGTACACTTGTGTTTGTTGATTACTATAAATCAATCATGTGCAATGGTATAATTTTCGTTTTTTGATGTTTTCTTCGAGGAAGTTACAAATTGCACATGAACTGACATTGAACTCGATTAAAAGTGAAAAGTTACACATCCATATAAATTTTGATATATGTAATATATATCGTTAACAATTTATTCAAAAATTTATCACGTGCAACGCACCTAACATAATACTAGTTACTATAAAAATGTGGGTTAGTAAATGAAGGTTTCACTATTCCGACATAAATGATCAAACGAATAATTTGATTATACATTTTTCGAATTTGTTGACCTTTTTGTTTTACGGGAATGATAGCGATAGTGAAGATGTTAGGTTTTTGTTGGGTAAGGAAAAAATAAGAGGAGTCAAGAGTGCTTGTAGTAGTGAAAGGGGCGGATTAGGTTAATCGTGACGGTAATGGTTGTTTGAATAAAAATGGAAGATGTAATAGTGGCGGTGAATGATGATGAAAATACAATAGTGGTGGTGAATGATGATGATGAAGATGTAATAGTGGCGGTAATAGTTGTTTGAAGAAGAGGAATAGAGAAATGGGAGAAGAGAAATTTCGAATGTATTAAATATTTCTTAACTTGTGTGAAATTTTTAAAAATACATTATTTTTGGATTAGAGGTAGTAGTATATTTTTGAAAAACTATCTACTATTACGCTGATACAATTAAAAATACATTTATATTTAAATCGAATTTCGGTGATCAATGAAAAGTCAAACGAACCTGACAAAAAAAAGGATGGCATACCAATTTGGTTTTCATATGTTTTGATAATTTCACGTAATTAGGTTAACACATAATCAAAATTTGAGTTAAGACAGTGGGCACACAATTGTATTAACACGCAGTACGATATCTACTAAAATTAGGATATCACCCTTACCGATAAACCCTAAGACTATCTTGTTTTTTTGTAAAGAAATTGACACATGGTATATTTCGGGTCGCACACATCTCTAGTGTGTTACCATTTACTCCTATTCTCATAGAAAGGAGTACCTAGCTACCACTATGCACTGTCCTACTACTCTTTTTCCCCTATGTCTGTGTGCTCATTAACACTGTTCAATTCTAAGGGGGTCCATCTTTTTTGCATTTTCCCACTCATACCTCTCTCTCTCTCTGCTTCTATTCCTACTTCTGGGCCTTGTTTAAACACTATTTACACACACAACCACAAATATTTCTTGATTTATAACTCGATAAAAGTACACGGAATAATCAATTTAACCGTCGTTAGTGCTTAAGAAGTAACGGAACATATTAGTTAGGGTGATCGAACTTGAAAAATTAAGAAACGTGAATGATTTTTTATTTTTGATATTGTGTGGTGGGGGTGAGTATAGAAACCCACTATAAAAGAAGGGTTGCAGCAGCAGCACCTGATACAGATGCAGCCCATGATGACAGCCTACTACAACAACAACGTCACTACTGATCACATTCAACAGGTCTTTCTTTCTTTCTTTCTTCCACCCACCCACCCCCTACCCCCACCCCACCCCACTTCTTCAACACTGTTTTCTTTAACTGAATTCTGCTGCTGTCTTTCTGCACTTTCTCCATCACCTGTTATCTGCCAATGGGGGCAACAAAACGAACCTCTTTGCTCTCTGCCAATCTTTTTTCATTATTCACGGGTTTTTTTTTTATTTGTAGCTACTTATAATATGTTTGTCCAACGTCAGTAAAACCATCCCACTTCTGTTCTTTTCTTCTTCAATGCTTACAGGACTTGGGCTATTTGTCATTTTCACTTTTATTTCTTGTATTATACTTATAATACTATATTCAACCCTTTTTAGTTCAGAAAAGATTATAAAAAATGGAGTTTGTTTGATTTAGGTTGTTGTTATTTTAATGATTGAAGATAACATAAATGATGCAGTGTCTGAAAAGTAGAGCAAAAGAATGTATTTTTTTACTGAAAAAATAGAGTTGTTTCTGATACTTTTGCTTCCCTGACATATTGACCTAATAGTTTAATAAAAGATATACTATAAAGAAAGAAGCTTTTCTATATATGAAATTGAATGATTATTAGGGTAGGGCATCGAAGCTAAAGTCTTTTTCATCATCTGATTTTGTTTGTATGTTGAGTACAATAATCAATAAGAGGATAATTTGTTTGGAAATATTCCAAGATATCACAATTCTACATATTTGTCTACTTGAGTTTATGTATGTGTTGTTTATGTCTCACTTCAATTTCTAATAATATACTTTCGTTTAGTTTTTTCAGATTTATGGTTTCTGGTACATGATTGTTTATTACAAGATCATCATTTTCATTGTCCACTTGAACATCTTATTTTGTTATGAAACCATCTTTCTTCAACTGTTTGATGAGTTGAATTTGGTTTTGAGCTCATACCCACTCCTTCTCTCTCTCCTCAAAGGTTGTCTAATTTTGAATTTTGATAGTTGACTTTTGAAGTTTTAGATTCAATTTCCGATATTAGATGATTGTTGTCATCTTGCAGGTTGATAAACTTGACCAGGCTTAGGCTGGTGCCCTTTTAATATTATTTTTAATAATTTTCTTGTTTTTTTCATGCAGTTTCTAGATGAAAACAAGTCCCTGATTCTGAAGATTGTCGAGAGTCAAAATGCTGGAAAAATGAGTGAATGCGCCGAGTAAGCGAATTAAAACTTCATGTTCTTTGGAGTTCTGCAATTAGAAAGTGTTCATGACCAACATTTTGATCTTAGATTGATTTTATTAATGTGATTTATAACTTGTTAATTGGTTCCCACCTTGGAATTTCAATTCATCACTTAACTGATGTATAATATGTTTGAGTTGAAGTCACGAATTGATAACGTTGAAATCATGTCTTGTGCAAAATCTGCTTGATTGCAGGAACCAAGCTAGACTTCAGCGCAACCTTATGTATCTTGCAGCGATAGCGGATTCCCAGCCGCAGCCACCAAGCATGCTTTCTCAGGTATTGATTAATATATATGTCATTTATTTGCTGGGTTTCTACACTCGTCTGTATTTGGTTACTAGCTTAAATCCGCTTATTAGGTTCAAGCGTTGTGTGGTTTAGGAGAGAAAAAATTATCCTTACGTTATAGGATTAGACTATTTCATTTAGGGAAAAATTAGGGAGGTAAAATCTCGAGGTAATTGCAAATTTGATCTCATATATCTGGGACCTATTACACCTTGTTCCCCGTCGAATCTTGTAATAAGAACTTGGAGGTCTCTCTTTATACATACCAAAATTGAATGTTACATTTGGTGTAGTATGCTGGTGGTGGGATGATGCAGCCAGGAGCACACTACCTGCAGAACCAGCAGCAGCAGCAGGTGCAACAACTTAATCAGCAGTCGTTTATGGCTGCCCGCTCGTCAATGCTGTACAGCCAACAGCCATATGCGGCTTTGCAGCAGCAACAGATGCACAATCAGTTCGGACTGAGCTCAGCTGGAAGCAGCAGCCTTCATATGCTTCAAGGGGAGGGTCATAGTGGCGGAAGCACTGCAGGCTATGGAGGTATGGGGTTCCCAGACTTGGCAAGCCGTAGTGGTTCCGGGGAAAGGGGAATGTCAAGCGGGTTAAAGCAAGATATGGGAGGTTCGAGCTCGGGCGGTCATGGCGGAGAGAGTAGCGAACATCTTTATCTGAAGACTGGTGATGATGGAAACTGAGGTGAGGGCTAATAAGAAAGGACAAGAGTTTTATTGCAAGGTTTGTGGAGTTTAGGTTGTTTGTTAGCTATAAGTAGTAATTACAAATATGGTTGAAGTGTTGTATGGGGTTGTAATATTTTAGGATCAAATATCCAAATGTCTTATCTACTATGGATTAGTGTCTTTAAATGATTAGACACTCAGCTTTATGAGACCTATCTATATAATTAAAGTGTGTTTCATTGTGTGCTTTCGTTTTGTGGTCTTGTTCATCTTACGTTTTACTAAAAAGTTTATGCTTGTTCGCTTAATTGTCGTCTATCTTCACCCAAAACTTTTTCATTTCGAAATAGTTTTAGTTCTAGCACTGCAATTGTCCTTTTCATTTTTTAATATTTTTATTGAATTATTAATCCACCAATGACATAGTTTTAATGATTTTCATTTTATTTTTCTTATGTATTATAGTTGATATTTTTTTGAACTAATATGCAAATGATGAAAAAAAAATGAGGTGCTATTTACTAACTCAAACGTATTATCAAACATGGAGTCATCATATTTTAGTTATACGCTACACTTTAGAAGAAAAGTTAGTTACGTTGATGTCTCAATAGATAATGATATATGACTCGAATTTTTTTAATTGGTATGTTTTCACTTGAATTTATGTCGGAGATAATTTATCTCATATATCATTCAAAGTGTTCGTGAGTATGTTTATACTAATTATTTCTTATCACCAATTTATAGAAGTTAGTTACTCCATTTATTTAGTGAGAAAATGGTAAGGAGATTAGAGCGTGCGTGCGTGGTCCATGACATGAAGTGATGAAACCAATGCATGTATGAAAATAATCCTAGCCATGGAACGAATCACGAATGCATGCATAAAATATTACATTTACTATTATTTGAGGTTCATGAGAATCACAAGCTGCCTATTTGAAGATAATCGAACTCCCTTTTGTTGCAAAATAATGAAGAACGTCAAATTATTGGAAGAACAACACCAAGTTGCATGAAGGACCCCATTTCTTCAAACTTAATAACACTGAGACGAAGAACATCAACCATCTAAGCTCACTATTATATGATTCAAATCTTCAGCAGATAATTCAACCTCGATCGAATTTCCATTTCAGTTTTCGCACGAAACGTTTACACAGATTAATCAATATTCCAAAAACCAAAAATATTACAATTGTGGTGCCGATGAGGATGGCGTTGGAAGCTAAGAGGCCGAGTGGTTGATCGATATTGTTTCGAGTAGTCGAACCAGGTCGAACTCGACGCACTCAACCAAATGTGAAATTTTTGGAGTACTGCTGCTTCAAATCTAACTCGATTAAGATGGAATCATATTTAGGATTGGAACTCGATGTGAAACGACAAGGAAATTTTAAAAAGAAACTCGATCCTCACGATTTTCCATAAAATGGCGTACTCATCCCGACCCAAGTTTAAATTTGGTAAAAGATGGACTTTCAACTTAGGTAACTAATTTAGGGTTTAATAATAAGAATAATGAAATAATAATAGTAATAATAATAATAATCTACACTATATTTAATTGGGGAAGGGGGTAATTAGTTTTTTTTAATGAAGCCCCATGTTCAAAAAATCACATAATTGTAGGAGAAGTTATAAATAAAATTTAAATTCAAAATCAATACTTTATAAATTACTTTAAATATAAATTTGAATAAATATTTTTACATGACAAATTATCAACCATTGTTTCCATAATTATTAATTTTATATTTTTATTTAATGATTATTTTATTAAGATGCACAAGCATGGATTGTGCCCAAAAAACTAGTAATATTATAATAACTAATTTGATTTGAATAAGAATGTATGAATTTGAAAGAATATGTAGGCCGGAAAAAATTAAAGACAAATCTATAAAATTATAATTCATAACTTATGATATTTAAGAGGACAAAATTAAATAATAAATTTCGAATTAAAATTATTAAGAAATTTCATTCTCGTCAAATTTTATTCAATATATATAATTATTTTATTATTAAACAGACTTATTAATATAAATAATGAATGAATTAATTTAAAATATTTAGAAGTCTAATAAACATATCCTTTATGAAATATGAATGTCTTGCATTGGGTTGGGCGTTTTAGTGATCAAACTTAATTACTACATTTCTCTAGTGTTGCAAACGAGCCTGGTTCGAGCAAGTAACGGATTACCGTGCTGGGTTTCATTTTTACCAAGCTGGGTAGCAAACATATTACTATCGTATCGCTCGATAAGGACACGAGTGGATGTCGAGCCGGGTGCCGGGTTACCCCCAAATTTCTACTTTAAGAAATATTTTAGGTTATGTGCAACAAGATTTAATTGTCAAAATACAAATCTGAAAATTCTTTTCAATACTAGTCTTATATTGGTCAATGAAATTAATCATGGTTAAAGTATAACATATATATTAGATAAACTAGCCGTTTATACACAGTCCAACCTCTGGAAATTCATTATTGTTCACCATTATATTTTTGTATAATTTATTTGTTATTATTTAAATCTTGTAACATATATGATAGAATATCAAAAAAATTGTATACAATTGAAAAATTAATTTGAAAAAATATAAATGCAATATTAAATATAAAAATACACAATTAGTTAAATTACATGATGAATAATTACAATACAAAATGGAGGTTATTTTTAATATCAATAAGTGTCATTTTTTGATTGGTTACCTAGATCATGGGGCTTCAAATAAAATAACTAATTCCCCCCTTCCCATACTATATATGGTGTAGATATAAACGAGCTGGTCATCGAGCGGCCCCGGATTTTTCAAATCGTGTATCAAGTAAAAAAAGTTACTCGAGTATCGCTTGATAGGGATACGAGCGGATAACGAACTTGAATTTTCCGAGTCGAATACCTAGCGCGCTCCGAATATCCCGGTCTTTTAACATCACTACATTTGTCACAGGTTGAACTGTTTAATTATTGGGTGGGGCCGTGGGGGGATGGGGTGGGGGTCTGGAAAGAACAAATTAATCCCCAAACCCAAGACGAATCTAGGCCCAAACCAAGACACCTGAACTAGTTGAGTCAGGTTGGGACCCATCTCCAGAAACACCCACATCAATTTCTACTTGAAGTTTTGTACAAGAAGATTAACTAATTTAGACATTTTGTTTGCCTCCCAATTAAAATTATCAAGTATGCATTATGTTGTTAATTGGATTAGTTATGCAAAATATATAACTGCCTATTATTTGATGGTATTGTATGCAGAGATAGAGAAGGTGGCAAAAATTACATGAAAGAAGTTGTTGCCTTATTATTAACTTGACAAATATGTCACAAAACTGAATTCTTTTTTCTCCAGAATCATCATATAAATACATCACATTTACCATTTTAGTTGTACAATGTAACATCTGTTGAAAGGCTAAACAAAGTGAACAACCAAGCCCCAAATTGGGGATACCAACAACATGATAATGCCGACAGTGTTCGAAATTCCATAAGGTTGTGTAAATGAGTTTTGGAAACCTCCAGAGGCTCGAATGTGCTCTTGCATTAGATAACATCCAATAATCAGACATATAAACACGCCCACCCAGCTCTCTCGCAGCGTGTTAGAAACGAAATCAGGTGACACCACCAGTAGTAGAATCAACGCCCCAGGTATTTCCAGCCACTCTGCTTTCAATCATCAAACAATTATCAGTAGCGGAGAATCTAGAGGGGCGAGAGATTAAAAAAAAAAAAAAAAAAGATCCCAAGTTTAATTTCCATACAGAGGACTCCATTCTCGTCCTAATCTGTCGTAAATGAATGACCCGAAAAGGTTAATAAGTAAAAAATTTCGCTCTAGTTCCACCAAGACGTCATATATATCTAGTGATGAAGGCGTAATGGTCTCCATAGTTACCTGGAAAATGGCGTGGGAAGAAAAGCCTTAACACAACTGCAACGAACGAAATTGATTTTCCAACTTCACTTCTGTATCAAAGCATAATAATATATGTAACTAACGATACAGCTTCTCGAATAAAACTAAACAAACGCAGGATTGAAAAATAGGGTTGGATTAACTATTGAATTTTGTGTTGTTAAATATGCATTTGCTTATATTTTGTCATTTAAGTGTAAGAAATGATGAGGATAGTATTATGTACCTAAAGAAGTGGAATATGTCGGATGGAAAACTAAGGAAGATATACGGGACAAGAAGGGAAGTCAGCATACTTGACCTCCAGTTCGTCCGATCCAAAATCAACAGATAACTGCAACAAAAATTAAAGTATAGGATTTTGATTTTTACGCTCGAATCACATCTCAACTTATTAAATTTTGACGTAAATTAATAATCATAATAATGACGAAGGTGATCGACGAGTGAGGAGGCGAGGTACATGGCAGCAAATGAAGCAACCCATTGGAGAAAATGAGTACCAAATCCTGAAGTAGCAAGCTTTGTTGCATGGTTAATGAGTTGCATAGTTGCCATCTTAAGCTCATAAAAATCCGACTTCATAAGCAGATCAGTTGCTTTCTCATCATTCTTCATAGCCAAAAAATCCATTCTCCCCATTTCGTCAATCCAAACAAAAAACAAACTCTGATTTTTACTTAGTAAGAGAATTGGAGCTGATTTTGAAACATTTCAAGAGAGTATATATTATGGTACGTGGGTTAGCTTAATTGTAGTTGAGTATAAGAAGGTGGTGGGTTGGTCTACGTAAAACATTGCGGATAAACGGATCTTACACACACCTTCTATTTAGGGAATGCTTTTATAATAAAAAGATCGATATTCTCATCTTAAGTGCCTCGTTATACCTTGTCTTAATTTTTTATTAGAAGGTATATCTCGAGATGTGCTTAAGAGGTTCACTTGGACTGCCTGTTTATACTCCAACACGAGATTATGCCCATTAACCCATACTATACGAAGAGGCGAACTTATCAGCCAAGCTCATAACCAACTGAATTATACTTTTATACTTGGTGATATAGTCCTTTCAATTTTTCATTTTTGTGTATGTTTTTTCTAATTATCCAATCAACTTTTATACTTTTACCTTTTACCTTTTACTATCACAATTTTTCTGTGAGTCCCTTGTATGACCCCTTCATAAACAATCGGGTTGTTCCTATGATTGAGTTATCAGTTGAATCGTTTCTTGTATGAGTTGAGTGATAAGGAAAGAGAGTCCTTTATAGATTGTACCCTTCATATGAACAATGAAATTTTCTTTTTCTTTAAATAAAAGACAAATGAAAAAAACCCTTCAATTATATAGAAAGAAAATAACACCCCAAATATGAAAGTTGAGACAACTAACATAAAAGAAAAAAAAATAGTAGACAGAACTACAAAAATAAAATAACTTAAGAAATATAATTATATAAAGAAGGATTACATATCCCAAATTTCTACAAAATGTACGTGTAATCCCAAATCATTTATAATATTGTTGAACTTTATCAGAGAAATTCGAGATTGATAGAGAATCTTTTTAGAAAAAATAATATATCTTAAATTATTTATAATATTGATGACATAGCACCGTTTTTACATAATATACTAAGTTATAAATAATTTTATTGATGATTTAATTCAAAATAGAAAAGGAAGAGGCAAAATTGCTCTTTATAAATTTGAGGTAATGGAAAACTGAAATTTAATAGTGCTAACTGTAAATTGGACTATGGAATTACATTTTTAGTAAATTGAAAATAAATGTTAAAGTTATGTTAGAAAATTGTAATGAACATACACACCATTGAGTATTAATCAATGAATATTAACTTAAATTGGACTATGGAATTACATTTTCAGAATTTGGCCTCTTTTGAAAGGGTGTGCAATTACACATTTACACAAGCGTTTTGTACTTTTGGGCTGGCTCTGAGATCAATTCAAGTACATTAACTTAATTTGATTGCGATATTTGGTTATACTCATACTCATACACTAAATATATAGTTACGTAAACATGAAAGATAAAATATTTCATGCAAATAAAATATTTCATGTAACAATCTCAATAAAGATAAAGCAATTTATTATGGACTCAACCCCTATACTAACAAAAAATTTATATCTTTACAATTAGTAGTTCTTGTCATGTGTGGTGGTACGGAAACCAGTTATAGAATTACAAATTCACTCATAACCTCTAACTTCGAAATTTATACATGATATACTATAAAAATAGCAAAACAATATGAGCTTTCTATATATCTCAAGATGCTGGAAATTCTCCATGCAAGTAATTGAGTGAAAACAAGCCACGTCGTACATTTGTGTCAGTACGGCATCTATTATTTGTAGGTATTATTTTGGTTTCATGTCTCATTGATCTTATAGGGATGCTACTAGAACACATCTTTCATTTAAAACATATACAACCAAATGACTTCTAATACAAGTGGAGCATAAACGTAAGATAAGACCAACTAGCCAATAGGTAACTTGACTTCAAACAACATACATATAATGAAGGAATAAAAAGAAAAATTTGTCTAGCTCTACTATCAAATAGATTTTCGGGGAAATTTACAGACAAGTTTATATATATGTATACAAAGGGTAACAAACAAGGATGAACAATGTCATTTTTTTAGGAAGCAGGCAATCTTAACTAGACAACATTTCGGGATTGAAAATCAGACAATTTGATTAATTTATATTTGGCTATTAATTTTCTGGATGGTAAATTTCGGATCCATTTAATATAATTTCCTTGCACAAAAGAAACAGTGAACAATGTAAAGAAGATCCATACCTCGCCATCCCTCACCGAAAAGAGAGTAATGAGGTTACAGAAAATCTGCAATTTAGAGAACATAAAGTGTAAGAGTCTACTCAGCATGATGTCTCAACAGGTGCTCCTTTGGAAATTGACTTGGCAGATAACTGGTGCTCGACAATGTCTCAGCAGGTATTGAATATGGAAAGCCATTAATTACATAGTAGATAAACTGAATATGGCATCAGCAAAATACTAAACTGAACATGTTCAAACATTAAAAACAAAAATAATAACCGAAATTCAAAACAAAATGATAATGTCTTAACTCTTAACAAAACACTAAATTGAATATGTTCAAACATTAAAAACAAAAATAATGACCAAAATTCAAAACAAAATGATAATTAAATCCAAAATAAAAAATTAAGAATAATGAGATCAATTGTAATAATACATGATACATGCATCAGCAATTGACAAAATAACATCAACAATTTAATCCATAGCCTTAACAATTGATAATCAAAATGATAATCGAATCCAAAATCCTAAACTAAACATACTTATATGATATCGAACATACCTCGGTCTTATGAATCAGCAGAGATTGTTGGTGACAATAAAGATTTGATTAATGGACACTACAATGATTTGATAGGAGAAGGAAAGGGGAGTCAATTTCTGGTTTGGGAATCTGAAGGAGGAAATGAATGAATGGTGTAGGTGGTGAGGAATGGAAATTGAGATCTTCACGCGGCTACAGATGATCGGCTCCGGGGATCTTCATGCGCATAAAAGATCCAGGACGCGAAGGCAGTGGGGGGAAGGGCTCACACGCCTACCGATGACGACGAAACATGTGTCATGCAAAAAATTAATGGTATTTGAGAAATCATATATCAGCAAAAACAAAGGATAATATAAAAATTGTATAGCTAATTATTACAAAAGCAACGTGATAGCCGAAGAAGAAGCAACAATATATAAAAAAATTAAGTATCAGTTAAGAAGGAATCGAAATTAAACTACAGCTCAAAGTAAATTGATAATTAATTTGTTATAATTTATCTTTTAACAAACTCAGATCATGTAACAAATTTAGAAATGAACAAAATAGCAGTGATCATACCCGGAGAGCATCAGAACAAAGTGAACATTCTGGAGATGATTCCAGTAAATACTGCCTCCATCCCTAAAACAATATCTGTTTGAGAAGGATGACATAGATGTAGAGCAAACAAGGCTCAGAAATATGAAATGTCAACAACCATTATAGATGTCCATACCTGATTGCATGATATAACCATTTAGCAACCTCCGTACAACCCCCTCGAGCAAGTTCATACAAAGGAAGATCATCTGGACAATCATCTGACTTAACCAACTTAAAATGAACAAAACCTATAACCTAAAATAACTAATCATTAATAGCAAAAACTAACATCGTAATTATAATGTACAGTAAAATTGGCAAATCTCTTATGACCAAAATAACTAATAATTATGACAAATCTCACACATCAAATAAATAATAACGACAACATGCAGCCACACAACAAATTCAACGGTAAGGACCAGTTTCTTTTCCACAAAATAGTTTTGTAATGCAAAAGATTCATCTCTTAATAGCTTTTATTGTCGAATGCTTGCTAAACTCACAAAATTTTCTCAAGAGAAAGGTATGTAAGCCAAAGATAAAAAGAAAAATTTATCCACCTCTACTATCAAATAGATTGTCGGGGAAATTTGCAGACAAGTTCATATATATATGCAAAGGGCAACAAACAAGGATGAACTTTCAACAGGATTTTTTTAGGAAGCAGGCAATCTTAACTAGACAATATTTCAGGATTGAGAATCAGACAATTTGATTAATTTGTATTTGGCTATTAATTTTCCGAATGGTAAGTTTCAGATCCATTTAATATAATTAGTTCCTTGCACAAAAGAAACAGTTAACAATGTAGTGACGAGTAAGTGAAGAAGAACCATACCTCGCCATCCCTCAGCGAAAAGAGAGTAATGAGGTTACAGAGAACCTGCAAATTAGAGAACATAAAGTGTAGGAGTCTACTCAGCATGATGTCTCAACAGGTGCTCCTTTGGAAATTGACGTGGTAGACAACCGGTGCTCGACAATGTCTCAGCAGGTATTGAATATGGAAAGCCATTAATTACATAGTAGATAAACTGAATATGGCATCAGCAAAATACTAAACTGAATATGTTCAAACATTAAAAACAAAATAATAACCGAAATTCAAAATGATAATGTCTTAACAAAGTACTAAATTGAATATGTTCAAACATTAAAAACAAAAATAATAACCGAAATTCAAAACAAAATGATAATTAAATCCAAAATCCAAAATTAAGAATAATGAGATCAATTGTAATAATACATGATACATGCATCAGCAATTGACAAAATAACATCAACAATTTAATCCATAGCCTTTAACAATTGATAATCAAAATGATAATCGAATCCAAAATCCTAAACTAAACATACTTATATGATATCGAACATACCTCGGTCTTATGAATCAGCAGAGATTGTTGGTGACAATAAAGATTTGATTAATGGACACTACAATGATTTGATAGGAAAAGGAAAGGAGAGTCAATGTCTGGTTTGGGAATATGAAGGAGGAAATGAATGAATGGTGTAGGTGGTGAGGAATGGAAATTGAGATTTTCACGCGGCTACAGATGATCGGCTCCGGGGATCTTCATGCACATAAATGATCCCACCGATCACGACGAAAACATGTGTCCTTTACATGCAAAGATTTGTATATGTAACTAATGGGCGGGCAAAAAATTAATGGTATTTATATCAGCAAGACAAAGGACAATATAACAATTGTATAGCTAATTATTACAAAAGCAACGTGATAGCTGAAGAAGAAAGAACTGCAACAATAGATGATCAAATTAAGTATCAGTTAAGAAGGAATGGAAATTAAACTACAACTCAAATTAAATTGATAATTATTTTGTCATCATTTTTCTTTTAACGAACTCAGAACATGTAACAAATTTAGAAATGAACAAGATAGCAGTGATCATACCCGGAGAGCATCAGAGCAAAGTGAACATTCTGGAGATGATCAAACTAAGCTCGATTTCCAATGATAAAAATTGACCAACTTTGCAAGCTTAATTAACACACATAACTTCGATCGAAATCAAAATGATCAACTTAGTAGTAACAATATTAGAGCTAATAATGATAAAAATATGAAATATCAACAACCACTATAGATGTCAACCAAAAAAACAATATCTGCTTGAGAAGGATGACATAGATGTAGAGCAAACAAGGCTCAGAAGTATTTGAATAAACCCCAAAATTAAAAAAACCTTTCATAATAAAAATGAACAATTTTTTTTTGAGAAGTACGTAGCCAACAATGCTTATAAACCGTGATCGGTAATCTCAAACACATATTCCTTCAATGTTCAATTGCTGAAATAGTTGTAAATTTCTTATATAATCACACTTTAACATAGTTCATGGTGCGTGCAATATAATAAACATAACCAATAATA
Source organism: Echium plantagineum (assembly GCA_003412495.2). Classification (NCBI taxonomy): domain Eukaryota; kingdom Viridiplantae; phylum Streptophyta; class Magnoliopsida; order Boraginales; family Boraginaceae; genus Echium; species Echium plantagineum. Next base: position 14,897,532 of record CM016563.1, on the reverse strand, counting down.
CATAAACTCAATTACCCAATTAATACTCAATTGTTATAATATCAGCGTATGCAACTCAAAATCAAACAAACTAGACCCATTTCACTATACAATCAAATCAAATAACAAATTCATTAGGAAATAGGTGAATTTTTAATTGAGAAACATAGACAATTTAACAAATAACGTTCACATAAATTGACATTTGTACCATTTTGTGGACTTTTGAGGAATTATTAGTACATTAAGGTGATTTAGGATAGGGTTTTAGGGCACGTTCCAAACAGATTTGTAAATTTAGGGACTTAGAGACCTAGAGAGTTGTAGAACCAAAAAGAGAGGAGGAAGGGGAAAAAGAGAATGCGAGTCACACACCATTTCCAGAGAGAAAGCGAGTCACGCACCATTTCCAGAGTGAATGTGAGTCACGCACCATTTCCAGACGACGAATTCCCTCTTTATATACTAGTTTTGATGCTTCTCAAATAGTAATCACAAAAAACTAACTGTAAACGAACCAAATTGAAACATATCAATTGCATCTCAACACCACCCAAAAAGTTGGTTATGAATTATCCAAGTAATAAAATTGCACAACTATGAATGGAAATGTACCACATGCAAAGTAGGATGGCTTTGTGTAGTTGGGTTTTATTGAATAAAATGATCGATAATGAATGTACTTGTACTTTTAAATCAATTATGAGCAATACAGAATTGCAAAAATAGTGTACACCGTAGAACATTCTGCACCAACACTTAAAAATGAATAATTAGCTTATTAAGTAGATGAATCAAACTCCTCTTTTGCATTCTCACAGTACCTACTTGCTAATAATTAATATGCCTACAAATAGTTGTTCTTTCGATAATGCACAATGCATGTACACACATATACGTCATATCCACTAATAATTGCTATTGATAAAACTATATGTTGTAAGAATAAATTCGACCTGGGTCACCATAACAAAAGAAAGGTTAGTTGTGTCCACGATCAAGAGCAAAACTACATACATACATATTGCTATTGATAAAACTATATGCAGTATGAATAAACTATATGCAGTATGATTCATTGATAAAATTATATGCCAACAGACTCACCATACCAAGCGCACGGGACAATGAAGGGCAAAGATCATACATACTTCAAAATGTTGGCAGACCCGGTATACCAACCGCAAAAAAATTGATGTCAATAGTACAATACAGATTCACGTCCATAGATATTAATGTAAAATATTCATGTGTCTGAAATGAATAGTCACCTTCACAGATTCACGTCCACGTAATATTGTGCTTGTCACTTCAAACAGGACACATCATTTTTATTAAGAAAGAGAGGTCTTCCGATTTTTCGTGTCCTTGAGGCAAAAATCTACATATTCAGAAATGAGCATGGAACACCACAGTTTAACGTAGTACAGTTAACACCCAAAAGACCCAAATGGCAAAGAAGTAGCTACCTTGTGCCTTTCCCCATGGGGATGAGTCCTCCAATGAAGCAAAGACGACAGTAAGTTAAGACATTGCTTGTAACTCATTATTTCGCACTACCCAAATCAACCCATTTAGTGTTGTTCACCAAGGCACCAATATTTTGCTAATTTCCCAATTGGCCGACTCAGGTTAATATAATGTCGAAACTTTGTAATCTGTTAATTTTCTCAATCGGTCTGACATTATAGTTGTACAGGAGAAAAATTGTCATTGGACATCCGAAATCAACTATAACTGGATCTTCCCACGGCGGAGTCACCATTGACTCTATTTATTATTATGGTAAATCAGTGTATCAAGATGTCAATCTGAGATCTTATTTCGGTTCAATACGTCCACCTACGAGACTCGCCTTTGGCTTTCGTCTCGGTAGGTGTATTATTCTACATTTTTCCAAAAGAACTTCCATTCATCATTATTTCATCTATTTCCCCAAATTCCTCTCCCATACCTATGCCACACCATTATTAGCTTTGTCAAGTTTTAACATGACGGACATCATGAACAATTGGGTCATTTCGTTTGTAAACATGGTGATTGAAGTGCGAATCCAAGCAAAGAATAAGGATCAATAAAGTCTTCACAAGTTACACTAATCTTATAATACCAAGGGGATGAATAAACAACAAAAAAGTTCCCACGGAAGGCTACAATCAAAGGGATACTATAAGAAAATAAGGGAAATTGATTAGACATTACCAGTCATTGGGAAATAATCCTCCAGGGGATAATAAAAATTCTCCAAGAATAATCATTCAAGTATTCTATGCAAGGTTGGCTGAAGATGAACCACCATACCAAGGCTGAAGCATCCCTCACTTGCAATATTCTATCAAGGAATATGCATAATCGAAGTTCATCAAATCTGTCCAAGAATAAACATATTTTCCCCTCAAATCTCAATCTCACTCTAGCTGAATAATAGTAAAGTATAGACCATTACAGGAACGCCAATTACATCAACAGCTTTTGGTACAAAACTTGAGCAGCAAACCTATCAGTTTTAGCATATAAATTGGCGTGCCACTAGAATTTATATCTGAGATCTTTTGCACATCGAATTTTCAAGGCAGAAGACTATATCAAAAGATCCTATTTCATGTTTTTGGGTTCGTTGTATTCCTGGGTATAAATCTTCCCCAACACATTAATGAGGCAGAGAACATATAATGCATTAGGAAGTAAGCAGAAACCGGTGGTACAAAGTTATCTTTGCTCACAAAAGTTCTCACCCAAAATTGAACTCCATATTTAAAACAGAGATGGTCGAACGTCACACAATTTAAACATTCAAGCTCCATAAACGGTATTACTGTATACAGTGTCTCATACAACATTCTGTAGTTGATGCATGAGATTATACATAAAGAAATAAAAGACTAAAAAATCAATAGTCCAGCATCCCATGTCCATACCTGATTGCATGATATAACCATTTAGCAACCTCCGTGCAACTTCCTCATGATTTAACCATTTAGCAACCTCCGTGCAACCTCCTCAAGCAAGTTCATACAAAGGAAGATCATCTTGACAACCATCTGACTTAACCAACTTAAACTCAGACCTCATTGCATTCTTAACCTCATCTAAATGGTCTTCATTTCCAACAAAAAAGTACCGTCCACATCACGCAACCCAACAGCCAGAACCAAATGAAGACAATGTAGCAACATCTGATAAACCACATTTCATTTGCAAGGGCAGTTTTTCCATGAATTTGAGATTGGAGTGTAGAAGGAAGCCGCAATGGACTACCGCTAAACCAATGGACTACCACTTCCTTACCACCTCAGGTAGATTCAAGTCCCTTGTAATAACTCTCACTAAAAAATGGGCTATCGCTTAACCAATCACCAATCCACCCGGTGGCTGCCGGTAACGGCTCCACCCGCCGTTTTATAGCTAATATCCCAACGTCCAGGCTCTTTATTAAGCAAGTGCGGCTTCCCTCTCCATTTCAATCTCGAAAGGTCTATATAGGCAAAACCCAGCCCCGGGTAATATTGACACAAAGTAAAATATATTTAAGTATTAAACTATGGCATCAAAAAAAGCTATTAAACTATGGCAAGTAAGCGTACAGATAGGCATCTAACACAAGCTGGGCAGGTAAGCTAGTATGGGTAATTTTTATTGAGAAAATAAATAAAGAGAAGTGAGAAGATTGTGTGTTGGTTCGGTTTTACTTCTCCAATTTCTATGCAGTCAATGATCTAGAGTGATTAGAGACATAATCAGAAGATTGCATGACCGCTATTTCCTTAGGACTTGCAAATTTGAACAGAATAGTGCCAAAAACAATTTTAGTTGAACTCATTTGTTTAACCTATAACTAACTTACGATGCACAGAGCACCATTAACATCAAAGAACAGGAATAGGATAGTGCCAAAAATAATTTTAGGAGAACAGGATAAAGCGAAGGACTAAAGAGCAACTTACTAAGTTATGCCACTTGTGATAAATTCCAGTTATATCCTTCTTCGTCCACTCCTTCAAGTCAAAAATGTTCATCCCGTATGCCCATCCACAAGCATTGGGATCAAAGCTTCTAGCAATGTGGAGATTAGAGAAGTTCAAGCACTTGTCGAAACAATGAAAACTCTGTCCACAGGTTTCCACTGCACCATTCACTTTTCCATGAAGATTTACTGCATACAACCCAATCAAGTCTTTCTGAACAACAATATCATCATCAAGAAGAAGGATTTTGTCCAGCTAAGGATAAACGTCTGGTAGATAAAACCTGAAATGATTCAACATAGAAAGGTACTTGGGGTTTCTGTATTTCAGGTTCGACGACCCAGAAGTTGTTGCCTGCGCAGCCTTAAAAGTTAAACTAGTATTCTTTCATGGTGGGAGACTCTAGTTGGCATAGAACTGGACAATATGAAGAGTTCAGCCATTTCAATTCATCAACATTTTCAACATGGATGGAGGCTTTTCCAGGAGGATTCAAATTAAACCACATTTTAATAGCAGCAAAATTCATTTTGCCAGTAACAAGGTGAAAAACATGCTTCTCAGGGTCCTGCATTTAATAGGGGTTGTGGGCTTTTTACTGGTGAAAACATCAGATCCTAGACGCTATAGAAGGCATATATTGGTTATATATATCACAGAACAAAGAATACCTTAGCATTCACGATGGTGGATTTAACAACAACAGAGGTAGCAAGGACATTGTCAGAGAAGAGGGCACAGTGGTAGAGCTTCGGATTTTCTAAATTCTCACTTCTAGGAATATTTCTTTCCTCTGCTCGAAATAGATGATCAATTGTCATTTGTCAAGTGCTCCATTTGGAAGGGTCTTGGCAGCCATCTGGCTGAGGAATGTACTTTGCTTTTTCAGGCTGAGGACTACCTCATCTGCAGACTGGAGCATAGCCCGTAACTTTCCAGTAACAAGGTTGCACTCATACAATTGCTCTTTGGCTTTTGATAACACTTGCCCCACAGCTCTAATTTTCTCGGGAGCACTACTATTAATTTGAGCAGTAATGTCAACACGATGAATAATTTGAAGATAAATTCACAAGATTGTTAGATGATATTAAGTGCCTGTGTTGTAAATCAGAATCAACACTTGCTTCTCCTAATTCACGTTGACTTTCTTTGAGCCGATTTTGGATGGGACAATCTTTTTGGTACATAATTGATTTATAACCGACAATTTATTTTGTGGACAAATTGGTTCAACATCAGAACCAAATGGGACAATATTTTTGGGACATATCAGCTAATTGCATCCGATTTGTTTGATCCTCAAACTAATAACAAACACGCCAATGGAAAATGAAAATGTATAGAAAAGGAAAACAAATAAAGATCAAGAAAACCCAATTCATAAAAAAAAAAAAACCCAAATTATATATGAAGAAAATAAAAACAAAAGAATTCAACCACCGAAAGCAATTATAAGAAACGAGCACATAAACAAATCAAGAAAAGAAAAAAAGAATAAGACAATGGAAGAGGACTGACAGTGGAAATTGGACTAAGAGGAGTGAGGGCTTAGGGGTATTTATAAACATGTAGAAAATATGGCGGTGGATGTTAACAAAGTCGGTGGAATGTTGTAGGCGCTATATATTAATCCCAACCGCTTCTTTTGTTTTAAATTTATTTAATTTATAGATAAATCTAATATAAATATTATAAATAAAACTTGATTTCACTTTATAGACACAAATTTAAATGTAATTCTCTAATTATATTTTACAAAAGTCAAAATTAAAGTAATATTTTTGACACAAAACGATAACAAAATGTTTAAAAAATTTAATAATAAAATTTATATGAAGATACTTGATCTAGAATGTGTTCTACCAAGCTTTTAATATTTATATTTAAGTTACACAACTACTTATTTTTCAATCTTTACGTATATATATTCACATACATAAAATGGCATTCGTTAGTTACATATTAATATAGCATATCTTACACCAAAGGGTATGGTGCAATATTTTCAAGTTTATGAGGGAATATTACACATGTTTAAATTTACAAATTAAATATTTATTTAGGTTAATGGCTAGGGACATCACTTAACTTTCCCAATATCACCAGTTGATTACTTAGTTTTTAAAAGTTGTCAGTTGATCATTCACATTTTAAAATTTGTCTCAGTTGGTCTATTGTCCATTTTTCAATTGGTCGACGTCTGGTCAATGCACGTTATGACCATTAGTAAAGACTTTTTTTTTTTGTCTTTTTCATGTCGAAATTAAGCAAAAAAAATTAAAAATTAAAAATAAATTCAAAATCAACGCTTAATTTCAACATGAAAAGGCAAACAAACACTTAATAATGGTCATCACAGGCGTTGATGAGTTGGAAAATGGCTAATAGATCAACTGAAACAAATATTAAAAGGTGAGTGATCAAGTGAGACCCTTTAAATGGTAAGTGATCAACTGATGATATTGGGGAAGGTAAGTGATATTCCCAACCATTAACCCTTATACTTATTTTAAAATGTATAAGAGTGTATGACGCAAATTACTCAAGGAAGGGAGGGTCCAGTATTGTTCAAGGTGGTTCAACTGAACTAAAAAAACATGAGTAGCTTAATTGACAAATAAGTATATATGTATCATAGAGGTTATCGGTTCAACATTAGCTTATAATATATACAAAGTCTATTTTAATAATTCATTCATTATAACATTGAACCTTTGGCAGTATAGGTATACTTTGTATGGTTCATTATCTGATCTGTTATACATATTCAAATAGTGATTTTAGGTGTGAAATTACAATTATATCCCTATTTGCAAGTGTAGCAATTGAGGAACTTTACGTAGGAGCAAAATAGTAAATTCGCGCTTAAAAAAACACTCTTTTAGTGTGTGCATTGTGTTGCCCTTCATTATGATGGCCTCCCAACTTAATGTGTGTAGCCTAGACTACGAGCTTCCATTTTTTTTTTTTATCATAAATGATATTGATGAAGGACTAGTCCCAAATAAATTACGAGGATGCCATTGTAAAATATCAATAAATTACTTTTAGGAATTATTTTTAACTAAATTAACGGAGTATTTTATTTAAAGTATAATGAGTTACCAGTAACAAAATGAATGCTCAAACCAGTTTGACAAGTTATCAATCGTATACCAATTTCTAAAATGCAAAATTATTAAAATACTTTTTATTTGAAATTTCAAGATAATATATATTTGTCTTTTCCTATTAATCCATATTTAATGATGAATATATAATAAAAACTTCTAATATCAATGTCTTCATAAAATTATTGCTTTACTCATTGATATTTATGTAAGTTAAATAAACTTCCCCCATTAAGAAGCTATACACTTCACATATACTGTTTAGGAGAAAACAAATGTAAACATTGATAGATAGATAGTTGAAATACTTGGAAAAGAAGTCAATGTGCTATATACAAGTCAATTGAACTGTTTTCATTTATTTCCCATTTAGATATTTGAATTGGCTCTAAGCAATATACCTCCACATTATTAGAGCCCTCCATTATATATACACAGAAGTTGAACTGTTTTGACTCCTAGATCCTTCATCAATGAAACAAGTATACCTAGATGATCAACGTGCGATCACTGGACTGATAACCTTGAGATCTTCTTCGACGAAGAAACAAGGTTTTGCATACATATCCATGGCTGACTGAGTCAGAACACATAGGCTAAAAACTACTTCACCCATTTTTGGCCTATCAGACGATGTCTCGGCTGTGCAAGCCATCGCTAAGCTAGCCAAGCTCAAAGCTCCATCAAAGGGGTAAAATCCTTCTAACCGCGAATCCATCCATTCCCTAAGCCGCTCTTGTCTATTACCGGCATCTTCTAAAACTCCCTTTATCTCTTTCCACAGAATCACAATTTCACCAGTTTCCGTAGTTTGTATTGATGTTCTTCCAGAAAGTAATTCCATTAGAATAACCCCAAATGAGAACACGTCGACTTTTAGTATGTCATCATTTGCTACCGATCTAGCTGTTGAGAAATTCGAAATCTTGGCCTTGAACTTCGAATCCAATAGTATATTACTCGAAGTAATATCCCTGTGAACGATGCTCGGTTGAGTGTGTTCGTGTAAATATTGCAAGCCATTAGCAACATCCAAGGCTATCTGAAGCCTCTGGCTCCAACTAAGGGATTCCACGGAACATGAACTATGTGAAAGCTCTGAAGACAACCATAAGTCCAGAGAACCATTTTCTGCATATTCATAAACTAGAAAGTGATTGCCATAATCATCAGAAGTGACACCCATTAATTTAACCAAATTTGCATGATTGACTCTCAGTAGTATTTTCAAGTCCTCTGTAGCATCTTGGGTTTTTTTTACTGCTAGATTTTGATCACGAATATTCGCCTTAAAGACTGACCCTCCAATTCTCTGCTGTTCGCTGAAGTCCATCGTTGCCTCCCTCACCATATTAAAATCATATGTGGCTGGTTTGGCTAGATATCCAGATACCCCTGGAAGCAACTTATCTAGGCTATTTTTCGCCTCAAACATTCCCTTCTCGCGGCCCTCACCCTTCTTTAGGAAATCGGATGTTTCCAGAGAAGAGCAACTGCGAATCAAACTCTTCTTTTTTCTACTATGTAAATGCCTGACGAAGAAACCTATTGCTAAAAGGATGACAACTGCTCCAGATATACCAGCAGTAATTAAAAGCATTAGGTTGCTTGATTTTGGCCTCGAAGGAGGAGAGGCAAATTGTTGCGTTATTAATGCAATCTTCACTGGAATTAACATTGGGAGACATACCTCACCTGAAAAATTCTTGATATTATTTTCTGCGATAATATCACCAGGCGATGCATTAAACATTTCGCTCACGGGCAATAGCTCATCTTGAGGTTTCAAAACATAAGTAATGAGGTACTTAATTCCTCGGTCCCTGTAATCCTTTGAAGGGCACTTACATAACAAAGGAAAAATGGCTTCATCACCAATAGTTAAGTTTTCAGGTTTCATTTTTGGGTTCATATCTTGCACCAAAAAGAAATGCGTGAGATTTTGAAAACCATTGACTGAAACAGAATAAAAATTGTCCAACTTTCTTATTTGATAAGAGATACTGGAGAAAAAATATGATCCATTGCAATTGCATTGAATAGGTATCAACAACAATTGGTCAGGGAACAACTGAGCATCTTCTGAGGCTAGTCTATTCGCTTTCGCGATGTCTAACCTGGTGATTCCAAATAAATCAGATATGTTCCCGAGATTCATAAAATATGGAGACGTTGCACGATACGTGACATAGGTTTCACATGATGCTGTAGTATTCTCCAAGCATGAGAAGTCCGTTGAGTCTCCTGGAACAAGAAACTGCATAGTAACATATGACGACGAAAGGATTACGACCATTGAAACAGGCAGAATATAGAGAAAAGAAATGCCCATTTGACCTGCTCCAGCCAGGACAACTTAGCATCTAAAAAACTGTCATTTTGGTTGATGTAATTGTTGTAGAGGCGGAGTTCGTAAAGGTTAATTTAGAAGTACAGAATAGTTTTTTGTGAGAAAATCTAGCTGGAGGTTTCAAGAAATCTGGCCTTTTTGTATTGATTTTGTTTTGTTTTATGAGATGAGACAATGCATGAAGAAGGGTACAGATATTGTAATATATATTTCATGGTTTCAAGTGAACTAAGCTATCAGAACTCTTAATTATTAACATCTAAAAGCATCAAAAGACTTATTTAATTCAAATAATCATAATTCAGAAGAGAGGCCGGCAGCAAAATGATTATGAAATTGAAATGGATTGCTGGTGACCTCAAAGGACATTGTTTATAACTCTACTTGAAATATTAAACCTTAAAATCGAATTCTGTCAACTGTTTGTGTAGTTGACAGCATCTTCTCTGCCCCCATCGTAGAAAATGCCATGAAGGAAGCGACAAATATCCTGTCCTGCATCCGGAGTTGGGCACAGGCAAGGCGCCCGGCGACCTCACACTTTAGCCCAGTTTGTGAAAGGGTTAAATCGTCACCCTCACCCATTGTTCAAACACCAAGAGCCCAGGCCTCACAAGGAGAGATTCGAATGTTCCATTCGGTCCAAGCGAGCACCGGAAAAGCAATGCTAGGTAACCTTATTCTCAAACTCACCAACTAAACCAATTTGGTCCGCAACCAACTAGGCTTGTAAACGAGCGGAACCTTACCGAAATTCGTCAGAGTTGGATTCGGCTCAAAAGTAGATGTTCGAATGTTCGATTCAATTCGAGTGCGACTGAACCCAAAAATTTGAAGTTCGATTCGGTTCGAAAAACTCGAACATCGAACAAAAATTGAAAATTCTTGCTAAAATAAGAAGAAACAAAAAAAATTAAAATGTATGTAATTCGAGCCAAACTGAACATACTGTTCGATGCGGTTAAACCTAAAAATGAGGTTCGAGCTCGGTTCGAACTACATCGAACCGAACTTTTGGAACCGACCTGAACCAACCAACCTTGCTCTTTGTTTAGCGCAAAAGGATCATTACCAAAATCAGCGTCACTCATCAAGGAGACTAAGCGAGAACAATGAAACTTGCAGCCTTACCGCCGGGTGGATTGAAGACTTCCCCTCTGAGCAACTCGATTATTAGATGTAACCAAGTTCATATTCGAAACCCAGCTGAAGCTCATGCTGAAAATCGAATGTTGATTCTGGGAATGGGATATGTAGGCCAATTCTTCGGTGCCCATCTGAAGAACAAAGGATGGGATGTGACTGGAACCTGTACTACTCTTCCTAAACAGAAGCAACTTTCTGATTTAGGATTCGACGCTTATGTTCTCGACGCCAATCAACCGGAGTAACTCTCTAACTACCTCTAATTCATTTTAATTGTCGTTTTCGTTTCGACCCAAATCAACTGTAGTATGTCTTTTACTTCTTTCGATTCAATTTTATTGTTTGGCGTCAAACTTTGACCATCAACTATTTATTTCAGTTATATTATGGAAACCTTCAATATATAATACTCATCTTGATTGTCGAAACTCATTTATACCATTACATAATTTCCCAGAGATGAAGTCCTGCAAATCTTGAAGCACCATACACATTTGCTTATCTCGATCCCTCCTGTTGTTGGTGTTGGTGATCCGGTAATTCAATATATCATACACTCTCCGTTCGATCAAGATTGTCTAGTTTTGTCGTTTTCAGAAGTTATTTTAGTACTAGTTATACTTGGCCTATTTCCTAGAAGGCATTTATAAATTAGTCAAACGAGACTTGTTATGGGAAATGAAGGAGTGAAAATAGACGATCTTCTTCGGATAGAGAGATTATTTAGCATCGATACTGTTATTATTGTGGTCTTATTCCAGACTACAAAATTAATCTGTTTTGAGTGCTTACAATATGCATAAAATGTGTATCAGATTCTTCAGCATCGAGAAGTGCTGCAAAGTGAGTTGAGAGGCGGAGATCTTAGATGGTTGGGATACTTATCATCCACTAGTATGTGTGCCTTTCAATTGCATAAGTGCTCAGATGCTTTCGACAGACTGTGCCAAATTTAATAAGAAGCTATGCTGTGTTAATTTGATTGAGAGTCCCCTCGTCTCTACTCTCTCTGTCTTTGGCCAGACTAAGATTTATTTCACAAGGACACAGTAGCACATGTACTATGTTTCAAATGTTTTGGTCTTTATACTGGTTAGGTTGATAACCTAAAGGTGGCTGAAAACTAGACCGGAAGTATTTAAACTTAGAAGAAGATAAATCTCGTACTTAATACAGTAAAATTGATAATCTCAGGTTGTTATATGTTTCTTCAGTAAGTAGATGTTCTATTATTTAGAATATCCATCCCTTGTTTCGTAGAACTAGATGTACATTTATTTAGGTGATAGGTGCTGAGGCTTGTATGAAACAAATGCATGATTCGATTGTATTACCTTTAGGTGTATATGGAGATTCAGGTGGTGCATGGCTGGATGAAGAGTAAGTTTATAATCGCAATATGTATAAATATATATGGATGGCATTTGTCTATCTATGGATTTAAGTGAAATAACTTGGTGTCACTACAACAGTGATCCAGTTAATCCTGGGAAGGAATCGGCGAAGGCAAGGGTAACTGCCGAGAGTGCATGGTTGAAGTTTGGCCATGACCTGCAGATTGCAGCGCAAGTCTTCCGCCTTGCAGGAATCTATGGCCCTCGGAGAAGGTTATAATTATGAATGTATTTGTTTCACTGGTCGATTTGATTGAAAGGAGTACTAGGCTGGTTATAAGATATCCCTCAATGATGAGTTTCTGATGAAGATTATGTATTACAGTGCTATAGATACCATAATCAGACAAGAACCTCTGTCTACAAAGCAAAAGCTTAGATCATTCAGACAGTACACTTCCCGGATTCATGTCAGCGATATTTGCCAAGCGCTCGATGCAGCTATTAATCAGTCATCCCAGGGGTGAGTTGTAAAATGAAAATTTTCCAACTATTATGCCAGTTACATTCATATGTTGCACATGATATGATCCAACCTGTACTTCATTATTTCTGTAATTATATTCAACCATTTTTGTGCTTCGAACTTATGTGTTCCCTAAATTGGTATACTGCCTACACGGGGATCTTTGTGACTCAATTTCTCTTTTCTCCATTGCAGGGACATCTATAACTTAGTCGATGATGATCCTGCTTCACGTTTAGAAGTGTTCAAATTTGCTCAGTCTTTAGTTAGAAAGAAATGGCCAGGTCTTAAGGAACAAATGGTAGTTGCTGAAGAGGCAGCTCTTGAAGCTGTTGAAGGGCCTCGGGGAGAGAAGCGTGTTTCGAATGCTCGGATGAAGAAGGATTTAGGCGTGAGATTGCTTTATCCCTCTTATATATCCGGTTTACAGAGTATAATTGAGCAAATTGATGAGCCATTTGCACAGTAAGAACTCAATATACTGATAGGAGAATTCATCCTTGCTTTCATCTTTCTTCTTTCGTTGTCAGAAGAGTAGTATACACATGTATAATTCATTTAAAATTTTCACGCACAAATCAAACTGAATAATTGGTTAAATTAATAACGAAATATTAAACTAAAAAGTGTGCGAACGATAAACTCTGATTAAGATTGTGTCATGTACTAATAAGAAATATTAAACTAAAAAATTATTTAATTAATAACGAAGGTTGTACAAGTTTCTGTTCTAAGTCTCTCTTCAATATTGTTACAATAGCCGCCACAAACTACACAAATAGTTTGCCTTACAAGTTAAAAAGAAATATTTCTGGTAAAGGAAAATGATAACCAAAATAACTTGAGTATGATTATTCTACTTTTTATTTTCCTTCATCACAAGTAACTAATTACTTAAACATTTTTTATTTACTCTCTAATCTCTTCGTCCACGTAATTTCATTGCATAACATTGTTATGATTTTGCTTCCATATTCTCCGGAGCTCATTATATTTCTCAAGATCAAAGTTGCGACGCTTCATTAGGCGCTTCTGCTTTGAGCTGAAGCGGCTGCTAAAGAACCCTTCAAACGACGGTTCTTTAGATGTTCGGAGGAAGAAGGTGTAGCCAGCCATGAAGTATATCGAAGTCACGTAGAAGCAGATGGGTTCCATTACATCCCATGACAATTCCCAAAACGTTAGTCGCATAAATGCAGCAGTTTGAATGACTAAGTAACTTAGACCGCACAAGAGTTCCTTCCTAGCAAGTGATTCTGCTTCCTGGTCTATTTCTGCCTTTTGAGCTTCCATTTCTTGTAGCTCGTCTTTCGTTCTTGGATCATTATGATAACTGGATTTGGTTAAACCATTGATGACTTTCATTACCTGTAGACAAACTTGTAACTAGTTAATACATCATATTTCATAACGATTTCAACATCAACATGTTTTGATGTCTCCGAACAAGCACTGTGTGACAAAGGACGTAGTTCTTAATGGTTTCATGAACAAAGAAAAATTATTAAAAGCTCGACCACTTTTGGTTAGAAAAATTCTCCCAATTTCAAACTTAAGATTATCAGCTCGATTTCTTATTCTTTCTATTAAACGATCTTCCATTCTAAACCAAAAGAAAACCAATCTCTTTGAAATTCATGTATATATTACAAGTAAAATGTAATTATCAACGGGTAAAGGGACGAAATCAATAGATTTGGAAAAAATTTGTTTCACATTTATTACTATGAAGGCTATGAACAAAAAAATAACACAAAAAAGAATAATAAAGAGAAAAGCTCACCTGTTCAGGTCTGATGAATACGACATTTCCCAACACAATCACCGTACCAGATTGATCAAGAATCTTAGCCATCTCAATCCCATCATCGTACCCAGAGGACGTTGTCACGCTACACAACTTAATAAACTCATCGTACGTTATGCAGTTCTTTTCAATCTGCCTTAATTTCGATTTAACCATTTCGAGCTGAGACAATTTCAACAACTTCCTGGCATCCTCCAGCGTCACCTCTGCCTCCTCTTCCTCGCCCCCTATTGGGGGCTTCAGCCCGTCGAGACTAATCCTACTTTTGGAAATGTCCATCCCTTTAAGCCTCTCCATCATCTTGTCTCCGTGTGGAAGCGACCAGCCCTCGGCCCTCGGCTGGTAATCAAGGCGCCCATGAAGGAACCTTCTGAATACTCCGGTATCTCCTGGATCCTTATTATCAATCGGATCATGATTATTGGCGGATGACAGGAAGGATTTAACGGCGGTAGACGGAGAAGAGACACGGCAATTGTGTAATGAATTGTGTGGTGGGGTTGTAATCTTCGTTATATTAAACAAACGTTGTGCTAACGTTTTCTTGAACGCCATTTTGAGTGTATGGATATGGAAACAAGTAAGGAAGCGTTAATATGAATATGATCGTGTTAATCGGTATTTATAGGAGCGTAGATTAAAAGGAAATGAAAAGAAAAAGAATATTGTTAATATTTCCGTAAAACATGGAAATATACTAACGTAAGATGTATAGTAATGAATAGTGATATATCTTCAATCGTGACTCATGTCCGTGTCATTCATGAATTTAATGTTCATTACCAAACAAAATATTATTGGGAATGTAAGACTAAAAAAAGGTGAATCCCTCGATTTAAATATTTCGTCGATTTAAATCATAATATGTGTCTTGAATGGTCAGTAGATTTGGGTTTATCAGTTTATCACTTTAACATGAAATTGTATATTTAAATTTTAAACTCAAATTAGCGATATACGAAAACGCTAGGCTGTTATCATAATACTCAAATTATTTATCATGTTAATTGTGTTGTGACTTGCGAGTATTAAGAAGGTAAGACTGTTTATACCATAAGATAATAAATCAATTACTCATATAATTTGGCACATTATCCATTCTTCGTCAGGTAAAATGTTTTATTTCATTAAAATTTTACGTTTTAGGTAGAAAGCAATTTAGAAAGTAATTCAATTTTCTTTTGACTGATTTAATATATATTACTTCCGAATAATCATTCTAAATATACTAACTAATTTCCCACCAAAATATAGTAAAGAAAATGTTGTTTTTCAAATTTGAGTTCATTTTAATCCTCATCTCTATCTTCTAATGAACAAATGTCCTCCTTAATCTTAATTATCTTTTATTCAGTCAATTCTAATTAATTATAAGAATAAGGTTTAATTTGGTTTCATTAATATTTATCATTGAAGAAAAGATAGGTCGGTTATAATTTGATGTAACTAGATGTCGGGTGCATAATCAATGTCTATCGAATTAATATTTTGTTCAGTTAATAATCGTTTAAGCAAAAAATAATGAACATTATATATTTTATCAATAATTTATATTAAACCAACAACAAATGCTAGTAGTTAAATGTATTTAATTGATATACTTTCTAAATAGAGTTAAAAAAAATTAGATATAAGAAATTTTAAATTTATTTCATATAAAGTAATAACCAAATAAAATAAGTTATTACAGTGATATATATAAGTACCAACTCAAAATAAATAAATAAAAGTTAAAAAATCAGAGAATAATATGTAACTTTTTTTGGACCTTATCCATCATATATAGTATAAATTTTCTGTAAGAAACTTCAAGTTTTTGATGGTGTATGTGTATCATTATTTTCGGTAAAGAATTTGATTAGTAATAACTACAACTTTTTTTTGTAGTTATTTGATTCTTTTTTACTCCGTTCTAGAGTTATATATATTTTCAAATTTAAAAGTAGTAAAAAACTATATTCTAGATGTGGAAGTATAGTAGTTGAATTGGTATCATTAGTTTATTAATTTTATCTATGTTATTTAATAAAAGTAGTAACAGATTACTTTGAAATATAGAAAAATAATTTCCTAAGGTAGAAAAAGAAGTATCAAACATTTATTTAATAAATCGTTTAGATAAATTTTTAAAAAATAAAATTTAATAGTATCATAACTTTGTATCGTTTATTGTTTCGAAATCGCAAGTCAAGCCACCAATTTAGTATCCTGCTGTGGATGCTGTTAGTAAATGGATCACGGGAGAGAAACCTAAAGGAGGTGATTAATTAACGAATACGTGGTTGGTTGCAAGAATATGGAGCAGCGCCGTCCAATCGTTAGAAATAAAGTGAGGCATAAAAATGCTGACTCACCTATAACTCACATGGACACGACTAATTTATCAACTCTACTTGTCACTTGTGCTATCATTTTTTTTTATATACTGTAACTTTTATTTATGATGTTAACTTTAAATTTTAAATTATTTTACTATTTTGTTAATAGATTAGAACTTTAGAAGAACATAAAGTTGTGATGATAACATATTCAGAAACAAATCTAGTTATATCAATCTTTATTTGATGAAACAATAAATGAAATATGACTTTATTACAACTTAAATATATAATTAAAGTATATAATTAGAAAAAGAAATATAAATCAGAATGTATACTCCACCATCATAAATTACAATTTGTTACTTTAGTTAATATGATGCAAAAGAGTAAAACTACATAAGTTTAATGATCAATAATTTTATCTTCCTCCGTCCCTAAAAGATTGTCACATTTTAACTTTTGATAGTCAACAAAACACGATTTGAAATATAAATATTTATTATTCAACATGCGAAAAAATTGTAATAAGTTAATATTTCAAAAATATATATTGAGACGAATCTAACAAGGTCCTACAAGACTATATTATTTTTTATCGTTTAATGGAAATTTATAATCAAATTTTGTAATGTTTGACTAACAAAAGTCAAAATGTGATAATGTTTTAGGAAGGGGGAGTATTAGATAATTGAGTTGTAACGAAAAAAAAATTGAGTGAGAGGGTATGATAATGAAGGGGATGAGGTGGCCTGATTAGGTGGCTTGACTTTCAATTTGGAGGCTGAGAAGTAAGCAAAAGGGTGGCTTGATTTAGTCTCCAAACGCAAACGTGTTTCCACATATATACGATCAACATTTACGTTGTGTTATCGCCACATAATGGAAAAACAAACAAATCAAAGCTTTTTTAAGAATTAACAACTAACTACCAACTATAGTAATTAAAAGAAGGAGATTCAAAACCATAAAATCTTAAAATTCAATTTAATTAAAATTCTAAATTAATTACATTGAACACTTAGATTGAATTTAACAATTAGCGAATTTAGGAATCGGATTGAGATCAACTCGAACAATACAATTGGAAGAGATTGAAATTATGAAGTAAAATTGGCATGTATGAGTAAAAAATTAATATGAAGGGAAAATATACACGGAATAGAAATGTGCATATTCATCAAATATAAACGAATATCTGAATATTGATCCCTTGAATGAAGAAGGAGTTTATTAACAATATCATCTGTAATTATGTTAAAATGAAGATGGCATCAAAAGAATTTAAAGTTAGAAAATCAGACTAAGCAAGTGTTATTCAAGCTTGGAGTTAGGTGAAGCAAGATAAGCCTCATGTCTGGCCATCAATGCTGATTTATTTACTACTAAAATAAAAAAATTAAATAAAATACTGTAAATTAGATTTTGATTATATTAGTGTCAAACGATTAGATCACAGTTATTACACATGTCTTTAATTAATTGATTTCTAACAATTCTAGAAAGAAAACAAAATTATCATCAAATTTTTAATAAAACTTCCGCACACAGCTACACAACACGTTGGAAAAGAATTACTCCCTCCGTCCCTAAATGATTGTCACATTTGACTTTTGGTGGTCAATAAAACACGATTTAAAATACAAATATCTCTTATTCTAAATGCAAAAAAATTATAATAAGTTGATATTTCAAAAATATATATTGAGACGAATCTAACGAGGTCCCACAAGACTATATTATTTCTTTTCGTTTAGTGAGAATTCGTGATCAAATTTTGTTGTAATTGACCACAAAAGTCAAAATGTGACAATCTTTTAGGGACGGAGGGAGTATTAAAGTTGAGCACCTGGCTATTAAATTAGTACCTCTTATTGTGTTATAACTTATAAGTCAGGTAACTAGTTTTTATTTTAGCATTTTTATCTATTAATCAAGCAATTCTACATCATATTTTTTCAAATAAACCTTAATTAATGAAATTTAGTTATTTCTCTTCACTATATATTTTGTGTAATTAAATTGAAAAGGCTGATGAAAGGTAAGTTATAAAAATAAAATAAAGAAATATTAGAATCACTAATTAACATAAAAATGTAGACAAAATTTAATTAAATAGTTGAACAAGAGATTTATATCGGTCAAATTTTAATTCTAGCTTCTATTTAGGATGAATTAACCATAGAAAATGGATGTATACATGGATATAATGAATTGGGATCAACAATTCATCCACATTCAAAGAAGCCTTTCTAGCTCCTAACTTTCTTCTAAAGAAAATTCTCCGCCGATGGTAAGCACGAACCCGAATCCAAATTTAAATCCAAATTCAAACCCAAACTCAAATAAAAAAGAACACAAAAATAACCCTCGCCGTTCAAAATCGACAAGCTAAAGAATGTAACAAATTGTCGAGCCATATTTTCGTAATTTAGAAAATCTCTCTGTAAAATTCTATATAATCTTATCGTAAATTTCACAGGTACTACACCACCAATAAACCATTGCTAAATCACAAATACCAAAAAAGCTGAAAAGGTTTTCAATTTACAAATAACCATGGCAATTAAGCCTCAAAAGCCCTCATCGATTCAAATCATATCTGAATATTTAAAAGTCACCATTGAAATTAAACACCCCGCCATTTCAAAATATAGCTAGGTAACATCAAAATATCATAAATATCAAGGTTGAAAAACCATGTTGGTTCAGTAGAAGCATTATAGCTTGAACATGTCCATACTGACTATGCCTAAAAAATCTCTCTTCAGTTTAAGTAAAGTTGGATAGGTGAAATCACCATGGAGATTAAGCCTTAAAAGCCTCAATCGATTCAAATATAGCTGGATTATTGAAATCACAATTGAGATTAAACCTCAAAAATTCATGTTAATTTTAAACAAAACCGAATATATACTTATGAAAGTAATTAAGTTCGGAATCTAGGTGTAAATAAAGGTCCCCAAACTAATATAATTATACATGAGTAAGCTGTAAAGACACTTTGGCTAGACCATATATATCCAAGCCAGTCCAGCCACAAGGGGTCAAGCTACTAAGGCACCTGGGAAAGACACCGAAAAACATACACCTATAAATATAGGTGATCTTTATAATATATTGACAAGAACAATAATTATTATCAATAAAATTTCCCTTTTATATTATGTCATGGTATAACAGCCTATCGATTCTTGAGGCCTAAATATGAATTTCACATAATATTCTGACGGTACGTCGTTAATATGATACATAATAAATTCGAATTTGATTAAATTATATCAGATTTTGTTTTTTGTTTTTTGTTTTTTTGATTTTTTTGATCCCAAATTACATTTAATGGCATGACGATAGATATACTCATCCTGAAACACATGTGTCTCTCATGGGCCATGAATGTCATACTTAACATATCGGACGAAAAAATGATTTACTAAAATATTTTAAAATATAATTAATTGATAAGAACATAATTTTCAAATATAGATGATAAACTACATTTATCGTGTAAAATACATGTGATTGTTGCTATCGTTAAAGTCACACAGAGTTCGCAAATGGATGGATAAGTAGTTCCTTTCAGTAGCTCTGAACTCATTGTACTGTGTACATATTTTAGTCCAAGTAAACTTTCTTAATACATTTATATATATTATTTTGTATATTAATAATGAGGTAAATACGAATTTAGGATTTTCTGATCACTAATGAGAACTTTTTTTACTAAACTATTCAGATTGGACATATAAGAGATAAAAAATAAATCATATAAATTGAGTAACTCACATTAATTTTTATTTAAGAAAATGATACCCATTTCCTGATATTTAGCAAAACAATAAGATACTCCCCTCGAAAGAAGCGAAGTCGCACACGAGGAAAATGTTTATGTATTACAGAAATAAACTAAACTATCACAAGAGAATAAGCTAAGTTTATAAGTAAATAATTTAACGTTTATCATAGGGAAGAAAAGATTGGAAGATGATGTGTAGTTCTAAACTTCTTTCTAGTCAAAGTTCCTCTTTGACCAGGAAATGGATCTCAAAATGTTACTTGCATATCTTGACTAGAGTTGCCAATGAATGTTGTAAGTTTAGTTCGGCTGGTATTATTTGACTAAAAAATGTTTAACTCGTTTTTGGGTGTGCATTGATAAATATCAAATTAAAATGTATAATTCAAGGTTCGGGGCACCCGACCAAACGGTTACATTTTGTTTGAAGGGCATATTAATACACGGCTTTGATCCATTTTTTACTCATCATTCATCTCCCCCTCCTTAGCCCAAATGCCCGATCGTATCAAACTTTTTGGCGAACTAAACCAGACCTTTTATGAACCGTGCAAAAATGGCATCGCCTCTAGCTGAATCCTCGAACCTTAGGTTCGTACATATCAGACCTAGTGAAACCTAAAGTGCGTATCTGTGCGGACCAACCTCAAATGTAGCTACATTCGGTGTAGTTCGGTCCGAGTCAAACCTAAAATGAGTATTTCTCTAACCTTGGTAATTTTCAAAATTTAGCTTCATCTAAAATCACCTCGATCCAAACACATCATTAATAATGGATATAAACCACAAGTTGCAATATTAGAACATGATTTTAAAACAATATGCTTCTATTACGTCAACTCATTCCATTAATTTAATATTAACTACATCAAAGGCCAGCAGGTGACACTAATTTGGGTTTTTTAGGGATGGAGGGAGTAACTTTTCCAAACTAACATTCTCTAGATAATCTATGATACTCAGCAAAAATCACAGGTTTTAGTTGCTCTTTTTATGAGAAATTTAGCAAAATACCATGGTCAACGCATGGTATTTGCTTTATTGACCAAATGTAAATTAAATTGGAGTTTAGCACATTTCACACGTGAATTGACTATTTTGCCCTTACAAATATCTACTATAAATACTATCATTCTATCTTCTTCCTCACACTATTTCTCTTCATTTCACACTCTATTCATCTCACTCCATCTCTCTTTCTCTTTTCTTCTCAACGCACACTCCACCGACCACCTCTTCACCGGAATCGTCATCTTCACTTTTTACTTATTTGTTTTTGCTCCTTTAAAGTTGTTCTTTTTTACAAAAGTTTGAATCTTTTTCAATTTTGTTGGGTTAAAATCCCGTTTTTTGAATAGAGTCGATTTAAAATCACGTTTTCAATTAGTTACATATTTTATGTGTATTGTTTTTTTGTTATTTGAAGGTTTTTTAACAAAAGTTTCAATCTTTTTCAATTTAGTAGAGTCAAATCACGTTTTTTCAATTTAGTTAAGTTAAACTCATGTTGTTAATTAATTTTATATTTTATATGTATTGTGTTTATGTTATTTGAAGGTTTTTGAACAAAGGTTTGAATCTTTTCTACAAAGTTTGAATCTTTCCTACAAAAGTTTGAATCTTTTCTAAGATTTTTATGAATATGTGGGTAATTTTGCACTAAAAAGTATAGATATATGTGTAAAGTTTGTTCTTTTGGTACTTTAATGTTGTTTTTTGAACAAAAATTGATTTTTTTTAAGTGGAACACAAGATTTTGAGTTTAGATAATGTTTAAACTATGAATTTATGTTTTATGTGTGTTACATGTATATGATTTGAAGATTTGATGTTGTTTTGTAATAAAAGTTCGAATCTTGAGGGTATTATGTTGATATAGTCTCGTTTTTTGATAAGGATAACACTGTGTATAATTACGTATAATTGATTATAATACATTATAATGAAGTATAATGGAGTATACAAAGTATAATATATGTACTTTATTTGTTGTTACAATTCATGTAATCTGTTTAACTATTTCAGGTTGAAGAATTAGAGAATTCAAGTTCTAAAGTAACGCGAATGGACAATGGATAAAGGATTTATGTTGAAGAATATAAATTTGCTTTTATTTATTTATTTTGCATAGTTCTTTTAGTCTTCAAATGTATTAGTAAAATTTATTTGTAATATATATCAAATCAATGGTTGTTGGGTTGAACTTTGTAACATCAATTTGAAGTATAATGAAGTATTATGCATTGTGCTTTGTACTAATTTTAATATATTAATCCAATTTTTATGGTTGTATTCAATGTGTCCAATTTGTTGTAGATTTAAAGTGATTACAACGTAATATAATAGATTATAATAGCCATTTGAGCCCAAAAAACTTGTTTAATGTCATCAATTTTCATTAAGGGTAAAATAGTCAGTTCACATGTGAAATGTGCTAAACTCCAATTTAATTTACATTTGGTCAATAAAGCAAATACCATGCGTTGACCATGGTATTTTGCTAAATTTCTCCTCTTTTTATATGCCTGCTGCACTATTCTACATGGCCTCTAAAATCTTGAATTGTAGTCACATATCCATCCAATTTTTTCGCGGTCTCCTCGACAGCAACCAATGAGGGACTCGTCTCCCATCCTAGGAAAATCAGCATCCTGCATCGTTGCCTCAAATCAATCTCAATCAGCAACCTATCCACGAGCACTCTTATACAATCCATATCCTTTACCAGAATAGAATCCAACAGTTGCATATTCCAAATGCTGTCACTCTGCATCGTATCTTCCTCACATTTCCTAATAGAGATTCAAATCTAATTTCCGTCTGACCCCAAAGGCTCTAATGCTGCAGCCGCAGCTCTCCTTAAGAAACCCTTCTTCAAGTCTTAATTGTCTTCAACCTCTTCTCCTATTTAAAATTTTCCGCTTGCAATTTCTGTAACATTGACATCTGTTGTGTAGATAGTCCGAAAAATCATAGAAAAATCTTGTGTAAAAGGGTCACCAGCATTCTTGAAATTCCTTAATTTCTCAGAAATCTTCCCATAAATATTATCAGTTGTACCAGATGACAATGACAACGACGATGATGAATCTTCATGATCTTGTACAATTCTAACTAGTGCCATTTGGAGAAGACTGTGACCATGTAAAGTCCTCTTCATACACACCTTTAATGCAGTTCAAATAATTCAAGAGTACTTAAGCTATTCTCAAAATAATGATTAACAGATGAACAATGCTTGATTTTTCTAAATAAGATCCTCGGATTTGAGTATTATATACACTGAAAACGTCCTGGCTTATTTCCAGCAAACATTCAGTGACTTCACAAGGGAGACTAGTGAGATGGATCATACCTTAATTCGAACAGCTATGGTACTAATAGCTCGACTTGTCCGAGCATGGAGGATAGCATCGAAACTCTGGATGTCTGCTGATTGTTAAGGCCTAACATAACCCTGCCGATTTCCGGGCTTGGGACCGATGATGTTATACAAAATAACACAGGAATACTGTTTAATAAATGGTGAAGTTGTGACTGTTTTATGAAATACAATGAGAAATTTGAAGGTTGTGAATCAAATTCATATTTTCACAAAACAATTTCTATGGAAAGATCTAAAAAGTGCATCAGTAGGGGCCTTCATATCAGTAACATATGCAACCTTTCTATTAACAATTTCAAACCAAAAAAGTTTTAACTGTATTAGTTGTGTATTACAAACATGTGCATCTCGTATCTCAAACTGTATCTAAAAATACATGCATCTAAAATCCATGACATACTAATTTTGAAACAAAGAAGTTAACCTTTAGCAATAGACGAGGGACAATGACTACAATGGTTTCCCTATAATGATATTAGTCTAGATCTACTTAGCTTCTTGTTCCAGGACATGGCAATTTTTCCAAGCATCATCTACGCCACCATTACTTTGGAGGGGAGGCAAAGAGAAAACACTAACTGTTGAGCTTTTGCTCCGTATTTCTTTCAGAGACCGCAATGCGGATATAGTGCTCTTCATATAGAGACTCTCCATGTATTCAATCTCAGCAAGTCCCTTCGAGTCTTCCAGCAGTGTCTCATTATTAGTGGAACTGGTTGATAGTTCACTTACGTCACCCGCCTCTGTCACAGGTGGAGCTTTATCGACAGTAACCAATCGATCAAGCATCGCCTCACACTCTTTCACAAGCTTGAATAGCAAGTCTGTAGTGAAAAACGGCTCTTGCAAGACCTTTTGGATAAAGGGAAGACGTAAGAGAGCACCAGTTCTTTTGTCATATTTCTTCAGAATTTTTACTAGTCCTGTGCATAACAAAAGATGGTATAAACAAACCTGCTTGATATAAATATAGCCATAAATATATAATACAGTAACTTTTTTTAAGCAACGGATTTGTTTGAAACTCCCAATTCTAGTTTCCAAGAGATGTTATTACTTCAGATCTAATATTCTAATCCAAGATAAAGAACAAAATTCACAGCAGAAAATCAGTCAATACTAAGGCAACTGATCTTTTAGGAAAATAATGTCACCTGTGTAATTAAGAGCACTATAGTTCTCCAGCAAAACCATTTCCCCGTGGAAGTTGACTATTTCTTTCCGAATCATCATCATTTCATCACTGCAAACTATAGCATTTGCAACTCTGTCCTGCAATTCCTGCAAACCATCAAGGAATATATTTAATAATGGAGACTTTATATAAGGGTTTGGCAACTGCGATGTATTATGCACCATATATGGAGAGTGTTATAATCGACACCAGACCAGCACGGCACATCTAGGCTAAACAACCCTGACTTTCATGCATCACGTTCGGAGTTACCATGACATTGGGGTAGAACAAATATTAGGAAATGGGCTAGATGTAATCGTCTAACTCAATTCTTGGTATCCTACCATACAATGAAATAGCTTAGACAATTCCAGTATCTGTTATTATGTATATACAAAGGTACCTATATGACTGTGTAGTATCTATAACGATTGGAGATAATAGTATTGGAGCATATATGATACAGTAAGGCTATATTTGCACCATAAAAAGTTAAAAGAATAAAGCTATGCCCTCACCTCCTCCTTCCCCTGCACAAAGTTATTATATCCCCTTGAACCTAAACCATTCACAAGTCCGTCCCACCCAACGTAAGAACATAGCTATCTATCACATCTAATTGTTTTGTATTCACTTTCTATTCGTATCAAATGCTAACTCTCAAAACAAACTATCTTCTTGACTAAAATGGTTATATAGACTAAACCATCATAGTTAACCAATGTGTATTCTACGCGCCCACGTCTTAAGGGTCAAGTAATCGATTTGATGAAACAGATATAATAATAAAATTAACTAAACTAGTAACCCATAATAATAATTTTTTATTGCTAAGACCAAGACAAACCGCCCATCGTCAACTAGAAGTTGAACAAATTGGACGCTTAAAGAACGTTTATTTCTTTCCTAAAAGTCAATGTACTAAGAAAACAATAGTGGACTTACTAAGCAAGTACATATTACACTTCGCTTTTAGCCTGACGCCCTAAACCTGATCCAATTTCTTCATCCTATTTCCAATCATTGTATGTTCTAATCAACTATGTCAATTCATTAATTTTTCCAATTCTTCGCAAAATTGGAACATCGGATCATCTTAAACATGTCTTAACTAATTAAGCATCATACAATGACTTATTGTCAAATGATTCCAACAAACAAAACTTCCACTAAAGAAAATAATTACCACCACCACCAAAGCAAATATTACAGCTAACACTAACCCGTAGTATCCCAGATCTGCAAGGTAAAATGACAACCTAGTCGGTCTCGGATTCGAGTCATTGCAATGAATGAAAAATTTATTAACATGTCCGAATGCATTTGAAAAGACTCCCGCCTAATCTAATTAAGGGACCGGGATGGTAATGCATTTTAAGAGACTCCTGCCTAAGCATATAAAGGTTGTTTCCGAATTGAAAAAATTAAACAAAACTATTCATCAATTACCTTTAATCTGATAATATATTCTTCTTCCTTTTCAACAAAAAACGAATTAAATTTCTCAAGCTCATCCTCCAACAGCTTAACAAACTCCTCCTCCGCATCCGTCATAACCACCTTCCCTTTCTCATCGCCGCCATCCACCCTCCGCCTCTTACAGCCTCCACCTCCCATCTCCTCCCCCTTCAGCCGCTTCTTCAACTCCTTGTATGACAAAAACTTGTCCCTCCATTCAGGCAATGTTTCTTCAATCTGGTTACTCAGACTCTTCCCAAATTTCATTTTTAACAAAAGTGAAGAAACCAAATTCAAAAAAATGATTTTTTTTTATTATTTAGCAATATATGTTATAATGAGGAAGGAAAAAGAGGGGGGTTAAATATAAGGGTGATGAGAAGAAAGTGGAATATGAAAAAAGAATATGCTTGGAGGTGGAGGTGGGAATATTCTTTTAATTTATGTAGAAAAGAGGATATCTTGAGGTTTTATTCCGAATGGTGACGAATTTTGTTTTTTAATTATTTTTCAACTATCGTAACCCACGTGGCTATGATACTTTGAGTTAAGATGTGGGATGTGGACAACTATTTTGGGACAGGAGGCTTGAGCTCAAGCTTCTGCAATGATTTGATTTTTGATAAAATAATATGAAGTGAGTACTAAACATTACCACAAAATGTTGTGAATATTTTTTCCTTGGGCGTTGGCTCTCCAGGCAGTCCAAAGGCTAAATTAGACATAATTCTAAAACTATTAGATTTGAGATTTCAGAAAAAAATACATGAAATATAGACATCATCAACAATGATTAGATTTTGAGATTTTCTTTTTAAATACATGAAAATATAGACATCATCAATCATATGATAAAAATATTAGGAAGATGAAAACTATAATTCAACCTCACTTCCATACACCTTAAACAGGGGCAAGGTTAGGACGTAAGACACTAATTAATTGTGATAAAATTAAATATTTTGAACCATTATAAAATGTATGTTAAAGTATTATATATAAAATAATCTACAATTATTTATATAATTAATGTAAACATATAGTTAATATAATAATTTTGGTCAATTTTCAATTTTAGAGTTTTTATTTGGTGTTTTATTGAACACCTATAAACAACACAAATTCATTTACGCTCTTCACCATGGAAGTGGTGAAATACTAATGAACAATTGAACATGTAAAAGTTATTACATGTAAACTTGTAAAGTGTTATAGTTTTGACACTCTTATGAAATTCTAACAGTATGTGTTGGAAGTCTTACCATTTAAGTAGCCAATATACTTGATTTTCAATATTCACACAAGTTCAAATCGATGAAGAATAAAATGACTAATGTTCAACACCTCCCGTAAATTAATAGTATTGCTTAATGAAGGAATGAGTATACGAGAATAATATGTAACATTTAAAATAATAAACTAATTTACAATGTTATTTAAATTATGACAAACAATACAGCTTTAGAATAATATAAGTGGCCATGACGTGAATTATCTCTAATATATAATCCCGGCTTAGCCGCTAATTTGAAACCTGAGTCAAGCTGAGCTGACTAGCTTATATAGAAGGATAAGTTATTATTTTCTTTTCTTTTCTCTTTTCAATAAACTACTAGTTGGCAAGTTGGCAGCATGATACATGGCATGCCGAATATGCCTCATGGTTGTAGTTGTCTAACAATAAGTCAAAAACCATTAAAGCATATGATATTTTATTACAAACTACTACGTACTAGGTACTATACTAACATGCCCCTCATATGTTTCAACTATCTCACGTCTTCACCATGTACTACTCATCGGCTCGGCGATTGACGGGCCTTTTGTAATTCATTTGAGTACGGGACAAACTATTAAAATACGAGATTTTTTATTATCGCTATATAATCCTTTTGATAATGGGACTAACTAATATACAAAAAAAAATTATCTTTATTATAACTATGTAATCCTTTTAAGTGCGGTCGTGTTGGAAAATTTGATGGATCGACGAGCCGGTTGTAATCTATTCGAGTATGGGCCTAACTATTAAATGACAAAAATTTTATTGCCGTTATGTAATCCTTTTGATTACGGGACTAACCAATGGCGGATCCAGGAATATCAAAGTGACTGTTCGAAATTGGCATAATTTTCAAAGTGGCCGTTCAAAATACTTAAATATATGTAAACATAAATTTTAATTCTAGTTTTTACATTAATTTTTTCTTTAAATATATACCTCTCAGATAATTTGCAAGAGAGTGCATAAATTATTTCTCATTGTATACTATAAAATATAATATTGTAAAAGAGAGCAAAAAATCAGATTGCTTATTCTAAAAAAAAAAATT
This sequence comes from Echium plantagineum, assembly GCA_003412495.2. Taxonomy (NCBI): domain Eukaryota; kingdom Viridiplantae; phylum Streptophyta; class Magnoliopsida; order Boraginales; family Boraginaceae; genus Echium; species Echium plantagineum. Next base: position 14,868,845 of record CM016563.1, on the reverse strand, counting down.
TTAAAAAATTCCTACCAAGCTTCACCAAGCCTATTTTTTATACCTTCCTCAAAATGTAATACTTCCTCCGTCCCTAAAAAGTTGTTACATTTTGACTTTTCGTAGTCAACAAAACACGATTTCAAATATAAATATATCCTATTCAACATACGAAACAATTATAAAAAGTTGATAGTTTAAAAATATACATTGAGATGAATCTAGCAAGATATCATATGACTATATTATTTCTTATTGGTTAATGAGAATTATTGATCAAAGTTTTTAAAGTTTAATCATGTAAAATCAAAATGTACCAATCACTTAGGGACGGAGGGAGTACTATCTAATGTTTTAGTGATAAAATTTTATGAGGAGTTAATTTTGGGAAATCTAGTTTTATATAAATGTTAAAAGGTAACTGCTAAATATGATATAAAGTGTTATGAGGAGTTGACTTTAGGAAAAATTGATAGACAATCTTCTCCAAATGCTCTCATGGTTTAACTTTGCTATGTACATAGAATTTTAATTTCTTTCAAACTATTTTGAGGTTCTTTTATATGTAAACATGATAAAAATGAGTTGCAATATGTTCTCGATCCTACACAAAAGTTAGCTATGAACTAATTATTCTCAATGTTTATTATGATCGATGAATTTTAGAGAAAATTGTTAAAATGTTATCAATTAACATGTGCAATTTATAGTTTGGTCTCAATAAATATTGAATATTTAGAAATGATTTCAGATATTAGTACAAAAAGTGTAATTTATTACCCCAATTTAAGAGAAACATTAGTTTTAGACGAAAATCATGATTTTAACCAAATTTTGGGGTAAAAACAAAATTTTAGCACAATAAGCACGGCAATACACAGTTATAAATTTAAAGTTGAAGCCAAAAAAAAAAAAAAAATTAAATACTTTGGAGCACTTTATGGCTACAATTCCCTCCAAAATTGTACCCCCAAATTTATAATACTCCAATTTTCCCTCCAAAATTAAACACTCTGGATTCGTAGTCTGGATTTGGTGGCAGGAGAAGCAACTACATACAAATATACTAATATTGATTGCAGGTACAGATTTTTGGTGCAATGGCAAAAACAGAGAAGATTGCTTTCATCCATGATCAAGTATTACACATCTTCCTTGCCCATAATCTAATTTGAGTTATAATTAAATTCAAAGTTGGTTGCATCTAAGAACTCAAATTTAATATCTGCAGGTTGGATTATGGTTAGACCGACAAGATTATGTTCGAGCTCAAATACTCTCGAGAAAGATCAGTCCAAGAGTTTTTGAAGCCGATCCTTCAAAGGAGAAGAAGAAACCTAAAGAAGGAGAAAGCATTGTTGAAGACCCTCCATCAGATATTCCCTCATTGTTCGAGTTAAAGAAGATCTACTATGAACTAATGATTCGGTATGTAAATGGGAACTAAAGGTGTCTGCATCTTTCTGTTTATCCTTGTTCAATATATGGATCGTTGAGATTTTTATAAATACTTGACTTGGACTCTCGTAAAAATCGAACCTTGTGTCGATTAATTGATTATAACAGACAAGGTATAGTTCTTTGATTATAGGACGAAACCATGATGAAAATAAAGGAAAGCCAATTTGAAAAGAAAATAGAATAACGGGGTCAAAATTAATGAAAATAGTTTTCTCAAACATAAAAGTAAATTAGATTCACAAACACAATAAAAAATGAGATTCCTCTATATTCTCCCCAAAATAAACATACTTAACCTTTCTCTTATATAATGAGCATTCACTATATCATTCTTGTTCCTTCTTTCTTGAATCTCTGGAATCAGAATTAAATCAACATGAAGAAATACTCGAGGGATATTTTTATTCCCTTGGATATAGTTTCAGATATCTTGAGTCGCCTCCCTTTGAAAAGCATAGCAAGATTCAGGTGTGTATCAAAAGAATGGAACTCAATTCTCACTGATCACAAATTCCTCAAAACCCACTTCGAAAAAAGCATCAAACAAGAAAACATCATAGCTATTTCACGATCAAACTCTCTTCATACCCTTCGATTAGCTACCCGCCATAATCGATATATTTCAAGAAAGCTTGTTTTTATTTCCCCCCCATTTCGATACTTCTTGGGCTACCATAAGTGGTTCATGTAATGGCCTTGTTTTGGCTTGGACTAGACATTATTTTGCGACTAGGACTGCGTTCTTGATTAACCCCACAAATGGATGCTATAGGCAACTTCCTCCATGGACTCATCCCGGTCCCCGTGGACGTTATCATGTTTTGCATGGATTGGGATACGATGGCCTTACTGATGATTTCAAGGTTGTTCGACTTTCTTCCCATCTTACATATGAACGTAGTGATGAGTTAGAAGCTAGTGATTTCGATGTTGATGTGTATAGCTTAAGGTTGAATTCTTGGAGACGCATTGGACATTGTTCTTATAATTTGTGGGTTGTTGATACGGTCCCCAGCTACTCGGGTGTGTTCTTGAATGGTTATCTTCATTGGATTGCTAGGAAAAGGTCGGATGGTTCATGTTTTATTGCTACGTTTGATATGAGTACTGAGCGATTTAGCCAACTTCCGGCTCATGCTTCCGTTGATGAGTCTATATCCAGGTTCTACGATCTTGTGGTTCTTAATGGTTGTCTTTGTCTGGTTATTCATGATCGTACGAGGAGGGTAAGTGATGTTATGATAATGAAAGAGTATGGTGATGAAAATTCTTGGGTACCATTAACGGAAATAGATATGCTAGATCATCTACGTTTCAAACCTATACATCAAGTTGGCAATAATAAGCTGGTAGTGTTTGCCGAGAGTATTAGTGATGACTATTTGAGAATATACGATCAGAGGTTACGAAGATGCCTGAGTTTTTCTGTGAATGGTAGACCAGCTATGTCGTTTCGAAGAGGATGGACCTTCGTGGAGAGCCTTGCCACACCCAATCTGGACAAACATTGAAAGATTGAAGCGCGGGATATTGGTGAGATTGTGATGTTACATACAATTCATTTCGTTTAATTTTCGAGTTGGGGTTTTAATGAACTTCTGCAGTGATATACATAATTGTATGATTGCTTGAAGCAGTAGTATTGTGAATAGGGTCAAGTTCTTTTCAAATTGTGTAGATTAGATTAAAGATGAAGTCTCTGAGACATTTTGTTTTCGTTGCTTATGATCTCTGGCGGTCTGGCCCCTGTTTTGGTTATGATCTCTGCACCCATTGGCAAAATTGCACAACGCATGGTATAAATTATAATGATGAGCGAGGGGACCTATTCTATTACCTATATACTTCGATTTCTTTCATTATTTTTCGAAACATCGATTTTATGGTCTTTACTTAATTCATCTCGTTGATGGTTCATATTTAACATCAAATTGGTATTAGAAATTTAGAACTGTTCCGCTAATAATTATTTCTCCACTTTATCTTGGAATGAAGAAGTTATGAAATTAGTATTGATATATTGAGAAAAAGCTTGGTTTGTAGATACTCACAAAATTGAAAGTGTATTTTTTAACAATCAGGTGATCATAAAATGATACTCCATAGTATAATGATGGAAGAAAATGTAAGTATCTCAAATTTGACTTATTTTAGTGCTCGCAATCGGGGGTAATCCGTTATTCATTATAACTTGATAGTTAATAAATATGGTATGAGTCTAAGGTTATATTTGTCTGAAATTACCTCATTAGTTATTTTATAGAGTTAATCGGATATTTTAATATCCAACTTGACTCGTTTTCAGTAATATATTTTCAAGTAAACACGGAAAATATGTTTGAGAAAGTAAAGCCATGCACATTTGAAAAATAGACCAAGGTTGATAAAATTGGTGAATTGGTATCAAATAATATGTGTAAGTTGTATTTAATTTTAGTAATGATTGATCAGCGAAAATAGTTCTCATAATTGGTACAAAATGTTCAATTTTAGATCAGTTTACAGTTATAACATAATATAAAAATATTACAATATTAGACCATAATACCTAATGTACATCATGGTATAAATACTATACATGGTATATACTATACAAAATACAACCAATGACTTTCTAAATTTTACAACAAGTTTTTTGAAAACAAAAATTCATCAAAACACAACCACTCAATTACATGATTTAACCAACTAGCTTGGCCTAGTGGTTCTCGATTCATGCCTTTTTAATGAAGGTTATGGGTTCGAGACCTGCCAAGGGTCCAAATATATACAAATGTCTCCTCTGCCCCGTTATAGTGTAGCCCCGAATCCGATAGTGTAGGATTTCCTTATTTGTATATTGTTCATTGGTTAAGAAAAAACGGTAGAATTTTTAAAAATTATACATCAACATTAAGTTACCTTAATATTTTTGTGCCACAAAACGTAAGTAATACTTAGTTCATACTACTTGCCAGTTTCTGTTTGGATGTTGAAACTAGGGGTATGGAGGAAAACCGAAACCCGAAAAGAATCGATTTTGTTGGAATCGATCGAAATCGAACCGATGACTAATTTTATGTAGAAAAAATTAAGCTTAGTAAAGGATAATTGGCGAGAGGATTCAATATTGTTTATTGTTAGTATGATATAATAATAGATAAGTGAATATGTTTTAAACTAATAATATATGGATACATATATATATTTTTTTTTTTTTTTTTGATAATTAGCGATGAATTGTGACTACAAAGATATTACAAACATGAATACAGAAATTGCTAACTAATAGAAAGTTAGAGTATAATATGAGACAAATATGTCTCCAACAAGGTTCGAACCCATGACCTCTTACATGAAAGGTTGAGCCGGATGCCACTAGGCTATTGAGCCATCGGCGGATACATATATATATTTAAAAAGTGGTACCGTGTGACGAATGTGTATACAAATTTCGAAATGAGTTTTAAAATGAGCTCGTTAAACTTATATAGAGTAACTATATCTTTGGAACTTAATTATGAGTTACATTTAGTATAAAACAATACTAATCACATTTAGATTTGAGTCCAAAATGAATAACAATATTAGTTAGGAACGAACAAACCTAAAATTTCAAAGTCGAAAGTGGGCTCAAATTTAGGTCCAAAACACGAGGCCCAAAATCGGCCCAAAATCGAAACCGAACCGGAACCGATATGAACCGAACTGTTTAGAACCGAAATTGTTTCGATTTTATCTGGCGTAGAACCGATGATGTCAGTTCGGTTCTTTTTTTGTCCAAAACTGAACCGAATCGTGCATAGAGTGAAACACTGTAGCCCGTTTTAAACATGTTAAAAGCTACTACTTGATTGACAATGTCAGTAAATTAAAGACAATGTCATATATTGTCATTACATAGTAGCATCAGAGCTCATATATAATTGCACTATTGGTGTCATCAGTTGTGCTTTTAACCACTCAACCACTTCATAGATACTTGTTGCATCTTCACTTTGTAAATCAAAATCATCTCAAACTCACACCACCAGAAAGGTTAGAATGTTAAACTAATGTCTGCATCCCTCTATTTCTTTTTTGTGTATAACTGCTGGGCAACTCAACTTTCTCGCTGAATAGCGTTATCGCATTGCGTTGCGTAACATAAATATTAACTTTAACATGTTCCACTATTTCGAAATAGTCTATGTTTATACGGGTTAGGAGACCGGATTGTATGTAACGTTATCACAATAATTTTATTGGGAATTCGTTTTTGAGTTAATGCAGGATGACTCAAATTTTGCTCCATGGAACCCTCCATGCTACGATTTATGAGATCAACAAAATTGATAATGATTCTGCTGACAAGGTAACTCAATATAATTGGTGCATTTTCTATTCAACTATGTAACAGCTAGAACAAATTGGTAACTTATACGTTATCAGATTGATATTCTAATCAACGTATTTAACCTTAAGTTTAAATTGTTAAAGCTAAAAGGAAGTAGATTTAAACTCTATACTTCAAATTCTAAAGGTGCATTGTTTGTTATTACTAGACTAGAACTACTTTTCATTCTAAAGATGCTAGAATGACACCTAAATGAAAATAAATTAAACGGCTTAATATATATGTATAAACGTAATGGAATAAAACAATTAGCAATAAGTAACATTTTGTTATTCAAAATTTTTCATCTGTATACCCGATGACTCAATAGTCTAATGACATCTGATTTAAGTTTCATGATTTTCAATGTCTGCATTATTTAGTTTCCTTTGTAAGTGATTATTAGTCATCAGTTTACTTGTACAATCACTTTTTTATGGAACAATTAATAAAACAAATAAATAAAACTTACTTAGTGTACTTGATGCGTTGAGCACCCAATGATATCTCTATTTCTTCTTCTTTTTTACTCAATCCATGAAAAATCTACTCTAGTCTCTTCTACTAATAAGAGCAACAAAAGTATAATAAATGTATAGTTATTCTGTAATTTGTAAGTTATAAAGACTGACATTTGTCTTACTGACAATTGTGTTAATTTTGTTTATAAAAGAACAAAGTTATGTTTTATATAATAAAACAATATAATGTACATCTTGGTGAACCTTCAAAGAAGAAAGGTAAAGATACTCCCTGCGTCCCTAAATGATTGACACATTTTGACTTTTCATGATCAACAAAATACGACTTAAAATGTAAATATCTCTTGTTTTACATGCAATAAAATTATTGTTTAATAGGAATTTATGATCAAATTTTTAAATTTTGACCACAAAAAGTAAAAATGTGACAATCATCCATTTAGGTGGAGGGAGTATATTTTTTCAAAAGATAACTAATGTTATTGTTTAAACTATTGACCTTTGTTCATGCAAATAAACGTTTAATCATTATATTAAATCTCCAAAAGGAAGGGCAGTATGATAACAAAACAATAAAAATCTTTCACTAAAGTTAATTAAAATGGAGTTAATCGAATAGCCTAGTGGAAAAGTCTAGTCACCTAAATCTCAATAATCATTTCAAATAGGTACTGAGAGGCGCCCGAATGAGAGCTAAGTAATCGAAGAACCCTTGTTACTTTCATTATCTCGGCATTTTGCAGGTGGCACAATGCAATGGAAATTTGGTTGATCAAGTCAAGAGTGGATCAATCTATGTAACTGTAGACTTAGGGAAAGCTGGAGTTGCTAGAACTAGAATGTTGCCAGACCGATCGAGTCCGCCATGGAATGAGTCCTTCCACATTTACTGTGCACATATGGTCTCCAATGTGATCTTCACTCTCAACGTGAGCAAGCCCATTGGGATTGACTTGGTTGGAAGAGCCTACTTGCCGGTTCAAGAACTGCTTCGCGGAGAAGTAGTTAATAAATGGCTTGAAATTATTAATACAAGTAACAAATCTGTTCATATGAACTCCAAAATTCATGTTAAGTTGCAATATTTTGATGTTTCACATGAAGTCCAATGGTCAAGAGGTATCGGAAGTCCAAAATTTCGAGGAGTTCCTTACACATTCTTTCCACAGAGAAAAGAATGCAGGGTTACTCTTTACCAAGACAGTCATATTCCTGATGATTTCATCCCGAAGATTCCACTTGCTGGTGGGAAGTACTATGAGCCACATCGATGCTGGGAGGATATCTTTGACGCCATTTCTAATGCAAAGCACTTGATTTACATAACGGGGTGGTCTGTCTATACGGAGATTACCCTGATAAGAGACATGAGGCGGCCAAAACCAGGAGGAGATTTGACTCTTGGGGAGCTACTAAAGAAGAAAGCCAACGAGGGTGTAAGGGTCTTGGTGCTTGTTTGGGATGATCGAACTTCTGCTAAGTTGTTGAAACAGGGTGGACTAATGGCCACTCATGTTAAAGCAACCGATGTTTATTTCCAGGGGACTGGCGTACACTGCGTGTTATGCCCTCGCAATCCTGACAATGGAGAGAGCATTATCCAAGACATACCAATATCTACTATGTTTACACACAATCAGAAGATTGTAGTAGTGGACAGTGAAATGGCCTCTAGTTATTCAAGGAGGAGGATTGTGAGTTTTATTGGTGGTATCGATCTCTGTGATGGAAGATACGACACTCCGTTCCATTCCCTTTTCAGGACTCTAGGAACTGTTCACCATGATGATTTCCATCAGCCTAATTTCAGCGGTTCATCCATTCAGAAAGATGGACCGAGAGAGCCCTGGCATGACATCCATTGCAAATTAGAAGGTCCTGTTGCCTGGGATGTGCTCTTCAGTTTTGAGCAGAGGTGGAAGAAACAAGGAATTGAAGGATTGTTAACGAATCTCAAAGACCTAGAACACATAATCGTTCCTCCATCACCGGTCTTGTTCTCTGATGATATTGATACTTGGAATGTTCAAGTTTTTCGATCCATTGATGGAAGAGCAGCTTCTGGCTTTCCTGAAGAACCCACAGAAGCCGCAAAATTTGGGCTTGTGAACGGAAAGGACCACATAATCGATAGAAGCATTCAGGATGCATATATCAATGCCATTCGTCGAGCTAAGAATTTCATTTACATTGAGAGTGAATATTTCTTGGGAAGTTCTTATTCATGGTATTCAACTGACATCAAAGACGAAGATATTGGGGCGATGAATATAATCCCTAAAGAACTTTCATTGAAGATCACTAGTAAAATTGAAGCAGGGGAAAGATTCAGTATTTACGTAATCTTTCCAATGTGGCCTGAGGGTGAACCAGAGTCGGCTTATATTCAGGCCAAATTAAATTGGCAAAAGAGGACGATGAAAATGATGTATACTGATATAATACGAGCCCTCAACGCAAAAGGGACTAAGGCTAATCCAAAAGAGTATCTTACATTTTTCTGCATTGGCAACAGGGAAGCGAAGATAACTGGAGAATATGAACCTTCAGAAATGCCTGATCGTAATACACACTATTTAAGAGCACAACAAACAAGGCGGTTCATGATCTATGTTCACTCCAAGATGATGATAGGTAACTATATTCTTGCATTCCTTAATCCCAAAATGAGATTCACAAACACCTAAAAGCGTTCTCTATAAAATGCATCAATATAAATTAATCAAAGAATGTGTTTGCAGTTGATGATGAATACATAATTGTTGGGTCGGCTAACATCAACGAAAGATCAATGGCTGGAGGGAGGGATTCCGAGATTGCAATGGGCGCATACCAACCTTATCATCTCTCTACCACAGAACCAGCAAGGGGTCAAGTGCACGGTTTCAGGATGGCATTGTGGTATGAGCACTTAGGTATGCTACAGAATAGCTTCCTGTTTCCAGGAAGTTTGGAATGCATCAGAAAGCTAAATGAAGAGGCTACTAAAAATTGGGATCTCTACAGAAGCAATACCCTGGAAGGTGACCTTCGAGGACACTTGCTGAGTTACCCCTTTCGCCTTAATGAAGCCGGGTCGGTAATCTCACTGCCGGGACAGGATAACATCCCGGACACGAAAGGACTTGTTCGTGGGAAACTTATTGGCAACGATGTTCCTTCGATTCTCACTACGTAATAGCGAACCAGTTTGTCACCTGAAATGAATGCCGGGAGTGCATGGAGTCGCTATATATCTACTTCAATACTTAACCCTTCATGTATGCTCACGATCAGGATTTTCTAGACATTGTTATTAGGGCAAATGGTCAAATAATGATTGAAAAGTATTTCCAGTCCATCATTTATGTGTGATTATTAACACATATGTTTGAAAATGTTATGTCTATCATTCATTATGTCAATTTATCGTTAATACCTTTGATTTTCACCAACATTTTTCTTTTATAATAATTTCATACGAAACTGAGATACAAGGGTATATACTATATAATCACTTTTTGATGTTGAATTATTATTTTACTACTGTTATTTCATGTGTTCGGCATTATTGTTGTATTTCAAAAATTTCAACACATGTTTCATACTTTAACACCCTAGATTGGAATCGTAAAAGTATATTTTTCTCATTTTCTGCTGCTTTAGAAAAAGAAAAAGAGTGTTAAGTTATGCACTCACTATAGTCCGTAAGGTATTAACATGACATGTACTAGCTAAGGACCGATTGGGTAGATGTGATCATGTGAAGAGGAAAATACACAAAAAAGCTGAATTCTGAGTCTGGACAATATCTACAACTTTATCTGATGTCGGAAATCGCGCCTTGCATCTCTATTCTCTAGCACGTTTTTACTATCGAAGACTACTATACTTGCACAAGAATGTGTGAGTGGAGCATTTTAACTACGCCAGTCGCCAGTAAGTAAATTGTACCCAATACATGTATAAATATGCTAGAGAATGCAGAGAACATGAGTGGCTCATTTTAACCAACCCAATAAGTAACATCTTAGACACTTTATTACTGGAGTATTGATTAAGAATATATTATATGCATTTTTTTTTGTAAATTAGTCATGAGGTGAATTTCGAATTCAGGACCTTATACAACTAGGCTATTGGATGAACTCAAATGTATTTTTCGTATGTTCATCTCTTGTGCCTTATACAACGTGTGCCTGTGAAATATATACCGCTCATTCTTACTATAATAGTTATCGTTAAAAAATGTTTTGTTGAGTGGGTTTTGGACTTTAAATCATAATAAGAATAGTTTAGGTATGTGATATTTAAATAATTAAATTCGATTGCAAACATATCATCTTCAAGTGGACAAAAATGGTAGAAAATTATGGTATTATTGAGTTATCTTCTATTAAGAGTTCTCTGAAGAATTATCATTATAATTTATATATTGGTGTAAAAATTAATTGTATAATTTATACATTAAGAAAAAATTTAATATAATTTTTTTTAATAAAACCGTAATTGATCCTACAAAAACATCCCCAAGAATTTGCAAAAGAGTGTCGATGGTTCAATAGTTTAGTGGCATCCGACCTAACCTTTTATGCCAGAGGTCATGCGTATATTATACTCTAACTCTATACTATTAAATAGAAATTTCTGTATTCATTATTTGTAATATCATTTCATTCATAATTCCTCCTAAATTTACAAAAAAAGAAAAAAAAGAATTTGCAAAAAAGTAACGAAAAGAGATGGAGTGATTATTGAGTAAGGAATTCAATAAAAGTGAACCATGGTTATTGACTGTTGTGGTTAGCCCCATAAATAATTGTACCACGTTTGTCAGCCCTCTAAGCCACTCATCCCGATATACCCATACACAATTAATATTTTGTTCCTTTTCCATATTTTATATAATATCCCTCCATTTATTTCTTACATCAAAATCATTTCAAGTCACACTACCTCTCACTATAAAGAGGTTAGGATGCTAACCGGCCTATCTACTTGTTTCTTCCTCTACTTTCTATTATTGTGTATACAATTTGTTGCTAAACATAGGTAATGCATTATATAACCTAAAAATTTAACCATAACATGCCTGGTCGTGGTCGGATTATACGCAATCTTACAATTGTAATATTTCGGAGGCTGTTTCGAGCTAATGCGTTGTATGCTTGCAGAAAACAAGCAGGATGGCTCAGATTCTACTCCATGGAACTCTTCATGCTACAATTTATGAGATCGACAAGCTTGATGCTGGTTTTGCAGGAGAGCTTTTTCACAAGGTAATTCAATATAATTGCTCTATTTTCTTTTCAACATTGTAACATACTTTTTCCATCTGTTCTGTATGTTGGCCAGTCTGTTTCTTGTTTCTCTTGTATCAAACTTACTATGTAACGAGAAAGAGGTCATGGCCTACCTTACCCCTACGTCCGCCCCTGGCTATATACAATCGCACTTTATTTTTCATAATTTCTAAAGGAGTAAATGTCACTTTTTAATGTTTTATTATGTAATTTTAGTACTTAATTATATTTTCATAGTGTTATGTGTCTATAATGTCGAAGTATTTTAAAAATTAGATAATATTTCTAAAAAGTATAAAATTGTCATACTTAAGCCTTACACATTCTACGAAGGAGGTAAATGACGAGATGTATCTGACGTAATTATGATTTTGTAAATTTTATTTGGAATTGGATCTGGGATAGTTGGATTGTGGCGTTGTGCACGTAAGTAAGCAAAGCACCACACATTGAAGATAAAGTTGTACGTGGCCCCCATATGTGAACATAAAATGCTACATATATAAAGAGATGCTATTTAATTACTGGATGATAAGATTGTTGGATCCCAGTTTGAGTGATTAAGTTATTAAGAGTGGCCTTTCAATTAAATTAGTATTAAGTTGTAAAGTTACATCAAATGAGAAATATAGTATATAACTCACATCACATTACACTAAATTAAGTTGCGAAGTTAATTCAATAGGAGTATTATTTTCAATTAGTTATTTTGTTGTATTTGTTTTCATCTATCTCCTAGATTATTTTTGAAAATTTATTGTTATATAACTCACATCACATTAAATTAAGTTGTTATTTGACTTTTTACGGTCATCAATACACGATTTAAAATTTAAATTCTCTAAGTTTGTTCGTGTAAAAATTATAAAAAGTTGATATTTCAAATATATATATTAAAATAAATCTAACGATATCTCATATGACTAACATTTTATTTTTTTATTAGCTAATAAGAACGAATAATCAAATTATTCAAAATTGACTTCAAAAATAGAAATTATATAGAAAGGGAATAACAGATAACTATTGTATTTGTAGATACATTCAGGTTACAGTTACTTAATAATATGTTGATGAAGGTATATTTTTTAACAATAAATGATAATAAATCCCAATATATTTTAATTAACTATCTTTAAAAAAAATTGGTTAGATATATGAACACATTATTTTATACAGTACTCTCTCATCCAATAAATTACATACTAATATAATGTAATCTATTTATAATTCATAGTGATGTGGACCCCACTATGGATATTTATATGTGGGTCCATCTATATATAGAAGGCCCACCAAGACTAACGGACTCAGATCCGTGAACACGCGTTCAGTGGACACGATCCGCATAAGAGCCCGTGGGTACTAGGGTTAACTCTCGCCCATTCAGGAAGAGACACGCGTCCATCCTAGGGCGAGATATCCGGAATCCAAATACTATAAATACAGGGCACACTTCTTCAGAAAAGGTAATGTGCATTTGACCCTGACTATTACTTTACAAACGCCGATTGACTGACTTGATCGTCGGAGTGTTTGTGGTCGAACTCCGACCACACTTTCAGGTCGATGCCGCCCAAGACACGTAACACCAGTAAAGCAACTTCTTCCCGTCCACCAGTCCCTCAACCTATATCAGCCATGTCACGTCCAGAGCCACACCGGGAGGAATCGGCGAGAGACTTGAGGGATCAGTTAAATAAAGGCAAGGGAGTCATGGATCCGCGAGACGAGGGAGATCAAAGATCTCAAGCCGTTCCAGATCTGAGGGACCGTTTAAATCAGAGCCGTCATAGCGGACCGTCCGCGCGGTCAGGAGCCGTTCGTAGGCCGTCGAGGGCAGAGATTAGGGAAGGATGCGGAGAGTCCCAGATGTGCCGACAAGAAGAATCGCGTGGCAAATCAATGGCGCCGTCTGTGGGGAATAGAACAAATATGCCACACCGTTCTCAACCCAGAGCCCACGATGCGGACTCACGCAACAACCAGGGGGCATCCCTTATTGCTGGCCTTAACATCAATGACGAAATCGATCGTGAGGTACGCCGGCGCGTTCGTCTTGAACTGGAAGCCCGCGATGCGGCTGCTGCAGCCAAAATACCAGTTATAAACGTACCGTCAACGCCCCCACCTGTAGTCATACCACCCCCAGCCCCTGCGGTTATACAACCTGTGGGGACCGATCCGGTAATGGCTAAATTGCTTGAAGAACTGGCGTTACTTCGGCAACAAGTTACAAACATCTCTGCGTCTCGCACCCAACCAGTGGTGGCCCACACGCAGATGCCGTTTTCCGCCCGTCTCCAAGCGATAGCCCCTCCTACTGGGTTCACTTTACCCCAGTTCACACAATATGACGGTACCACAGACCCCCAAAAGCATCTAAAGGGCTTCCTGACCCAAATGACGATGGCAACTAATGAACCGGACCTTTACGCTAAAGCATTCGCTAGCAGCCTGCGAGGAAAAGCCTTGGATTGGTATATGGAACTGCCTGCTAATTCGTTGGATACATGGCAGCAAACGGCTACTGCCTTTCTTGCCAAATTTGGAGCGGCAATCCAAGAAGTTGTGGATGAAAAAGTTCTCATGGAGATGCAACAAGGAAAGAACGAATCCCTTCGGGACTTTCATAAACGCTACAATGACATCCTGCTCAGCATTCCCAATTGTGACGCCAAAACGGCGTATATGGGTTTCTTCCGCGCCCTAAATTACGGAGCGCTGAAAAAGAATTTGTTACTCGAAAAGAACCTCTCTAAAGATGAACTCACAGCACGAGTGCGACAATTCATCGAAATGGAAGAATTAAAAACTAGAGAGAAAAAAGACCACAAGAAGGACCTACGAGAGAGCGTCCTAAAAAAGGACAAAACTCGTTCCCCGCCTAAACCGAAAATTTTTGAAAGGTTGCAACGTGATCGAGGCGCTTATTTCACCCCACCTTATAAGCGCAGGGCATATTCACCGCCCCCTCGCGACACCGATCGCAACGGGCCGTTACAAGATTCCGGGACAGAGAAGCCTCGCACTCCTTTGAACACGAGTGTGTCCCGCATATACTCAGCAATAGCAGATAAGAACATGCTTCCTAAACCTAAGCGGCTTAGCACCGCACCCAGCAAGCGAGATCGCAATAAGTACTGCGATTACCATCGTGAACACGGGCACGATACTGACGAGTGCCGCACATTGAAGTCAGAAATCGAAAGACTTATTCAGCGTGGCCACTTGCAGGAATATACTCGCCCTCAAACTAATGCACGTGACCAACGCCCTGCTGAACGCACTAGAGATCGTTCTCCTCCACCGGTTAGGCGGCGCATTGAGACAATCTCAGGGGGCAGGTCCGGAGGCGGTGATTCACGTGCAGCCAGGAAGAAATATGCTCGACGGGACGTTTTCTCGTCACATCAGGTTCAGAGCATGTGTAAAGATCCCATCACTTTTGAGGAAAGAGAGTTGGAAGGGATCGAACTGCCTCACGAGGACCCACTGGTCATAATGCCAGTAATAGCCAACGTAGAGGTAGAACGAATGCTAGTGGACACGGGAAGCTCAGTGGACATATTATACCTGCGTACGTTCGATGCGCTACAGCTTCCAAGGTCACTCATACAGCCTATCCGTACACCTCTTACTGGATTTACAGGACACTCGATTTATCCAGTGGGAGAAGTAGATCTGGATGTAACGATGGGGACCGAGACGGCGATCTCGACAAAACGAATCTCCTTCACAGTCGTCAAGCTAGACGACCCGTCATACAATGGCATAATCGGGAGACCGTCATTAACGGAATTCAGGGCCGTGGTTTCGCCCATCCACTTAAAGCTTAAGTTCCCTACAGCCCAGGGTATAGGCGAGATGGCGGGAAGACAGAAGCACGCGCGGAAATGTTACTTATCGTCTGTGCCCGCAGTGGATAAGAGTGATGACGAGCATCCAAAGAAGAAGGGGAAAGTAGAGTCTCCCGCACAGGTCAATTCTGTAAGAGTCCAGGATAACGCGCCGACGGAGCGTGATAGTGAGAAGAAAGCAGTCCCTCATGAAGAAATCGAGGAAATCCCCTTCGTAGAAGATGACGTGTCCAAAACTTTCAAAATAGGGACACGGCTGGGGGCAATGCACCGACAAGAGTTAGTTCAGTTGATCAGGAGTTTTCAAGATGTGTTCGCTTGGGGTCCCGATGATATGCCAGGGGTAGACCCTAGTATTGCTTTGCATCACCTGTACCTTGACTCGTCGGTGCGCCCGGTGAAACAGAAGAAAAGGAATTTTAGTGACGAGAAAAATATGGCCATCCGTAAGGAGATCTCCACGTTGATGGAGGCCCGGGCCATCCAAGAATTACAGTTTCCCCGATGGATAGCCAATGTGGTATTGGTAAAGAAGCCCAATGGAAGTTGGCGAATGTGCACAGATTTCACTAATCTTAATAAAGCTTGCCCGAAGGACTTCTATCCATTACCGTGTCTGAATCGTCTGGTCGACGGTAGTGCAGGGTATGAAGTCTTCGATTTTATGGACGCATCTAGGGGATATCATCAGATCCGGATGGCAGATGAGGACGCAGCCGATACGGCTTTTATCACGGAATACGGGCTATATTATTGGGCAGTCATGCCTTTTGGGTTAAAAAATGCCGGGGCCACGTATCAGAGGATGGTCAACTCCATGTTTGCAGGACAAATTGGGAGAAACATGGAAATTTATGTAGACGATATGTTGGTAAAAAGTAAACTAAAGGGAGATCATATAGCTAATTTACACGAGACGCTATCCCGACTGAGAGAAACCCGGCTGCGCATCAATCCAGAGAAATGCTCGTTTGGGGTTACGTCTGGTAAATTTCTGGGGTACATGATAAGTGAACGGGGCATTGAACCTAACCCTGATAAAATACAGGCGTTGATCGACATGAGGGAGCCAAAAAGCTTCAAAGACATCCAAAAGTTGACGGGGTGTCTAGCGGCTCTGAGCCGATTCATATCCAAGTCAGGGGAGCGAAACCTTCCTTTCTTCAAAGTCTTACGAAAAGCCAGCCGGATGGAGTTTAAAGAAGCATGGGACGAGGAAAGTTCTGCGGCCTTCAAAGAACTCAAAGCTTACTTGGGATCGCCCCACCTACTCACACGGCCTGAACCATCAGAAACGTTATTTCTCTACTTAGCCGTGTCAGATGGGGCAGTAAGTAGTGTGCTCGTCAAGGAGCATGAAGCCGTTCAGAGACCGATTTACTACGTCAGCCATGTATTGCACGGGCCAGAAGAGAGATACCCGCTCATCGATAAGTTTGCATTAGCTGTCGTGGTATCGGCTCGGAAATTGAAAACATACTTCGAAGCCCACCCCATATGCATCGTTACGGACCAACCACTTCGTCGAGTGATTGCGAAACCTGCCCTTTCGGGTAGACTCACGGCATGGGCCATCGAGTTAAGCGAATTTGATCTCACATTCGTGGGACGAGCGAGCCTAAAGGCTCAGGTCTTGGCTGACTTTGTTGTCGAATGCACCACTAAAGAGCCCTACGTGGGAGCGGAACACGCGCATGATTTACCAATCCCATGGGTCGTGTTCGTTGATGGGGCCCGCAACCAGAAGGGAAGCGGCGCAGGGATCGTGTTCCGAGGCCCTAACGGCGAGTACATGGGGTACGCCTTACGTTTCAATTTCCCCGCTACTAATAACGAGGCGGAATATGAAGCGTTGATAGCAGGGATGCAGTTGGCAAAAGAGATAGGTTTGGCCAAAATACTCATTAAAGCAGACTCAAAGCTTATGGTCGACCAGGTCAAGGGGCATGCAGAAGTACGAAACGAATCACTTCATCAATATAAGGCGATGGTTGACCAACTCCGAGAACAATTTGACCAAGTAGAGGTCCAATACGTCCCGAGAAGCAACAACGCAGAGGCGGATTTTATGTCCCAATTGGCCACCGTTCAATTCGCTGAGTTACCATTTGGGGTAAAAGTAGAGATACGAGAACAACCCGCCTATGTGGGCGTGCGAATTGATACAGTCCTAGAAGACGTCCCCGATTGGCGCACCCCTCTGGTACAGTATTTACTTTATGATACCCTACCAGAAGATAAGGTGACGGCGGCCAAGGTCCAAAGTCGTAGCTTACGATTCCATGTGGAAAAAGGGGAACTATACTGGAAATCGATCGATGGGCCGCTCTTATTTTGCGTAGCGCAGGCCGATATACCGTTGATTTTGGCAGAAGTACACGAAGGATGGTGCGGTAGTCACATAGGGGGCAAGGCATTAGCCTTGAAAATCGCAAAGACTGGTTACTACTGGCCCACTCTAGCACGAGACGCAAGAGAGTTCGTCAAACGGTGCGACATCTGCCAGAAACATAGTAATGCCCCTCAAATTCCTGCCACCACAATGACCCCCGTCATTAGTCCCATACCTTTCGCGGTATGGGGAATCGACTTAGTTGGAAAGCTTCCACGAGCAGCTGGGAACGTAGAGTACATTTTGGTAGCAGTGGACTATTTTAGCAAATGGGTCGAAGCGATTCCCCTATCTAGGGTCCGAAGCGAGGAAGTGGTTAGATTTCTGTGGAAAAATATTGTAACTAGGTACGGAGTGCCCCGCGTCCTGGTATCTGATAATGGGACGCAATTCGAAGGACGCCCTGTAGCCTCATTCTGCGAAAAATACAATATTGAACAAAGATTCGCACCCGTCTACTATCCTCAGTCTAATGGTCAAGTGGAGGTTATGAACCGAGTCATTATGAATGGGATCCGCAAGAACTTGGGACAAAGTGAGCTCGTGGGGGGCACATGGGTGGAAGAACTACCCGCAGTGCTATGGTCTATGCGCACCACCCCATCATTTGCAACAAAGGCCACCCCGTTTAGCTTGGTTTATGGAGCCGAAGCACTTATTCCGGCCGAGGTCGGGCTCCCAACATACCGACAAAGAGGATTCGACGAGGAGCGTAATATGGAACGACTCAAAGACCGAATGCTATTCATCGACGAGGATAGAGATGAGGCCTTATACCAAAGTTTGGCATTTAAACAAAGAATGGCTAGGATATATAACAAACGAGTTAAAGGACGTCAATTCTCATCCGGAGATTTGGTCCTACGATTGTTATCGGCCAGTCAACCAACCAAGGTGAACAAGCTCAGCCCAAAATGGGAAGGCCCGTACCGCGTCAGACGAGTTCTGGGACCTGGTACGTACGAGCTAGAAGACATTGACGGCACGGCGATACCAAGAACATGGCACGTGACGAAATTAAGGCCATATTATGTTTAATTTTCGTATGTTTTAAACATTTCAAAACATCCAAGTTGATGTAATCAAGACGTTTTTCACCGGTTTTCCTATACACTCGTCGAATAGTTACGCAAAGTTCAAAGTACACTTCGCATTTCATTATGCGAAAAACTTTAACTTTAAACACTATACACTCGTCGAATAGTTACGCAAAGTTCAAAGTACACTTCGCATTTCATTAAGCGAAAAACTTTAACTTTAAACACTATACACTCGTTTACTAGTTACGCAAAGTTCAAAGTACACTTCGCATTTCATTATGCGAAAAACTTTAACTTTAAACACTAAACACTCGTTTAATAGTTACGCAAAGTTCAAAGTACACTTCGCATTTCATTATGCGAAAAACTTTAACTTTAAACACTATACACTCGTTTAATAGTTACGCAAAGTTCAAAGTACACTTCGCATTTCATTATGCGAAAAACTTTAACTTTAAACACTATACACTCGTTTACTAGTTACGCAAAGTTCAAAGTACACTTCGCATTTCATTATGCGAAAAACTTTAACTTTAAACACTAAACACTCGTTTAATAGTTACGCAAAGTTCAAAGTACACTTCGCATTTCATTATGCGAAAAACTTTAACTTTAAACACTATACACTCGTTTACTAGTTACGCAAAGTTCAAAGTACACTTCGCATTTCATTATGCGAAAAACTTTAACTTTAAACACTAAACACTCGTTTAATAGTTACGCAAAGTTCAAAGTACACTTCGCATTTCATTATGCGAAAAACTTTAACTTTAAACACTATACACTCGTTTAATAGTTACGCAAAGTTCAAAGTACACTTCGCATTTCACAATGCGAAAAACTTTAACTTTAAACACTATACACTCGTTAACAGTTACGCAAAGTTCAAGGTACACTTCGCATTTCATTATGCGAAAAACTTTTAACTTTAAACACTATACACTCGTCAAATAGTCGCGTAAAGTTCAAAAGGTGCTTCGCATTTTTCTATGCGAACCATGGCTAACTTTTGCACTATATATTCCGTTATAACCTTCAACACTGTTCAATTGAGAAATCAGTTCACCCAGTCGAAACTGTGGATTCGTTCAAGCGTTCCAACTCAATCTATATTTCGACTCTGTAAAACGTGCTAATCACAAGTTTTACAAGGGGGCAAGGGATATAGGAATGACTTGGGACGACTTGTGCGGATATAAACGAATAAGAGCTGGCTACTAAAACGAAGAAGATGCGTAAAGAAAAACGAAATTCAAAGGAATTACCAACTACTAAATCCAGAAAATACACGGAAAGATGAGTGATGTTCAAATACATTCATAAAGAGTGATATTGTTTAAGATACAAAGATTCAAGAGTCAGGATCGGTCTTGGGCGGCTTCAAACCAGGCTGGGTCCAGCTCGTTCTGCACCTTGAACTCCTCCAGCTTCTCCGCCAGGATGGGCAGCTCGTCAGAATAAGTCTCGACGAAGGAGGTCAAGCACTCGGCCATATCCACCCTCGCCGCAAACGTTACCTTGTCACTATTAGCATAAGCCTCCACCGCAGAAGTAATCAAACCTTGTTGGTCGGATTGGAGTTGGGCCAGAGACGAGTTGGCGGTGGCCGCCTCAGCTTGAGCCGCCGCAGTCACTTTCTCTGCTTCTGCTGCTCGTAAAAGGGCGGCGTCCCGAGCTTCTTGTGACTCAGTTATGCTTTGGGACCAGGTCTCCTGCTCGGACCTTAACTTCGCCACCTCTACTTCCAGCTCCTCTACGCGAGCCCGGTGTCTCCTAGCCTCCAGCACTGCCTCCTCGTGCAGCTTCACCTGCACCGCCTCATGCTCAGTCATTTTCTCCAGATGATCAAGTGCAGCCGCACACTCGTTGTCCTTAGTATGGAAGGCCCGCTCCGCCAGGCTGGACCGACGAGTCATAGCAAACACCCCATGAAGAGCCTAGACATGGTAGAGAGAAGATCAGACTTAGGCTACATGTTTTAACAAAATAATTAAGGAAAGAATAGAGATATCACCTTCATCAACACGTACATAACAGCCTCGCCCTGCGCCTCTGCGTCCCTCGTCTCCACGAAGGGAGCAATATCTACAGGGGTAATTAGGGGCTGGATGGCCTGCATCGCCATCTGTGGAGTGTAAGAGGTGGATTTTTCTATCTCAACTCCGGCCGGACGAAGGGTGTAAGGAGGACGGTTGATACATAAAGACGCGGGCAGAGGAGGCGGCTGAAAAGCTGGGTTGGTGAAACGAGATTTGAGCGTTCTTGATTGCTCAGCAACCCTAGGAGGCGTATCAGTGGTGGATGGAGAGCGAGCAACTTCAACAGAGGAAGCTCGAGGAGTCGGATGAGGAGATGGATGAGAAGACCCCCCTCCTACGTTCAAGGGTAAATCAGTGGGAGGAACCGGGGAGGGGGTAGACGGGGTAGGAGAGCTTCGAGCCACGGGAGAAGAAGTCGTGACGGTCGAGGACGAAACAGTCGAACTCACCGTCTTCCTTTTAAAGATAGAAGGGCGTAAGATTGTTTGCACGGCCGGACGCTTTTGGGCCCGGGACGAAGAAGGTGGTTTAACAAGAGTGGAAGGAAGGAAAGCAGAAGGAATGGTGGACGGGTCGGTGACGGCTCGAGCAACCACGGGTGCGTCAATTAAAGGCACTCGGGCACCCGCCATTTCATCCAGCTCTACACGGGACGGATCCTCCGTAGCTGTAGCAGCTGACAAGACATCCACTGCAAAACCAAGAAAGAAACACAAGATTAGAAATACACACGAAAGGAAACAAAACGAAAACAGAACCAAGGTTATGTCTATACCCCACTCAGGCTCGGCGTCTCGAAACTCTTTGGACGGCACCAAACCCGCCCGAATCAGAACACCCTCTTCAACGAACAAAACCCATGAGAGGGGCGGGTTAAACTCCGTGGTTATCTTAACCCTATAGGATGCCTCGACAGCCGAAGTGGAGATGTTTCCCAAACGGCCTATAGCACTACGAGCCACCGGCCCGATGGGAACATCCGCACTCATACCACCCTTCACCATAAACCATCGGTTATGCCACCGTCTGTCCTGTACCTTATTGGGACGCACGAAGATGGCCGCCCCGCTGGGAGTTGTCGAAAAGGTCACTAGACTGTCGGCCTTATGAACTACGTTATAGTTTTCCTTAAAAAGGGATACAGTCGGTTCTACCCCTACGACCCTACAGGCCACTTGGAAGGCAGTCAAGAGTAGCCAGGAGCCCGGGTGGATTTGGATGGGAGAAACGGGTATAGAGCGGAGAAGGTTTTCAACAAATCGAGGCATCGGAAGACGAAGCCCAAAAGTAAAGTCCTCGACGTATATGGGAGTCCAGCCATCCTCATACGACATCAAAGATTCGTCGTCGTAGGGTAGCCGCATCTCAACGAAATCAGGAATAGAAAAATATTCCCGAAAGCCAATGAGATGGGACTCCTTAACAATAGAAGGTAGGGAATGTCTAAGGTAAGTGGGACCGAGAGGGTTCTTCCTACCTTTGGACGATTTCGGAACGCTCTCCTCACGGGGCCCCGAGCTGGACGCCTCAACTAACTGGTGCTCCATCTCCTCGGCCAGTTGTTCGTCCCGCGAAGTATCCTACAAAGAGAAACAAAAGCGTGAGACGTAACCATCAGCCAAAAGGTGTCGCGAGCTTACCCGTAAAGACATGTCACGAGGCATTACCTCGCGGGATTGTTCAAGTGTAGCATCGGGGGGACCCGACGAGGTTATAACCACGTCTTCATCTACGTTGATTATCGGAGCAGTAGAATCGTCTCGCGCCATTAAAGGAAGATCTGCGCATAAACACATCAGTTAGAACCAACGCGTCAATATATCACCACACGCGTCAGGGGTGACAGGTGTCAGAAGGTGAAGAGTCATTGGGTTTTCCCGCCTAAACAGATGAACAGTTGACAGTTGTCATCCCAACTGTTCATCTTCCAGAAGATGAACAGGTTTTGCCGGAAACCACCATCTCCGATGGTCGGAAACGGTTACAACCCTCTTAGAGATTCAGGAAAGCATCGGAAAATGCATACATTCATCTTGAAGACCCAGAAAATATCAAGAAGACAACATGCTATCACATTGAAGGTCGAAAAACACCAAAAAGAAAATACACTCAATACTCAAAAAGGTGCCCAGTACTCAGAATCATCCATTCCCAAAATCTTTACGAAATCCAGGCTATAACTATCCAGGAATCATTACAAAGTCTCCCTACAATCCATGGAAGTTGTCTACACACTCAAATTCCTACATGCCCTATATTAAGAATGGAAACCGAAGTGCAAAAGAAGAAAATAACAGATAACAATCTACAACGACATATTATCTAGTACAAAGGAAGAATGTACTTACCGGGTGGTAGAATAAGGATAAAATGGAGGTTGAAGATGAAAGAGTCCGAGAATTGTAGAGAGAATTTAAAACAGAGAGTTTTTCAGAAATGAGAAGTGAAGTTTGAAGGAAGAAGAAATACCTTTTATAGGTATATAATGGAGACGAAGCGGACCAGGTGTCCAATAAGGACACGCGTAAGAGTATTGACGAATGTCCCATAGGGAAGGGTCCAGTTGTCTGTCGAACCATGGATCCATTTCTCGATCGTCGCCCATGGACGAAACGTGGGAGGGATTCTCGAGAAATGGCGGGGGCAATGATGTGGACCCCACTATGGATATTTATATGTGGGTCCATCTATATATAGAAGGCCCACCAAGACTAACGGACTCAGATCCGTGAACACGCGTTCAGTGGACACGATCCGCATAAGAGCCCGTGGGTACTAGGGTTAACTCTCGCCCATTCAGGAAGAGACACGCGTCCATCCTAGGGCGAGATATCCGGAATCCAAATACTATAAATACAGGGCACACTTCTTCAGAAAAGGTAATGTGCATTTGACCCTGACTATTACTTTACAAACGCCGATTGACTGACTTGATCGTCGGAGTGTTTGTGGTCGAACTCCGACCACACTTTCAGGTCGATGCCGCCCAAGACACGTAACACCAGTAAAGCAACTTCTTCCCGTCCACCAGTCCCTCAACCTATATCAGCCATGTCACGTCCAGAGCCACACCGGGAGGAATCGGCGAGAGACTTGAGGGATCAGTTAAATAAAGGCAAGGGAGTCATGGATCCGCGAGACGAGGGAGATCAAAGATCTCAAGCCGTTCCAGATCTGAGGGACCGTTTAAATCAGAGCCGTCATAGCGGACCGTCCGCGCGGTCAGGAGCCGTTCGTAGGCCGTCGAGGGCAGAGATTAGGGAAGGATGCGGAGAGTCCCAGATGTGCCGACAAGAAGAATCGCGTGGCAAATCACATAGTATCATTGGCTTTTTATATTTATATAATATAATTAACAATAACAATATTCAATGTTAAAATTTCACGTCTATTATTCTTGATATGTTTGTGTTCTTTTTTGCTTTTGCATATATATTTACATTTCTTTTTTAAACTTTCAAATATACTGTTAGTATTTAACTACTATATATCCTCATGTTAACATTTGATAAAAAAATTCAAATGGCACAGTCGATTACATATTTATTTCAAATGTGTTACTTTTGGTTTGATCGTTAACTTTTATGTTAGTTCACTAACACGGTAACACCAAGGACACATGCTAATTAATCATTTAACCTTTTTTAGAGGGATTGATTAGTAATTTCACAAAATTTACGTCCAAAATTAGAGGAACAAATAAAGAGAAAATCTCAAAAACTCTCGACCTGGAGCCAAACTTTACTAAAACTTATGAGGGATCAACTCGGCTTGATTATACCGTTTCAAGATTCAATTCTGCTCGAGGTCCGAAAAGTTTAGAGTTCGTTCGAACCAAAGCTTGTTAAATTTATAATCTTCACATTTGCAGGTGGCACAAGGCATTGGGAACTTGGTTGGTCAAGGTAACAGTGGTTCAATCTACGCAACGGTGGACTTAGAGAAAGCTAGAGTTGCTAGAACTAGATTGTTGACAGATCGAAAGAGTCCCCGATGGTACGAGTCCTTTCACATCTACTGTGCACATTTGGCCTCCAATGTGATCTTCACTGTCAAAGTGAGCAATCCTGTTGGGGCCGAATTGATCGGAAGAGCCTACTTGCCAGTTCAAGAACTGCTTTCCGGAGAAGTAGTTGACAAATGGCTTGAAATCATGAATACGAGTAACAAACCTATTCATGGGAACTCCAAAATTCATGTGAGGTTGCAATATTTTGATGTAACTCAGGAAGTCCAATGGTCAAGAGGTATTTTAACTCCTAAGTTTCCAGGAGTTCCTTACACATTCTTCCCTCAGAGAAAAGAATGCAGGGTTACTCTTTACCAAGACAGTCATATTCCTGATGATTTCATCCCGAAGATTCCACTTGCTGGTGGGAAGTACTATGAGCCACATCGATGCTGGGAGGATATCTTTGACGCCATTTCTAATGCAAAGCACTTGATTTACATAACGGGGTGGTCTGTCTATACAGAGATTACCTTGATAAGGGATACGAGGCGGCCAAAACCAGGAGGAGATTTGACTCTTGGGGAGCTACTTAAGAAGAAAGCCAATGAAGGTGTAAGGGTCTTGATGCTTGTTTGGGATGATCGAACTTCTGTTAAGTTGTTGAAACAGGATGGACTAATGGTAACTCATGACGAAGAAACTGGGATTTATTTTCAGGGAACTGATGTACACTGCGTGTTATGCCCTCGCAATCCTGATGATGGAGGAAGTATTGTCCAGGACATATCAATATCTACTATGTTTACACATCATCAAAAGATTGTAGTTGTGGACAGTGAAATGCCCCCTGGTGACTCAAGGAGGAGGATTGTAAGTTTTGTTGGTGGTATCGATCTCTGTGATGGAAGATACGACACTCAGTTCCATTCCCTTTTCAGGACTTTAGGAACTGCTCACCATGATGATTTCCATCAGCCTAATTTCAGCGGTTCATCAATTCAGAAAGGCGGACCGAGAGAGCCCTGGCATGACATCCATTGCAAATTAGAAGGTCCAGTTGCTTGGGATGTGCTCTTCAATTTTGAGCAGAGATGGAAGGAACAAGGAATTCAAGGGTTGTTAATAAATCTGAAAGACCTCCAAGACATAATCATTCCTCCATCACCTATCCTATTCCCAGATGATATTGATACTTGGAATGTTCAAGTTTTCCGATCCATTGATGGAGGAGCGGCTTATGGCTTTCCTGAAGAACCCGAAGAAGCTGCGAAAGTTGGTCTTGTGAGTGGCAAGGAGACAATAATCGATAGGAGCATTCAGGATGCATATATCAATGCCATTCGTCGTGCTAAAAACTTCATTTACATTGAGAATCAATATTTCTTGGGAAGTTCTTACTCATGGTATTCAACAGACATCAAAGACGAAGATATTGGAGCACTACATGTAATCCCTAAAGAACTTTCATTGAAGATCATTAGTAAAATTGAAGCAGGAGAACGATTCAGTGTTTACGTAATCGTTCCAATGTGGCCTGAGGGTGAACCAGAGTCTGCTTCTGTTCAGGCCATATTGAACTGGCAAAAGAGGACAATGCAAATGATGTACACTGATATAATACAAGCCCTGAAAGCGAAAGGGATTAGGGCTAATCCCAAAGATTATCTATCATTTTTCTGCATTGGCAACAGGGAAACAAAGATGACTGGAGAATATGAACCTTCAGGAAGGCCTGATGCAAATACAGATTATATAAGAGCACAACAAGCAAGGAGGTTCATGATTTATGTGCACTCCAAGATGATGATAGGTAACTGATTTCTTGCATTGTTCCGTCCCAATTAACATCTTCGAAATTCAAGACAGATTTGGATGAATGTTTCCATTTTTTTTTGTTATTATGTTATAAGAGTAATTCAGGGCCTTATAAATGTTTTGTAGTAAGACCGATGGATCAACTGCTGAGTTTACAAACACCGGTAAGTGTCCTCTTTAATATGTATCAGCCGAAACTAATAAAAGAACGTGTTTGCAGTGGATGATGAATACATAATTGTTGGGTCTGCTAACATCAACCAAAGATCAATGGCTGGAGGTAGGGATTCAGAGATTGCAATGGGCGCATACCAACCTTATCATCTGTCGACCACAGAACCAGCAAGGGGTCAAGTGCACGGTTTCAGGATGGCGTTGTGGTATGAGCACTTAGGTATGCTACAGAATAGCTTCCTCTTTCCTGAAAGTTCGGAATGCATGAGAAAGGTAAATGAAGAAGCTACTAAGAATTGGGATCTTTTCATAAGCGATACTCTGGAAGGTGACCTTCCAGGACACTTACTGAGTTACCCCATTGGCATTACCGAAGAAGGCGTGATCACTCCACTTCCCGGAATGGAGAACTTCCCAGACACGAAAGCGCCTGTTCTTGGGGCTCTTGCTGCCTACATTCCTCCTATTCTCACTACTTAATGACTCAGT
This sequence comes from Echium plantagineum, assembly GCA_003412495.2. Taxonomy (NCBI): domain Eukaryota; kingdom Viridiplantae; phylum Streptophyta; class Magnoliopsida; order Boraginales; family Boraginaceae; genus Echium; species Echium plantagineum. The sequence continues at coordinate 14,841,526 of CM016563.1, read as the reverse complement.
TTGTCCAATAAATGAACTCAGGAGTGCATGGAATCACTATATGTCTACCTTCTTGACATTATTGTTATTATGATCAGTATCATGATTCATGAATAACAAGTACTGTTCTATAACTTAATTATATTGGTGTGATATTACTCCGCCAAGTTTTCTTTGAATATTTCTACGACGCTAAAACATGTCTCTTTTTTTTTTTGCAAAAATTATATTAAACGAGGCATGAATAGTGCACTCAATATCATTATTGATGTGCGGCGTGCACAAAAAAGTGTACAAAAGATTAACAAACCAGAAGACAGATTCTATTAGTATCTCATGGACTCATGCCACGGGCACAAAAACCATTTTTTTTTTAATTTAAATTTTGAATTAAATCTCGTAATGTTTTATTGTTTCCTTTCCTTTTCTTAATTACCTCTTTTTTTATGCAATATATGAATATCTATTTTAAAATGAATAATAGGAAATTTGTTAATTTTTTTTAAAGAAGGAAATTTGTTAAAATATTCATATAAAAAGTAAACTTCAAAAATTTTAAAAAGTGATGATTAAAAATGAGTTAATCGGATAGTCTAGTGGAAAAGACTCTTGCTAGTGACCAGAATGTCCTGAGTTTGATATTCACCTCATCGTTAATTTACAAAAAGAAAAAATGATGATTAAAAATGTATTTCAAAGAAAATGTGAGGAAGCTGATGTGAGCACCACTAATTACTACTACTATATGTCCACCACGAGAATAAATAAGTATCACACATTTACGTTTTCCTCATATACTACTTCATATACGAGTATTTGTTAAAATAAGGTGATTTTATTGCTACAATCATACAGAATATTATAGACCCTAGATAGTTTCCATAATTGAAAGAACCTTTATGGTTTATGGTTGATGTTGGCAAACAAGGAATGAATCATAAGCGACCTAACTGGTATAGTGAGATATCAGTTATGGTTTGGCTAATATTCCATAATTATGTTCATTATTAAATGATCTTATAACTAGTAGATTTAATTTATTTAACTCGATCTAACGGTGTATATATATTTTGACTATATCAAACCAATATAATCCAACAAATATACACCCAACTATCTATATTCATTTATTATAAATGGTAGGTACGCGAGTTCAATTATTTGTTGAAGATTTTGATCAATAATAAAAATTTTATAGTCTTATTTGTTAATAAATATAAAATTGATTTTATCAAATTTAATTCAATAACTTTATATTTATTTGATTTATCATGATAAAAATTAAAATAAAAATCATCATCAAAATTCAAAAACATTACCCTGTTAATTAAAAATTAAAAATGATTTTAAAATCATTAGTCGTCGACATGATAGCACCTAGTAAACAAAAGGTCAAAGTGAGATCCCATGAGTCTTGAGTTAGTAGTTCGGATTTAGAATTATTTAACTCGAAAAAATCATTTCTTGGATCCAACACGTTTAATGATGATTCCTCACAATTAAATCCCATATACATTGTTGTTTTTATTTCTCCATCTAAGAATGCATAAAAGCTTCATACGTCTCTCGAAGGTGAGCAATTACGGAATTGAATTTGAAATATTGCGAATTTGATTTCCAATTCCTAATTATTTTGCAGCATTTTAGTTCATCTTCATGGTCAAGCTGGAAACTTTCTGCTAAATTTATGAAAAGTCTAGATATGTTACTGATCAACTTTATTTTGGATTGTTGAAGTTGATGTGAAGATTGACTTTTTTGGGGTTGAAGCTATTGGGGTTTAGGGAGACATGGATTCAACGCTACCCAAACAGCATTCGTTAATGGCGTATCCTAGGACATTTTTAAGTATAATAGCTTCAGTTGTTGGTTTAGCTATGTTTTTATGTTTAGCTTCGTCCTTGTTGATTTCGCAACCGATAGGGCCTACTGTTCGTAATTATTTCTATGGGGTTGATAGTTCAGAAAAGAGCGATCTAGGGGCTAGTGTGAATGGTCTTGTTGTTGAGACTCGTGTTGATAAAGTTGAAATAGAGGAAAAAGGGAATTCGACTGAGTTTGATAAAAGCAAATTAGATGATGGAAAGGGTGGTGATTGGAAAAGTAATGGTGTAGTTAATGGCGATAGAGGTGAGGGTGAGAAGAAGGTCCCGGATTCTCACTTGCCAGAGGTTGATGAATCTTCCGAATCAATGGAAGGGAAAAAGAGTGATGAAACTATTGCGGTGAATACATTGCAAAACTCTACTGCACAAACAATAGATCAGGATTCTACTGAGAAATCTAATGGTAAGGGCGGTGATGACCAGCTAAAAGGGGCTGAGGAGAAGCATCAGAGTACTAAAGATCCAGAAGGAAATGGATCTTCAGAATCGGGGCAGGGTGAAGACTTGAACTCTACACCCACGGCTTCATCGGAGAATTCTACTATAGCAACATATGTGAAGGATGTTGGTGAAGTTGGGAATACGACATCCTCCTCTGAGCAAACTAAGAAAAGGGAAACTGATTCAATTGATTCAGGTACGAGTCTTTTTTTTTCATTTTTCCTCTTTGGGTACGCACACACACATATAGATAAATTGTCTCATTCAATCCTTGAATTATCCATAATTCTGTATTTGCATTCTGCAAAAAAAATCATTGTATCACATTCATTTTTAATGTGCAACGATTTCAATACCTTTATGTATATTTTCTTGCTGTTCAAGATAATATTGTCTTTCTGTGCAAAATAATTTACTGTTTGATGCTATGAATCTCTGATGGTTTCAGACAATACTTACTGTATGGGTATATAGTAGTGGAAAGAAGGCAGAGGATTATGAAAATATGATTTTGTAATAATTTTTTGTTACACATCACTCTAGCAGTTTTACGTTTTCCCTATATTTTGTCGCCTGGCTATGTTGATACTTATGCTGTTCATTCAACTCATATATTTTGCTGATTACTTTATACAAATGACTTATGTTAACCGCAGTTTGGTCAATCAATTAGTAGTCATGAAATTCATGAAAAGAATACTTCATTTACTTAGAAAAGCATAAAATTAATAGGTGGTGTCACTTGCAAATGCATGTTTTTCCTTCAAATCAGTTGTTAAGTCTGGCCTCCTTATAGTTTTTTTAAGGAAATATTAATAATAAATATTCTTTTGTCTGCAAATTGACATTTTTCTTCTTTCCCTGTGGAAACTTTTTATGGAAGAAAGTGGTCACTTGTTATGTATATTTTTTCTTGAAGATTTCCCTTTCAAACACGAGAGTTCAGAATTTATGACATGAAAGTTTATTTGTTTCTTGCAGAATGTGATCTATACCGTGGTAAGTGGGTTTATGATGTAGCTGGACCACTATATACCAACAACTCCTGTCCTGTCCTTACACAGATGCAGAACTGTCAAGGTAATGGAAGGCCCGATAAAGACTATGAGAATTGGCGATGGAAACCTAACCAATGTGATCTTCCACGATTAAATCCTAGAAAATTCTTAGAGTTGATGAGAGGGAAGACAATAGCTTTTATTGGTGATTCTGTTGCACGCAATCAGATGGAGTCCATGCTCTGTATTCTTTGGCAGGTTAGTACAAAATCTCTGCTATTATAGTTCAAATGGATCTTTTAAAATTGGCACTGTACACAATCTTTATTCTCTCTCTTTTTTATAGTGTTATCTTCGTAAAATCTTTGTTCTTGGTCCATGTCCTTGACTATGCTATTTAATTGAGTAATTCTCTGTCCTTGAATATGCCATCTCCCTGTCCTCTTATTCCTTAAATTCTTTACATTTGATTGACCTTCTGATCTGTCAATTTCTGTATTTCCTTGCTGCGTTCTTCGTCAAGGATGATGATAGAAAGAGAAAAAACAATAGAAAGAAAAAGATTGTGTGCACAATTTTTTCTGATTCTTTGATTTTGGATCCTTTTAAAGAAGAGAAATAAAGAACTGTGGTAAATGTGATATTTTTTGTTGACTATTTGGATGCATTATCTTTTGAAGTTGCTAAACTGATCATTCTTTTGGCTACTCTTCTGGGAAACCAGTTAAGCCCTAACGAAATTAGCACATCAACAATTTTGTTTCATTTGGATTTTGTCTTGTTGGGGAACTGGGGGGGGGGGGGGGGGGGGGGGGTTATTGGTAGAGTTTATGAATAAGCTACTTAAGTCTCGACAATGGAGATCCCCAGCATATCCCATAGAAGGCATTGGTCCATGAAGTCAGGATTGATGGAGAAATTTGAGAATACATAATTATGAGGGACTTAAGAAGGCATTGGTGAACAAGGGAACAACAACTTCTGATAATGTGGCTGAAAAGATGAAGCTAAAAGAAGTTAGTCACCCTGGTCAAAACTTGACACTCGGGCACACCATAAGCTTCCAGACTTGCTTTATGCTTTCTATTAGGTTCTGAGTTATATCCTATATACAAAATATAGGCTGGTTTCATGTATATTGTCGAGCAATCTTAAGGGCAGAAGGCTGCACATATTAGTTAAAGCTCATCTGAGAAATGAGTACATTTATTGATTAAATGAAAGATTGAAAGTATGGCTTAACTGCATGAGTTGGTTTCTTTGTGAATACCACCAAAAAGGTATATGGTGCATAACCATTAATTTATATTCCCAGAACTAATTTGTCTTCCATCGATCCATCCTAAGATACTATGAGATGATATCATTTCTTATGATTTTTTCTTTCTATCATCATCATCCAGGCCGAAGAACCCATAAATCGAGGAAACAAAAAAATGCAACGGTACTTTTTCAAGTCAACATCAACGACGGTAGTCCGAATATGGTCTTCTTGGCTAGTGCACCAAATTACAGAGCCCTTTGATTATGCTCCTGCTGGTGTTACCAAACTCCATCTTGATGCTCCTGATGAAGGCTTTATGCAATACATCAGGGAATTTGATGTGGTTGTTCTTTCCTCAGGCCATTGGTTTGCCAAACAGTCTGTCTATATTTTGAACAACGAAATTGTGGGAGGTCAATTATGGTGGCCAGACAAGTCTAAAAAAATGAAAGTCAACAACATTGAGGCCTTTGGAATATCTGTGGAGACAATACTCAGTTCCATGGCCACTGATGAAAATTACTCTGGTATAACCATTGTGCGTTCATATTCACCAGATCATTATGAAGGTGGAGCCTGGAATACAGGTGGATCATGCACCGGAAAGGTTAAGCCGGCGACTGACAGTGAATTAGTGGAGAATGGTTTCACCAATATAATGCATGAGAAACAGGTGACTGGTTTCAACCGTGCTATAAAGAAGCAAACTAACAAGTCAGTATTGAAATTAATGGATATCACACAAGTCTTCTCGTATCGCCATGATGGTCATCCAGGTCCTTATAGAAATCTTGACCCAAACAAAATCACAAAGCGAGGACCTGATGGCAAGCCTCCGCCCCAAGACTGTTTACACTGGTGCATGCCAGGCCCGGTCGATACATGGAATGAACTAGTGTCTGAAATCATCCGGCAAGAATTCGAACGTAAAACAGTTTCATCCTGAGTATGGTCACTCCCATCTAACATATACTTCCTCATCGGTGATAGAACCTCATAAATCCTTATAAAAAGTTTTGTGAGCTGTAGAAGAGTACCATATTCATGGGTAAGGCTTACTATCTGTTACCAAATTTGTTGTATGGATTCACTGCTATAGAGTATACTTCTTCCTAGATAATGTACTTGTCTAAATACCTGTTGAAATATACAATATAATCCTCTGAGGTGTAGTTGGTTAGCTAGCTTCAATATGCGAGGCAGTTAGATGCTACATAGTTCAGGAGATATTCTTTTGTGGCTCTTGTAACTTTTTTATTATATAAACACATCAATATTCTTATTTATTTCATAATGTTTTCTTTTTTACACAGATCTCTCTATGAATTTATATCCTCATTATCCAAATATTTAACATTGTATAAAAAAACACAAAATTAAATTGCATCACTGGGGCTATGGGCACTGCCATGCACTCATTGTAAATTTGTAATGCATAAAATTATTATTAGAATAAATTAAAAGTTAATTACATGAAATTTTGTATATTTCAAAGCAAATATAATTAAACGTATTGTAGTATGGCAATTCTAGAAGTTGATAATGAATCACATGATGTTAAAACAAGGGTAGGGCCTTCCCCTGTAAGAATTTTCTCCTATTCTACATCTCAAAATATAACTAACAAATTTTAGCTCCAATGGAATACTGTACTTTCAGATTGGTTTGCCTGAGATTGGGAGTCTGCCCACCAAGAAAACATTTTTTCTTGAATGACGATCAACTATCCCCATTTAAAATCGTAGGTCCGTCCCCAAAATAACAAAAATTAAGAACGAAAATTAAGACTTAAGACTTGTCTTGATAATTTTCAAGTCGCAAGTCAATATATTTGAGATTTCTAACATGTCCAAATAGTTTTTATGACCCTTGTAGGCTGTAGATAAGATTAGTTGGTTTGTCTGTTGATTCTTTTTAGTTTTAATCCCTTTTTTCAAGTTCACACCATGTTTTCAAACTTTCTCTTCTCTATTATCATCCTACTTCCACGTTTATTTTTAACCACTCCATTAAGTCTTTCAAAACACAAATGAGAAAGTTCGGGGCACAGATCGGTTAGTAACTGAGCAGGGGCGGAATTAATATTTTAGAGTGGATGTTCAAAAAGGACATAGTTTTGGATTTGGTGTTCAAAATACTTAAATGTGTTCAAATATAAATTAAAGTGTTAATTTTTACATTAATTTTTTCTTTATACATATAATAATTTTTTATTTTTTCAAAAAAAAGAAATGACCATTCGACTGAACCGACGTAAACACTAATAGTTGGGCCACTGTCAATGAGTAAACTGGTAAGGCATAAGAACCTACATTATAATGTACGGGTTCAATTCTTGGGGGTCGGATACAAATACTTGGTGTAGTAGCACTCTCGGGTAAATGACACATTGAACTAGTCTCAACTGAATTAATTGATATACCATAAGTAATTGAGTACCATAATATTTTGTGACACATCTCTCGATTAAATAGTGGTCGAAGTAATTAAGGAGGTTGAATGCTGATCTGTTATACACACACCAACACAGTAACATTTTTGGGTGAAAAGACAATTCTGCCCCCCCTATTTGGAAAGGTAGTGTTTCCATAAATTTAAGTTTGGGGCAAAATTGTAATTTCACTCCTGAAAAAAACACTATTCTGGTGTGTGTATAGTGTTGCCCGGTTGAATGGTGGGAGTGATTGTTTTGTTGAGAAACAAGTGTACTACAAACAAACTGGGTCACGACTCACGACTCTCAGTTCTCACTTCTCAACTCTCACGTGATCACTTGTATAGTTTCTAGCCAATAAAATTATCCAGTTTTACAAACAACACAAATACATTCAGAAAGTTGCTAGATTTTCTGCAGACATCGAGAGTTTAACCAATCGAAGCAGCTCTAAACTGGATATTTATAGTAACCTTAATATACTACTCTAGATAAATCCAATTTCAGGTGCTCTTCTCATTTCTCAATTATCACCATAATTACCAGGTAAATCACTCATCATATATACTCATCATATGTTATCATATCGACTTTAACTTGAACCTCACTTTATTATTACGATTAATATTTTAATTAATAGTCCACTAAATTAATACTTGTACTTGATTTGTCGATACTTTTGGTTGATTAATAAAATAATTGTGGAGATGTGCAAAACAATGGGTGGTCTGTCAGTTTCGTAAATTGTATATTTGGTAATGAAATTCCCAATAATACCACTCAATTAGTAATAAAAATAGGTGGGTCTATCTCAATTATATTAATAAAAAGCCCGGGTTATTAAAAATTGCACTATGTAACATTAAAAAACACATAATATTTATTTTAGTTAATATCTATCAAATATATCTAGTTGAAGTTGCTATATAATGTTCATGTCTTTAGAATAATTATTATTCCAAAAGGTGGTATATTTAGTGTTTTTCCCAGATGTGGTATTGTAGTTTGAATGCAAAGCATAAAGGGTGTTTAATTAATCTATTTTCTTGAATTTTTAGGCTTATTTTCGTATAGTGAGAATATACAAGTGGTGAATGTGTTTGGTGATCTGGTTTAGTTGAAGCAGAGGAGAAGTGGTAGATGTGAATTGGTGACTATATGTTGAGATATATGGTGCTGTATAGTTCATTCAGTGCTTGGGTCACTCACTTTCTTGCTTGTATGGGGTATGTAAATTTCAGCTCTTTCATTTCTGCTCTTCGTGTGCCTGTAATTGGATATCTTACTTTTCTGCTCATGTCCCGATGCTCCCGTGAGACTCCTGCTTAGGCGGTGTAAGGAGTGGGATAATATGCACCCTTACTCGTGTAATAAAGGGACGCTACCTCCAAATTGGCCTCATAGTAAAGTGTCAACGCTCTCTACTACTTCACAAAACATAAAGAAGTGTACGTAGTGCATTGTATGTTTGCAGAAAACAAGCAGGATGGCGAAATGCCCATAAGTAAATCTGTAGGTCTGTTAATGTACACCATAAGGCTAATCTTAAAGGTAGCTTAACCACATAGAAGTAAACTTCAATGATGGGAGTGATATATAGGTATAGATAGCAATACTTGGGTGTCAGACTGTCAGTATGAATGAGGCTAGTGTAATAGCATGTCTATGCATATCTTTTATTCTGTATATAGGACATATATCATATTGGAAACATCTTTGCTCTCTGGGAGTCTTTTTCCCATTTATCCTACAAAGGTATAAACAAAATTGTAACAGAGCAGAAGTTGCCTTGGTGGTTGCTGTTCCAAGTCCCAGCCAACCATTGCGGTTGATGAGCCTTCAAAAGGTCTGCGGATTCAAGGACAGCTAGCGAGGAAGCTGAGTATGTCTGAAGATTTCTGGAGTACTAGTACCTACGAGATTGAGAGTAGTACAATGCGATCGCAGAGAAGTCAGTCTTCTACGAGCACATCAAATCAGAGTCTAACTCAAGTTACTAGCACTGGAAGCAACAGCAACCAATCCGAATTTGTAAATCATGGCAAGTTCTTTTTTCCCTTAGTTGTTTTATACTTTTATTTGCTGAATAACTTTTAAAGGGAACACTAATCTATTTGTATTATCATGAATTTTGTCATTCACTTTATAGAAAATAGTTTTATGTAAATTGTGGCTAATCAAAGGAGCATTTTCACATGGAGGAAGCCGATCAGGTTTCAGTTACCACTTGCTATGTTGGACATGAAATCCAATCAACTCAGTGCTAACTATGAACATACTGATATCTAACTGAGTTAAAACTCACAATTATTAATTTTCACTTGATATTTTATCCAATATGAGTAGAACTTATAGTTACAGATATATGCCGATACTCATAATGAACAAGACAATTGTACACACACGGAATACTTAGTTATTCTGATTATTGGTAAAACTCCTCGTGTTTGTTTCTTACCAACTAACTTAATTAATAGTGAGGATATTTTAAACCACATAGTGTCACTGTCTCACTATGATTATAATTTATACTCATAGTTAATAGTTCAGATTTGAAAGTAATTTATATTCGTAGATAGTACTAGTCATTCACACCATATATATGTATACGTATTGAGAATTTACAATTGAAGTGAGAGCAAGTTATACTCATTTTGGGAATCTTGAACCTACGGAGTTGTCACCATGATTATAACTTCTTCTCATAATAAGTACATTGATTAGGCTACTTCTTTCTATCCAATATTTTGATCTCGTATTACTTGAGTAAGTAACCTCCATCTTCCTTCACAAGACTACTTGCCACTATTCATAATAAGTACTCCCGAGTTTGCTGTTTCTTTCTATCAGATAATTTCACCATGTATTGCTCAGTATGACTAATGTGGCGAACCTCCATCTATCTTCATGAGTTTACTTGGCATGATAAAGTGAAATTTGTATTCTCTTTGTTACATCTTTCTCGAGCTTTTTTACTTTTCCCTTTATTTATTTCCTCTATTGTCAGTCTTTTCTCTTGTTACATTAATCATATGATTGCTTCATTATTTGTATTCCCTGTATATAGAGGTTATGAATGCAGTGAAAATACACCAAAAACAACACACACAAAAATCATTTAAGCGGAAAAAAAAAGTGGTTAATCCTGAATGACAATGAAAAAATGGATAAGGGGAATATATATAGCAAGTTCTAAAAAGTAATGGAAGAAAAAGAACATGGAAAAAATTAAACATTAGATAATGGTGAGATATTACAGGAAATAAAGGAGAGAATTGTGAAAATAAGCTTGTTTTATTAAATTAGGCTGGTATTATATTTCACATTTTTGTTCCAATTTTAGATCATTTTAAATGTAATATGGTGGCTAATGAAGATTTTGGCTTCGTATTGGAGACTTCTCTGTTACCTTAACTTCTTGTTCTAATTTCTCATCAATGTGATTCTTATTCTTAAGCCTGATTGCTTGCAGGGCTTCTTCTCTGGAATCAAACCCGACTTCAGTGGGTTGGAACCAAGAAGCCTAGGGTGCAAGACAAACATCGTGAACTGCCATTATGGTATTTAGATAGTCCCTTATTGTATTTCTGAATTAAGATGTCCAACTTGAGAACTTAGAATTCCCGCCTAGATTGAAAAGTCTATATCTGTGCAGGGTCACCGAAAATTAAACAAAAATAGCCTATTGGCAATTCTACTAGGTCGTTACCCTCGTCTTATTTTGTTGTCGACAATTTATGATTGCAGTTGGAGTGCTTCTTGTGAAAGCTTGCTCGGTACTAACAGACGTTTTCCGCAGCCAATTCCTCTCTCTGTAAGTTCATTTCTCTTTCACTTTCCATGAAGATTTTGGTTGCACCAATGTTGTCCTAAAGCAGAAGGTGAAATTTGGGATTCTTACAGGATATGGTCGATTTCCTGGTAGATATCTGGGAGCATGAGGGGTTGTATGATTGAAGAAGTTCAAATTGGATAATCTGTTCAGTTTTCCTTCAGATTTTAATATATACCCATACCATAAAGATACATCCTTCTAATTTATATAGAGATCATATACAGGGTTTGATGGTATTTACTTGTTTTATCTTCAGTTCTAATGAGTTTATGTACAGTTTTACTGTAGTGTGTGTTTATTGGGTGTGCTGTAGAAGGAACAGGACAAAACTACAAATTATGTAAATTTTATTATTAGAAAAAGTCTCTCGTGTTAAATTATATGAAAATGTATCTTATAATAATTGTATAATTTTTAGAAATAAGAGCACATAAAAGTAAACACGATAATTGAGAGCCATTCTCATAAAAAGCTAAGTAAAAACTAATTGTTTTTTGGGTAAATTAACGATAAAAGTACCAATACAATAACATTATAAATAACGAAAATATGAATTACTTCTCGATCACATACCACTAGACCAGCCAGCAACAAATAAAAACTACTCGTATCTTTGAATTGAATTTGATGTCAATATAAGCTCTCCTGGCTCCAACATTCTGTTTAGTGGGCCACGCCTATCCTCAACAATCTACTAGCCGCCACCCATCACCACCGCTTCTCTCTTCTCCCTTCTCCGACTAGCAGCACCACCTCTCACCACCGCCGCTTCTCCACCTTCCGCCTTGAAATTTCACACCTTCAAAAGAAAAACGGTAATCAATTAGTCGTTTTGGCAACAATGTTAACCATAAGTCCACCTGCCACATGTTCACTTATTAGCTACACTGGGCAATACAAGGCTATGAAAGCATATCCATTATCACTTGTAAGAATCCACAACTCAAAACGATCAATTTTGCCTACTTCCCTTGCCTGCATTGTTTCATCGACTAGAGGATGTTCACCTTGGAGACCTGACGGGGTTATGAGTATGACCGGGCGCGGGAACTCCTCGATACGTGCGGTGAGTAAAGATGCTGAGGAATCATTCAAGAAGACTGTGGAAGTGGATAGGTTTATAGATACGCTAAGAGAAGCAAATGAGAAGGAACTTTTGCAACTGGTTGTGGAAAATGTACTTGCCTTCAATGAGACCTTCTGGATACGGCTTGCGGCTAGATCAGACACGTGTAAATCTGAGGATGACAAAAAAGACTATGAAGACTTGGCTTCATCGTTGATGACTATGGTTGATCGGATTGTTAACCAGACTCGTCAAAATATAGAGTCGTCAACTGATGTGCTCAAGGTTAGTGGACAAATTTATGGGACAATCTCCTAAAATTTTGAAAAATAAATTTTCACTATTATTCGAGTAAGAAAAGAACTATACATGCAACTTGATGAATTTTTGTGATAAAATTGTCCTTCATAAAAAATTGTGAAACCGTGGCACTAACGGCCTGTTAACATCCTGTTTGAAGTAAACGAAAAGGTAAATCACGGAATACGTCTCAACTAATGTGGAGACTAGAGCTAAAATTGTCCTTCATATATGCACAATGTATATAATTTGACTACATTTAAGAGTAAATACATTTTATTACAGTTGGGCCCCATTTAGTTTTTATGTTTTCTCTCATTTGTCTAAATTAGTTATTCAACTATCCTTTCATAAAATTTCTGGTTGGTGATTATTGAAGGCAATACTAAAACCTGTAGTTGATGAAGTTGAGGAGATATCGTGGCCTCCTAAAGATCCCCAAGCCCTTAATCTCATGGAAATGGAATTGAGGCAAAGAGAGCGAGAAGGCCAACTGGACGAAGGCTTTCTTTCGGAGGTGAACGCGCAGCTTCGGCAGGCGAAACAGGACGGAGACAAGCCTGGTCTCGAGGCCATGCTACAAAAAGTTCTGCAGCTTTATGCTGCAACCATTCTTTCCAAGCGTAGCTACGCTAGAAAGGGAGATGAAATTCTGAAAGACGAGCAATTTCTCGAGTCGTTAATTCAAGCTCCAGAGTCGGACTGGAACAAGATTTTGATCGATGGTATGGATGTTGGCAAAGGGGCAGTTTCAGTAGAAGAGTTGGATGCTGTTATTAACAAAAGAATTGAAAGAACATTGATTAGAACGGAAGGTGGCTCTTACCAGCAAAGGGTACTTACCGAGTACCTCAAAGGTATCCAATCCAGAGCAAAAGAAATAGTTGTAGTACTCAAAGGTGGCACTCAATAATGTTAGGGCATATGTTTAGGTAATATCAATTAAAAGGTTTTCTTGTACAATATTTTTTTCGAGAGTATTTTAGTTACAAAGGGTAATCTAATACTATGTCTATATCAGTTTAATTGGAGTGGATACCAACAATGTAGAGTAACGAACTAACGATACAAGAGAGATCACATACAACCTCTACAGCTTCTTAAGAGATTCAGATAATTATTGATTACCAGAAGTGCGAATGAAACAAGAAAGATATTACAACAGGAGCGATCCTGCTTGTTGATGCGAGACTGCACAATTAGCAATTTACAAAACCAATCAAACGCAGAAGCATTCTTGTGCTCTACTTCCCTGAGTTGTTTCACACGCAAGGTGTCCTCATCAGCAAGTCATTGTCCTCAGCAGAGCACAATTTTCAGTACCCTCTTGTGGGCGCCAAATGACTTGCTCTACCAATGCACAAAAGTTCTTGTAAAACTGCAACAAGATTTTACATAGGTTAAGAAATTATCAAGGTTGAGACTTAAGTTAAAAGCTTGCAGGATCGACAAAGAAACCGTAGTTTTTTGTCTTATCAGATAAACTTCAAAGACTTGAGGGGGGGTTGGTGACCCCTCTTGGCCAACTAGTTTTGCCTAACTGTCTGAGTTTTCATTTATCAAAACACATGCCATGTAGAAAAGAATTAAAACCTTATGGTATTCAAGGGTGTCTCCAGCAGCCTTCCGAACATCCACCATAAAAAGAGATGGCGCTACTTCAAAAACCTGTAAACATTAAACGCAACAGCTTCCGAATTAGGCCTCCTACTTTGAAACCATAGGATACTACCATGACACACAAGCTGAAATAATTACCTCCAAAACAACAGCAAATTGACTGGCCTTATTTGCAGATAAACCTTCGATTCGGGTCTGTCAAATTAAATGATGTTACAGTTAACAAAAGATAAAAACCACTTAGATAGTGAATAAATCATATATAAAAAATGAAAGAGAGGGGTTTTTTGTAGAAAAATAAAAATTCTTTAATTAACATTTAAATTTTCATATTTCCATATTTTATCTGAGTAAAAGATTTTATATAATATGGCTTTTGGATACAGTGGAAAGAATCTATATGGCTCATTACACTAGCTATGCTTCTTATCTAGTGTGAGCTAGTAGATAGTGGTTGGCTGGTTGCACTTCATGTTGGGTCAATTCAACAATATTCTCTTCGTTAGCATTGGGGGTAAGGCTCCATGAAACCCGACCCCCCCCCCCTTACCCCACTTAGGCGGGATCCTCTTTATATGCATCGGAGCATGTTACTGTTATTGTTGTGTTTGTAAATAATCAAATTTTTATATACTTCGGCTTTTTTAATACAAATTCTAGTGGTTAATAGTTTCTTGTACAAGCTATGTGTTCACTAAGCTTATGATATGACATTAAAAAAAAAAAAAAAAGCACCTTCATTATATGAAGCTGTTGAACTTACCTCAAAAAAAAATGAAGTGGTCAGACAAAAGTGGACATCAAAAAAAGTTTTAAGCAAGTGGACTGGACATTGAACATATTAATATTGATAATAAGGATAATGCACATGTTTTTCACAAGGAGATGAGGCAATCAAATGCATAAAATATTGTCTGATAACATGTTCAGTTTCGTCTGTTCAACTTAGAGAGGACCATTGTCAACAAATTATGACTAACTAATGCATGAGCTTATCTTCTTATAAAAATTAGTTTCTGTTGTTGATATGATTTCATCGATTTTGGGCATTTGAATGTACTCAGAAAATAGCATGTCAATGTACCTGATACACACTTCAGAAGAGTGGAAAAATAAGTTGTTTCGTATCATGTACCTTGAAATGACGTGTACGGACTTTGAGACTCATTGATTCTGCAGCTGTCTCAATAGCTGCAATTATGACTTTTGCAGGCTCACGGGAAAAGAAACGAGTCTGCCTTTTGACATAATCCTGCAGAAAGTACGAACTTAGACGTGAAAGTTTGATATGAGTCAATATTCTAAATATAATGACTGGATGACTTATAGAAATACATTGTTGAGAAGAGTGTTCTCAGGCGCATATAGCAGCAATAGTTTATAGAAATGAAACTGAATCCTTAAGGATGAGTCTCATTCATACAATCAAAGCACTTGATATTGAAATTAAAACAATGACCAGATATCATTGTAAGTAAATTAGAGTCGACTGTGTGTGTTGATCACTTAACAGTTGGGTAACAAAAAAAAGAAATTCCTTATCCTAGCTTCAGAAAAGTGTGTTGGAAAAACAAAGGAGAATGAAAAGAAGATAATATTGAATAGATTTAGCAACATTCCCACATGTGTCTGAAGCCTCTGAAGAGCCTCCTGCCTAAGCGGGGTGAGGCGGGTTTGGATAGTACTCAACCTTACCCCTGTGTTAACACAGAGGTTGTTTCCAAATTGAAGTGTGTTAAATGGATTTATATGATATTTATGTCGTACTTATATGATTTACTGTATAATACCTGGCGCCTGTCAAACAGAGCTGATAGGTTTAGTCCTTGAGATAAGGTTATCATCTCAAACGCATTCATTATTAAAGGGCCACCGTCTTCAATCTTGGGTTGTTCATTTACAAATTGGTCCTGCATAAATGTGAACAGAGATCATACCTTAAGATGAATTAAATCATTAATTGAACTACTTCATACAAGAATGAGAAAAGACTTGTAATAAACCAGTAGTTTAGTATATGTGTGTAAAATGAGAAAAGGCTTGTACTGAATTAGTAGTTTAGTGTATGTGTAAGAAGTATAAGTTAGGATTTTAAGAAAATATGCAACCTCAATACCATCGAAAACTGCACGAATATCATCCATATTCACCACTTGATCTTCTTTCGTTCTAACAGGCATATAGTTTTTCCGGAACCACGGATCCTTCATAATTCCACTAATTGTAATTCGCTGCAACAACATAGAAGTAGCAATATCAGGTTTATAGGTAAGCCAAAGTTATATACACAGTATTTGTTTTCTTAAGGAAATTTTGTACATGAAGAAGTATTCGCTGCAACAACATAGAAGTAGCAACATATCAGGTTTATAGGTAAGCCAAAGTTATATACTAAGTATTTGTTTTCTTAAGGAAATTTTGTAAATGAAGAAGGCATATAGTTTTTCCGGAACCACAGATCCTTCACTGTGGTTTTCTTAAGGAAAGTTATGTACTCACAGTGGCAGGGTTAGGATCAAGTATTTTTTGTATCAATGATTTTGCACCAGGTGAAAACCAAAACGGACACGAAAATTCAGCAGCATTTATCTGCAAAGGATGTGAAAGCACACAGAATTTATAAATATCAAAGAAGCTTAAATAATGTAAATTGCTGAACGTTCATGTAAAAAGTTTCGCCTTCGCATAATGAATAGTCACATCACCAATCTAAAGACAGTGTCTAGACCATCTGTATAAAAAATTCAATGATACATGATAAATATTTGGGATAATATTTAAGCTACGATAATGTTAATTACTGAAGTTTTATGTAAAACATTCTCCCTTTAATAATGAATAGTCACATACACATTCCCGAGAGATTGTCTTTACCATGCATACAGAACAGATCAGTGATGCATGAATCTTGTTTAGCATGTTTTCTTAAGAAATTGATGCAGACAAAGTGAGATGGTTATAAAAAAAAATTTGATGTGAATTAGCAAAGAATATTGATCTCCTACATGTGGACGAATAATGGCAAGAAACTAAATAGAAATGGTATCTAGCCATGTGATGATAAATTTGGAACATATCCCTTAAGCTTGATCATATTACCTTTCTGTACAAACTTGGTAGGTCTAATTCTTCAAATGGAAGATAGCCTGCCATTAGAACATAAAGGATCACCCCACATGACCAAACATCAGCAGCAGCACCATCGTAACCCTTATGGCCTAAGACCTGTAAATGTCATGTATGACATATAAAATCAGATGGAATAATAGTGCATATTTGAAGAATAAGTTAAGGTGCTGTGGTTCAAAGGAAAAATATCTTCAAACTGCTAGGCTTCCTGCAGTGTCAAACAATATAAAATCACATTGTTTAATGTGGGATATAATATCAGTCCCATTATGGGGAGTAAATTACACACACTTACAGTGTGACAACAATTAATTAGACCGGATGACTTTTCTTATTGGGAGAATAGATAGATAAACTCATTTAAAATTACAGCTCAAGTATTCTGAAGAATTAAACTGTAGTGCCTGGCAAATAACAAAGTTCAAAAGAAAACAAATAGATGTGTACAATTAATGTCTAGGCAGATGCATATTTGTTTATGTTATTGGAAGAATAAAAAAACGAATGCATGTCAAAGATAAAAATTCTAAAAGAACTTTAGTGTCAGTTATCTATAAAATCTATAAAATACAATGAAGTGGGATAAAGTGAAGCTTAACTTGACACACATTGATCCGCATGTCATACCATACTACTTCACTGTTCACTACTCATCAAATATCACTCAGTTCATTAATTCTACCAAAAGATGTATCCCTGCAAAATACCCCATGTTCATTTTCCTTTTTACTCCAGTATAACCTAACTCTTACATTTTCTTTTAACACAACTCCCAGTGACAGCTCTCTATCACCTTCCAAGTTGCAACTGTAACATAAACCCAAATGGAAGTAACTGCTAAAACCGGTGAGATGACACACGATAAATTCTTTCCATTTTTAAGCTCACAAATGCCTGAATATTGTATATCCATTTGTAAATTTACTCAGGAAGAAAACTCATCTATATCCGGTCATATGATCAGTTCTATCACTTTAGCTTTGTCACTTGCAACAACCCAGCAATTACGGACCAGTCAAACTTCCATAGCAATCATTCCACCGCTTGCAGAAGAATTAACTTGAAATCCAGGTAAGGAATAGAAACTTATAGTTCTTTATGAACAAATGAATTAGATCAAATACAATGTAACAATTGTATGAAAATACTGTAAAAGTGTCATTGAATTTGCACATGTTGTACCATGCACCGATATCCAGTATCATTTAAGTTATAATGGAAGGAGTATAACAGATAAACCACGACAAAAGGTAGGATTCAAAGACAAGATTGCTATATCTTAAGAATGTCCAGATATTCAGATATCATACATTAGGATGTGGGACAAGATAATAAAAGAACCATAGTATAAGTAAACAAGTCAACTTTGGTAATTCCATCATAACCTAGACAGAATGTTACGAACATATTTTACATACTCCAGTAAGCCACAGCAATTATATAGATAAGAGGGCCAAGACCTACGATTGAATAATTAAGAATTTTAAAGTTTTCGTAAAGCAAAATTAACCAATGTGCCTTCGATATACTCACAACAACTTTCTCGAATACATGCAGATACCAAGTTCCATATAATCGTGAAACTCAAAAGATAAACTTTAGCCAAATACATTTATTGTTTTCCATAATGGGGTGAATTAGGCATTGTGTACATTTAACCTTCCATCTCATCACCTCCTTTATGAAGCACGCAATTAATTCTCATCAGGACTTACTCAAGATATACTACTATACTTATTAAGACGCTATATAGTACACAGTATTTCTTCCTTTTTTGTTTTTCTTACCTTGAATACTTATTTTGATATTCAACTTCTCAACATTTTCTATACAAGGAAGTCTAATGCAACATAGTCCAGATAATAGCTCTGGAGGGGAGATTACTTTACATGGACAACATTGATTGAGTTCACATTAAGCATTTGAATTGCACATAAGCAGAACCATACCTCAGGAGCAACATAGTTGGGAGTTCCGCATGTGGTATGAAGAAGTTCAACGCCCTATACATAGAACAAGTACAAACAAAAAAGTAAGTTATTGGCTTCTTCAATATTTCACGATACATTTTGGATGAAAGTACTGAGAGAATAACTTTGATTTACTTGTTGAGGTAATGCGCTAAGTCCAAAATCTGAAACCTTCAAGTTTCCTCCAGAATCAAGGAGCAGATTTTCGGGCTATACATAACACGAATGGTTATATTTTAGCAAGGATTAAATATCAAAGCATGTAGGTAAACTTGGTTGACACTATAACAACACACCTTCAGATCTCGATGATACACACCCTTACTGTGGCAGTGTGCAACTGCATCAATAAGTTGTTGAAAGAAACGCCTGGCTTCCTTGTCGGAAAGTCTTCCTTGTTGAACCTGTCCATGCAAGAAAATGAATGCCAAAGGAGGGTTGAGTTTGCTAGTTTGTTATGTCTTCTTCTTCATATTAAGCCAACAAACAATTGATACAATCTTACTATTTTATCAAACAATTCTCCACCAGCAACAAACTCTATCACAATATAGATTCTTGTCTGGCTAGCTAAAACCTGCAGATATGGAAGATGGAAACAGTTGGATAGTGAACAACAAAAATATAACAAGAATGATGTTATTGACCAATCATAGGAAAAAAATTAAAGGTAATTGAAGTAGTTACGAACTACGTATATACCTCATGCAGCCTGACTATGAATGGATGCCTAACAATCTTCATTATCGATATTTCTCTTTTAATCTGGAATCAAACTCATTGAAGTCAAGAAAATAAATAAACGAAGAATATTCACACACCGGAGTAGACATTTGTATGTAATGTAGGTTTAATAAATAGTCAATTTACCCATACCACCAACCAGTTTTATTAATTGTTTAGGTAGCAAAATCGAATAAAATATGAGGAGACGCATCTTTGTTTTAACATATTGAGTTTTGATATACCTGGTCGACCATTTTGTGCTTGAGAATGGTGCTCTTGGCCAACACTTTGATGGCGACATTCGCCCCCGTCTCCATATTCTTAGCGAATCTAACTTTTGCAAAAGTACCTTCTCCAATCGTTCTCCCTAGCTCATACTTACCCAACCTTCTATTAACCTTCTTCATTCTATCAACTTCATTCATTTCAAAATAACAAATCAAAATTAAGAACCCGCCTTCAAACCTCTAATTAAAGCTATACTCAGTCAACCATCCCAATTTTTTTCAAAATCACCAACTATTGATTAATCCAGCTAATCTACAAACTTGTTCTACCCTTGTCTCCAATCAAAATTTAACTCACCATAGGAGATTCCAAATTCTGCTAATATCTTCTTCTTTTTTTCGGCTAATTCAAACAATCAATAGAATAATTTGCAAGCCAATACTTATTCAACATGTGAATTTGTCACGGAAATTATGCGAAATTTAAAGTTGAAACAATTAATTAGACAAAAGCACGCTCAATCGACTAGATATTAAACGAGCAAAAAAAAATTAGACCTTCATCACTAATTTAGGTATTGCCCGAAAGTGGAGACAAATGGATGATCTGGTTAAAAGCTGAGTTTATTTAGTGTTTAAAGTTGAGACAAATCAGCATTAACTCAGCTTAGAGAGAGACAGTTGCAACTTTATCTACCGCTAATCCATTTTAATTTAGTTTCTCATTTTTCATAATCCCTACACAATTTTGATAATCAAATAAATTTGTATGATCATCAATCTCAATTAATGAAATTTTCATTTACTTTTTTTAGTTAAATAAAGAAGTTAAAAAAAATCAAAGATTCCTGGATTTTTTCCGTTCCCCGTGCCATAATTTGACATGAATGGCTACGGTTTATTAATAATATCGTTCATTAAACTTTTATTAATCAATATATAATTATTTTCTATGTAAAGATGATACACATTACTAAAATATACAATTATGAGATGGTACAAAATAATATATAAAAAAAAATGTACCAAAATTCATTAAACAAATTGCTACAAATTATCTAAAATACAAAAAAAAAAGCTTTGATAAATTATACTATTATGGTCCGTTTGGATTGGGGTGATTCAGGGGAGGAGAATTTTAAAAAATTCTTCTAGGGGAAGAGAATCAAGGAGAATCAGGGACAATATATTTTATTGTTGTTTGGGTACCATGATTTTGAACTAGGGGAATCATGGAGAATATATTTTAATGTTTAATATTGTATTCTCCTTGATTCCCCTTGAATTTGGAGGGTAGAGATTTGGAGGGGAATGAGGGGTAATGGAGGTGAATCAAGGGGAATAGTTTCTCCTATGGTAGAAAATTATTAGGTTCCCAAACACAAAAAAAAAAACTAAATTCTCCTTAATTCCCCTTGATTCACCCCAATCCAAATAGACCATTAATGATTTTTTTTACAAAATGGTAACACATTACCTAAAATGTACCAAAAGAAGACGAAAATCTATTTTAAATTGGTACAATATGCCCTAATGATGATTAAAGAACCATTAATAAAAAAAAAAATTTTGAGTTGTATTTTACGCTGTTTTATGATCCAGTCTTTTTAGAGTATTAAAATTCACGTCATATAAAAAGGAGTGGCAAAATTAATAAATGAATTTGCAGTGGTTGAATTATGCACAAACAACTAATTAATTTAATTGGATTGGTTGCCTGTCAGAGTATCACCTACTTTTTTATTAGGTATATCATATTATGTGTAATTTTAATTTCTATTGCTAATTTTAGAATAAACTGTGTGAAAATATACACTTGGAGTTTGATGGATTTGGGAGGGTGGGTATGAATGTTTTCAACTTTACGAAATTTTGATTATGAAAATAATATCATCAGTCTCGCTTCTTCACGCAACTTGAATAAACTCTCATAAGAAGTCAATTTTGTGTCGATGAGGTGATTAACATGCAAACTATGGTCATTTGATCAGATGAAACACATTCCTTGATTTAACTCATGGAGTTGAGGTGCAAGAGTATTACTATGACGGTTTCATACTTTTACAACAAGCGAGCGCAAGGTCAAGGGTAAAATAGTATTTTCTTGACTCTGAAAAACCGGTGATCTGTTATAAACACACCAAAACGGTGGTTTTTAAGACTGAAGTGACTATTTTGCTCCCTCTCCTATTTGGAAGTGTAGTAGGTGAGACACTCAAGTGGGGATAAAATTGTAAGTTTACTCCAAATTTGGTACCCGTCCTAGTGTGTATTCTGGCTCGTGCGTATAGTGTTGCCCGAAAAACAGTTTGGTCCCGTCCTAACTCTCAAGCCACTGTTTTGTTGGTAGTCTTTGACTCTTTGTTTCTCCAACTCCACTTTGCCAGACTGGACTTCAAATTTCTTGACCTTTCTCTTATGAATCAAGTTTGACTAATCCTATAATTCAACCCTTTGGTATGCTTAACTCACTTTCCATACATCTTCCATAACAAATTTCAGCTGCCTCTAATTTTATTTTGTTTCCTATTCTTCTTACAAAAAAAAAAATCATATTCTTCATTTATTTGATAGTATTAATTGCTGTATCATAATTTTGTCCAGGTTCGTCAATTTATTCAAATATCATAAGTTTAGCTCCCTCATATCACCTATATATCATTAGTTTTCTTCTTTGAACTATTGAGATGTTCTCATAAGTCAACATATCCCGATGTCTCGAAAAAGACGCCCGTTGAAACGGGTTGGGGGGTAGGCAGTCTTACCTGTGTGATAACAGGAAGCTGTTTCCCGATTGTCCCAAGATGTTTTGATACCTTAAATGTCAAAAAGAACGTGCACACTAGTTTTGATGAAAAGGGTATTTGAAGAATCTAAGAATCTTGTCTGTGCAAGTACTATATGATTTGTTCTTTTTCTTGTAAGGTTTGACTTTTGTATATGTTGTTGTGAATGGAGGCTAGGGATTGAAACTTTTTAAGGACTTTGTTATGTATGATTGACAATCAAAAGGTTGCAGATATGACTTTGTAAAGTCAATGGTAGTAAATGTAAGAAGAAATCATGTTATTCAAAGGATTAGAAAGCTCTGTTCTTAGCGTGTTAGATGTAACGCAACGTTAGGATATTAAAGAGCTTGGGGTTGTATATGTTGACTAGTATAATACTACAATGACTACAAATGACTGTTTTTACCATCTTCAAGCACCAGCTGTTGCTACAGCTTACTGTGTTTCTGCATTTTCTTAATAGGACTTGTTATAGCAGTCGAAGCTTGGTTTGTGTTGATTAAGGCTGTGAGCTTGGTTGAATTAATTTAGCTATGCTTCCTCCGCTTCATGGTCATCAAAGATGGAATCGTCATGTGGTATAAAGAACATGGCATCTGCTTTACTTCCACTTCTGTTGTTGGTTCAAGTTCCAAGCTTATTGGTTTATGGCTTAAAGCTGTATGAGAGTAGTTGCGATACTTACAGAATTATATCTTCAGATTATTCTGATGAAAAGTTGTTTTACATAAATGAAGTATCGGTTGACAATTACCTGTTTTGTGAAGTTCTAAAATTCGATAATGTGAAGCATTGCCTAATTGAGGGATATGATGGTTATCGTTATTGTGAGCTGCTTGCTCCTTTAGGTAAAAACAATTATTTTCACTTTAGTTTCAGTTTGTCTTTTTAAATCCTCGATATGTTTTCTCTATATTGAGTTGTATTTCCTTGTTAATCTTGTTGTATTATTCAGATAAATTTCCAGGCAAAGGGGGAAGAAAGCTTCTACAGAAAGGTTTATCAGAAGGAAATAACAAGCCTGATTTAGATCAAGCAGATGAGATAAGCCAACAAACATCTTCAAAGAGTGGTTTGTTAAGTTCAAAAAGTGTGACTGTAGCAGCTCCTATAATGCTGTTTGTATGCTGCTCTCTACTATGTCCTTGCTTCTTTCCAAGGAAAAGGGAAACAGACAGTAGAGCTCTTGTCAATGATCCAAGTTCAAGTGAGTAAAACTGCTCTGCGTTAATTTGTTAAGCAAGCTTTTACTTTGGTACCAAAAGTTAGAGTCAATAAAGTTTAGCTTTACATAATAAACCAATTCATCATCCACCTAATCTATTCTCCATCTTCTGTAGTGGATTCAGCATCCTCCATGGAAATGAATTCTCTTACTGAAAAGACACCTGGCACGCCAACACGTGTTCCACCTAGTCCCCTACGAGTACCCCCAAGTCCTTCTAGGTTTTCAAATTCGCCCAAGCTTGACAGGAATGGATCTGTTGATCTGAACATGAGTCAAGTTTTGAGGGCAACAAACAGTTTTTCACCATCATTGGTAATCGGTGAAGGTGGATTCGGAATTGTGTACAAGGCGAAGCTTCCAGACGGCCATGTAGTTGCCATCAAACGAGCTAAGAAGGTAATGGCGTTTTCTTTCCCCAACACAGTAAAACAGTAAAATGGATGACATCAGAAAAAACTTGTTTGAAATATGGGAATAAATTAGTATGTAAAAGTAGAGAATCATATCCCTTAAGTAGCATGTGAATTACTGAAAGGAAGTTATTCAAGGTGTGCTTTAAACTAAGAGATAATGTAACTTTGGAAGTAGAAAAAATGCTCTCAGTTGGCTAATAGAGTCATCAAGACTGGTGTTTCAACAACTACATATACAAAGAGTAATTATTTAACTTTAAATGTTTCTTCTAGTACATATTTCTTTACTAATGGGCTTACCTTAGATAATATTTTTTACAGGAACACTTCAGTGCTATACGAATTGAATTTAGAAGTGAAGTAGATCTTCTGTCAAAAATTGAGCACCGGAATTTAGTTAAGCTGCTTGGTTACATTGACAAAGGACAGGAACGACTCATAATCACCGAGTATGTGCCTAATGGAACGCTTAGAGAACATCTGGATGGTATTGTACTTAATCTAGTAATATTCTAGAGCAGCTTAACAAGTAGGATGATGCAGCTAAGGATCTTTTAGTGAATTTTCAGGTTCGGCGGGGAAAATTTTGGATTTCAAACAACGACTGGAGATAGCCATTGATGTCGCCCACGGATTAACATATCTACATATGTATTCAGGTAGTATGCCATGTTTCCCTAATATGATGAGTATTTTATGCTTGATACTTCATTCTTATACTAGGAATGATTTGTTGTGAAAGTACTTATAGCCCTGCTCTTTTTGTCTTACTAAACAAATAACAAACGGAAAAATAAACATTGGGATGTGTAAATCAAATATCTTAGAGATATTAATATTGCCAATCTACAGTTGTATCATCTTTTGCAAAGTATAATGTACGTCTATTCTACCTTGTTTCCATGTTTCGGAAACATAAATGAATATTTTACTGTTATCTTCTTTTAGATGTCAACTGATGCATATGCTTCATGTTTTTTCTTTTCTATGCTGACTAAAAATTACTGCCTTTTACACAGAGAAGCAAATCATCCATAGAGATGTGAAGTCTTCTAATATCCTTCTCACCGAGAGCATGAGAGCCAAAGTTGCTGATTTTGGATTTGCAAGATTGGGGGATATGGAGTCAGATAAAACCCACGTTGTCACGAAAGTGAAAGGCACAGTTGGTTACCTAGATCCAGAGTATATGAGGACATATCAACTCACTCCGAAGAGTGATGTTTACTCATTTGGTATCCTCTTATTGGAGATTTTAACTGGTCGTCGGCCTGTGGAGGTGAAAAAACCTGCTGAAGAGAAGGTGACAGTAAGATGGGTATGTAGCTTACACTTTTGCTTCATAATTTCATAGAAGATACTGATAATATCCTTTATATTTAGGGTATTGTACAAAAAACCATGCATCTAAGGAATAAATTTCAATGGTTTGACGTTATAAGATTAAATGGGTAAAATTAAGAAAACCTACATCTAGTTTTTAACGAGGTGGCTGAGTGAGTTAATCCAGAGCAAGACTGAAAACTTCGATTGTTCTTACAATAATCTGATCCTAATGTCTAAGTAACATCCTGATCATCCAGGAACATTTAAGTCATATTAATTTTATTTTCCCATTTCCTTAGAGATAGTGTCTAGTGGAGTCATGCAGCAATATTGCAGTGAGGTTTCACATAGTGAGCTGTAACATACATACATTTTTTGTTTCCCTTAAAGCCAATTAAGTGTCATTTAACATTCACTGCATTGATAAATAAAAGACGGGCGTAATTCACAACCTCGAACTTTCTACAATATTCTTGCGCAGGTTTTCAGGAAGTATAATGAAGGCTTTGTAAGGGAGTTGGTAGACCCTCTCATGGTTGAAGATGTAAGCAGGAAGCTACTACTGAAAATATTTGGTTTGGCTATCCAATGTGCGGCCCCTACGCGAAATGATCGCCCGGACATGAAGACAGTCGGAGAGCAGCTATGGGCAATCAGGATGGAATACTTGCAGATTGTGGACGAGAGTAAATAAGTGGGGAGTTCTGAATGTTTCCTTTGATTGTTTCTGTTTTAGAAGAATAATACTCTATTAAAGATGAGTAGTTCGCCTAAATTCTTGTCGTTCAACATTACATTATCTTTTTTTTTTCTTACTGTATTTTGTTATATATCTTGGCAATTCCACAGACAATAGTGATATCTTTTAAAATGTCGGGCAGGTTACTTATTTATAGTGAAGCCAATCTTGTTCAAAGTGTTGTGAGTTCCCTCTATAATTACTCCACGCCTCCTATTCTTTGGATATTTGAATATAATTCGCTATATTATGTACACTTCGGTGTGTGGTCATAAACATCCTTATGTTATTTGCATATTCTTCTTCAAGGATTTGTCAGACTATCTTCTAACCTGCACATTCTATCTTATGGTGTGTACTTCCTCCAACAAACTTACTTTGTCCTCTCCCGCTCCCCCCTCCCTCTAATTATATCTCATTTTGTAACTCGCGTTTTATATGTTTGTACATCATGCATTATATTTGAATTATTTGCAAGCAATGAAAGTGCGGGGCATGAGTCACTCGTTTTACATGTTCTCCAGAACTTGGGAAGTAGTTCTTTTGGTTAACTACTAGTCTAGTTAGCAAGTGATATTTGAATGGTGTTCCACTACTTAGTTTAGTTGATCTTGTAATCTGATACTTACGCAGTTACACTTAAGGCTAGTCGCTCATCGGTGTTCACCCGACTTTAAGGGTCCTGCCGCACCCTGTCTGTTTACACCACTTTATATAACGTAAATACAGACATTTATTTTCGACTAAATTGATCTCTGATGCAAAATATGATTGCCAATTATAAAGTGTACTCATCATTAAACTAATATAGGTATTCTTGTATTTGGCCTCTTGGGAATCATGGAAAACATCACAACATAAAACCAAAAGAAAAAAGTTACATAAAAGCTCGATACAACAATTTTGCAGATGTCCTAAAACAAATCACAATTTTGCATATTTCCTAAGATTAGGGGCAGCATCACTATCTTGAGGGACAGGCAAATTGCAGAGAAGTGTAACCCTGGAGGAAGAAATCATTGACTTCTCCTCCTCCTCCTTGGACACCTTCCAAAGCCTGACCTCCCAAATCTGAATTGTCTTTCCAACACTCACAGGAGTTGCCTCCGCGACCACGAGGTCTCCGAGGGTGGCGCTTTTGATGTGATTGATGCTTAAGTGAATCCCGGCCACTCGTCTCCACCCGCAGGCTATGTGGGCACCCATACTCGCTAGCCCCTCGGCGATCACGGCCGATACGCCTCCATGCAACACCCGGAATGGCTGCAGACACTTCTCGTTCACTAGTAGCCGCCCTGTTACTTTGTTAGCTGAAAGCTCCTCGATTTCGAAGCCCAGAGTATATAGTGGTGAATCAAGAATCTGGGTCTTGTTTGATGATGATGACGATTGAGCTTCAGGTTTTTGGGCTGAATCCATTTTTGTTGGGGGTTTTCGATAGACAATTTTTGTATTTGGTATTGTTTTTGTATGTGTTTGGGTTATTTAAAAGAGGGACAATTGAAATGAGACAAAGCGGACTTGGTTTGACTGAGAAATAGTCTGCGTTGGCGTGCGAGGGGGGTGGGGGGCGCTGAGGAAGGGTCCGATGGGAGGTAGGTGGTTCACATTTTGCTTGTGTTTGTTGTTGAATCTGATGTTGTAATATTTTATTTTATTGGTTTACAATAATTGAGGGAGAACTGTGACATTGCATATTTTTTCAATAGAAAATGAGTTCTAAACATTTATAGGAATGGCTACTGTTCATTAATCAACATATACAATTATTTTTAGTTTAAAGATGGTACAAATTACTAAAATATATCATTCTAAAATGGTACAACATAAAATATTCAAAATAAATGTACCATAATGATATTATATACCGATATAGTTTGTGTACCAAAATCCGTTAAACAAGTTGGTATAAATTATTTAAAACGGAAAAATAAGCGTAGATGATTGATATAAATGATTTCTTTTTGACAAAATGGTAGGTATTACCTAAAATGTACCAAAAGAAGAAGAGAATATAATTTAAATGGGTACAATTTACATTTTTTTACGATTAATGAACCATTAGTGAACAAAAAAGCTTAATGAACCGTAATTTTCCACACATTTTTTTAGAACAGTTTTTATCGAATGTGCCTAATGGCACGTCTTAAGAATTAAATATGAGAATAAAATAGAGGTAATTGTTAAGTGAATCGTAATGGTTCATTAATCGTAAAAAAAAATGATTCAGATCCTAATGGTTCATTAATTGTTAAGTGAATCGTAATGATTCAAATATTTATACACCAAACGTCTATCATTTGTTTTCGTAGGATCGTCCTAAAGTCGTTAATTTGACCTGGAAAACAAATGATAGACGTTTTTATAAAAACACTTTTGGCCTTTTGGGGTTTAGGTGGATCATTGGCCCTTGGCCCAAGTCCTTCATTTTACTCTTGTATGATCAGCCCGCTTTAGTTTGGATGATCCAAATAACTTATAAACTGGTCCGTTTAATTCAAGAGTAATCAAGAAGAAAAGACAATAACACTAGTACACTACAATTCTAAAAGTTGTAAAATTGATGGAATACATGAATTTGTGAATTGTGATATAATGGTAATGAGATTGATTTCTTCTACCAAAACTTTATTCGTTGAGTCTGTCACATGAAATTTTACTGGTGTGGTTTACATGGTTGGCGTGATTTGCAGTTTATTACGTCCTTTGGAGTTAGTGTACACTAAATTAGTACTAGTTATTTTAGATAATACTCCCTCCGTTTCTTTTTATTTGATTGTTTGGGAAAAAAGTACTTTATTAAGATATTGTGAAAAATTACATTAGGATTGTAAAATGTGTATTGGAATTGTAAAAAGGTGCATTGAAATTGTAAAAAGGTGCATTGAGATTGTAAAAAGTGCATTGAAATTGTAAACAATCAAATAAAAAGAAACATAGAAAAAATGCTCAAACAATCAAATAAAAAGAAACGGAGGGAGTATGTATCAATTCGTGTAAGGAATTTTGGCACACAAACTAAGACCGGTGTATAGAATAATTTCGATATATTTCTTTTTGAATATTTTATTTTAGTCCATTTTAAAATAACATATTTTAGTAATGTATATCATTTTTAGATTGAAAATAATTGTATATATTAATTAATAAAAATTAATGAACAATTTTTTTTTTTGAAACTTAGCGATGTAATGAGAATCGAACCCAGGACCTTTTGGTCACTAGAGAGAACTTTTTTCACTAGACTATCGGATTACCTCACCAAGCATGTGACTGTGTTGGTAAGAGAGATACAGCTTGGCAGCATATAATCCTCTAATAATAATTTGCAGTCTGATTGCAGCCTAATATTACTGATGGACATGATCACATTAGATGGAGCTGTCTTACAGCTCCAATCAATCCCTAGGGAGTATATTACTGTCAATTATTGGTAGCTTTCTGTACAGTTATGAGGACCCCTTCTTCTAATCATATCCAGATCTATCATAGGAATATTCTATTAAGGTGCTTAATTAATTTGCTAATCACTATTCAAAATATATAGTAGAAAAATTTGGACTTAACTTGACATGTTATTAGATAGTGGAACAAAATCACCTTCATATTCTTATTTTTGGTAATTGTTTCTTAAATTAATTCTTCTATTCCAAAAGGATTATACAGATGGATTTGGAATGTTCAAAATTTATATAGAGTAATATTCCCTTTGTTCAAAATAAATACTCCCATTTCAATATAGAAAATTGTATATTTATATTTTCATTTGTGTTAAATTATCAATCAACCAATAATATAGTTTTAATTAACTTTGACTAATACTCCCACCATTTACAACTCAAGACTTTTTCGTTTTCTTGTGTATAAATTTGGTTAACAATGACTAATTAGTTACCATATGAAAATCCTCTTCAAAGCAAATTTATAGATATAAATTATATATTTTTTGAACTAAAGAATAATAATTAATTGACGGTCAAAGTTAAACACACAAAAATGAAAATGTCCATTAAAAAGAAATGGAAATAGTATTTTCTTAACTTAATTTTTGTACAAATAGCTAGGAGCTTCAATTATAAAAAGCAAGGGGAAAATTTAGTTTCAATAAAAATTGTCAATGTTAATGACAAAGTACATAATTGATTGTTTAAGCTACAAGTACTTTATTATTATTATTATTATTATTTGTTTACAAGTACTTTGTTAAATATGTATGTTGGGTTTCTCTTTTACCCCTCTATTAATTGGAGGTAATTATAATTATTCTCTCCGTCCCTTTTTCCAAAACTCCTTCCTATTTTTGAAGTTAGAGTTTGAAAACTTTGAACATAAATTCTCATAGGACGATAAAAAATAATATAGTCATGTGGAATTGTATTAGATTCGTCTTAATATATTTATGAAAAACCAACTTTTTATGACTTATACTGTTGTAAGATTGGAGATATTTACATTTTAAGTTGTGTCTCAATGACCGTGAAAACTCAAACGACCCTTAGCAAAAGGGACGGAGGAAGTAATAAAGGAGGATGCTATTCCTTTGTGTAACATTGCAGGTTCCAAGTCCAAGTAAAGGAGGAGAATTGTGTTAGGTCTCAACAGCCTCCATAGAACTTTGTTGAAATCCAAATATGTATATGATAACAAAGTGAAAAATAGACGTCGTATTGATATAGTCGACCTCACTTACTTAGATACATCATCTTTGGTTATATGAACTAGTTGGTTGTGCACAGTTCAACCTGTGCGAGTTCGTTTATCATATTTAAAATATATATTGTTACATTAATTTTTACATGTATATATGATGGTAAAATATTTATTGTGAAATTCAAAATATGTGCATAATAAAAATCATTATATGTACATAACTGTTTTATTCATCTTAACTATGTTTAAATAATTTAATGTATAAAATAATAATATAATTTTGCAAATTTTGAAAAAAGAGAAATTAAATGGGAGTTAGTATGCAATTTAAACATGTGTCACTTGCTTATTAGTCTAAAAAAATTATGGGGCTTCACTAAAAAAAAAAACTAATTCCTCATTTCTCTAATTAAATATAGTGTAGATACATGATAGATGAAATCAAGATATAGGTTGCTTCTTTAAATTATTTGGCTTGTAGTGACCATGTATGTTGACATTTTACCAACTGAAATTTGGCAGATATGTGGACTTTGGCAACTTCTGAAAGCAACTAAGATATAAATGAAATGATGAGAAAGAATTGTAGCTAAAATAGATGTGAGGAATCCAACAAGAACAAAAATATAACGTCAAGGAATATTATGGTTAAGTTCTGCAACACTGATATAATGCAAAGAATCGACATTTAATTCATCACAAAAACCTGGAAAAACTGCTAATGAAGGAAATAATACCACAACAAGCATCAGATTGATATTCTTCAGATATATTCACTTTAGATAACTTTGGACTAAACAAGATCATGGCTGCCTAGGAATGTTTGCGTGACGGCCTACGTCGCAAAAGAATGTCAGAGCTACCTGTACAGCGAACCTTACTCTGCAAACCTTAGGTAATGGCTCAAGTTACTAAATCAATACTTGTTAAATGAAGCTAGAAAAGGATGATGTCAAGACGTAGGGAATATTAGCGAGAGGCCCTCGTTGGCCAGCAAGGTCATGAATGTCCTTAACAATGTCAAACACTGCATTTGGTTGTGAAAGTTTGAGTGCATTCTCTGACATTCTTTTGAGCTCATCAGTTTTGGTGCTGAACCATTCCGCTACAACTCTAGCTGCTTCATTGGGACTCCGAATGAAGATACCAGCACCATTGTCAACTACATAGGGGACGTTTCCCTTCTCCTGTGTCGATAAAATGAAAACGGCATGAGGATTCTATCTTAGTAAAAAATGGAGGAAACATAATGTATTCGGAAATCTACTCACTTGTCCGGGAATATAGTCATTGAGGATGATCGGAAGCCCCCTTATTAATGCCTCGGCAATTGTACCAGGTCCAGCCTAACATTAGATAAGTCATAGGGGTATACCCAATTAGTCCAAAATCCACTACCATTGGATTGGAAAAATAGAAAGGATATGCTCAGAAACCACATCACTTATGCTTACTTTTGTGATGATACAATCACAAGCGCCCATCCATTTCACCATTTGCTTTTCAAATCCTCTAACCTACATGTGGAAATGTGAGAAAGACTTAGTCAAAACAGCGCTCCAGTGCCGGTATGAGGTAACATTTTGATATATGAAAATCCAGGTATGAACTGTGAGTACCTTCACTGGGATATTCCATTCAAGTGACTTCAACGTTGTTGCTAAACTTTCATTACGACCACAGATAATGACCAATTGTCCGATAGGTTTTCCAAGATCTTTGTCAAACAATGACTCTCCGAGAGCCTTAGCGGTCTTCTTTACTGGCCCCATTCCTTCACCACCTCCCATTAGCAAAACTGCAGGTAACTCTAAGTCCATCTCAAGTTCTACTCTCAAATCTTTCTGTTAAAACATAATTCAGAAGAATGCAAAAGGATCAATAATTCATTTCAAAATCAAAAAAATATCAGAACAATCCAAAAGGTTAATTACTGATTATCTACCTTGTCCAAGACTGCACGACAAAAAGAGGGCCGGATAGGCAATCCAAATACACGAGTTTGAGATTCTTCCAAACCATCTACCAGAGCCCTCTTCGCCACCTCCTCCGAAGGGCAATACAATCTATTGACTCCAGGGTGGAACCTTTACAAACAAGATATGACTGTTCAAAATACACGTATCTAGAGAAGACGAAGAATTAACAGCTCAAGGTACTAACAAACAAACTCACCAGGTCCGGTGACAGGTGTTAAGGTCAGTTATTACTGTGACAAAAACGACTTTCTTTTGAAGCCCTTGCCATTTGAGAACCCACAAGGGTATATGCTGCATCAGAGGATGGACACTTATAATAATATCTGGCCTGTATTCCATTAAACCAGCCTCTACTTCCCTGTAGTTCAAACAAAAACAAATTTCACCTATTAAATTAACCTACAGAACCATAGTCACCTTTGAATATTATTATCGATTCCTTCCACATGAAAATTATGTTTCCTGAAAGCTCTTGCTTAGAAAATTAGCAATTATGTCAGCAATCTTTCTTAAAATCTGGACAACTGTTAAAAAGTCAATCAATGGCGAAAGCGAGAGCAACTGAAAAACGAATTTAAGACATTATTTAATGGAACATAGTCACATTATGTCTGCTAATATATAACAGAGGTGATCAACAAAAAAACATGTTACAAAAAACATCTCATATAGTCTGGAGTGAGCAATTGATTCATAAGAGATTATGTTTGGTTGTTTATATTATTAGGCCTGTTTTGGCTTGAAATGTAATTGAAAAAAACATGTACATACTTGGCATAGAAGGCGGCGATGGCACCAAGATAAACGCTATGAATCCAACGAGGAGAAGTACTATGAAAAGCAACTGCCCAAAGTTGAACATGTTTAACCATGAATTTATATTGATTCTCCATATCATTTAACGGCCAACCTGTGAACTCCTTCCACACATCCTTCACAAAAATCTGATACAAAACAACTAATTCATCAAATAACGTCATTTTGAATTAATGAAATGGCAAAAATAAAACTATAACAAACATAATGATAGGAGAAAGCGCCGATAAAAATGTGAAGTTTGTATCTGGAATGCCAAAAATCCATTTTTTTTGTTTTTATTTGATTTGAACATTTAACTGATTAGTTTATCTCCAGAAAGAAAGAAACAAAAGCTTTGACAAATTCCATAGCGTGTGCTTGAAGGAAATCCTATACAAATTTCTCACAAAAAAAGACACTTACAAAATTAAAAAACGACTTCCAAGTTAACATTTTGGTCCTTGAATACAATTATCTTCTTTGTATGTTTTAGATTACCGATAATAATTTGAAAATGAAAAAAAAAAATTGAGTATAGGACAAAAGTTAAACAACCATAAGAAAGTGGAGGACCACACAACAAACATGAGCTGGAACTTTCAATGTAAAGGCATGTATAACTTTGAAGCCTCCAAAAAAAATTATGAAGGAATTGCATGCAACAACCACAATCATGCCAGATTTATGGATTGGTAATCAAACATTAAGAGAAAAGTTACAAAACTTTGTTAGTAATAAGTACAGTTAACCTAGTAGTCACGAGATATTAATCGCAACCATGAAACGAGGTAAAGATAAGTGTTGAATTTAAAAAGAAGTAGAAATTGATTACCCTGTATTCTTCTCCATATTCAATCTGAAATGCATCACGGATGGCCTCAGCAGAAGCCCGGTGGCCGCCTCCGGTATCACTCATGAGAATCAACACAGTTTTAGTCCTCTCAGCTCCAATCTGTTCCATCTCCAGAATTTCTTCCTCAGCACCCACATCATTATGAACCTCATCATACTTGCATCTCTTTTGACTGCCTCCAACAAAACCATACATCCCAACTCTCTCCAACACAGTACGGATCGATTTCTTAGGAGAAACAACCTTCGTCACCATCTCTACTAAAAAGTATACAACGAAAAACTATAAAAAGTAATATTGTTTTTTAGCAATCTTTTTGAAATGATCTGAAGAAATGAAGAACTATAGAGGGTTTTTCAAATATCGAGCAATATGAATAAGGGAAAATGATTCAAATAATTTCCTTATTGAAAAAATCCCTCAATAATTCCAACGAGTAATTAATAATCCCGTTATACAGAACAAAGAAACAACTATGTCCTTTTCCGACCAACTATGTTCCTCTAAAATGGAGGGATAATGGTAGGAGAAGGACACGAGAGGGCGGATGGGGGGCGGGGGCGGGGGGGGGGGTTGAGAGAGAAAGGAGGAGGAGGAGATAGTAGTTTGAGTAGGTAGTTGGCAAGGATGAAGAAGGCAGAAGGTGGTTAGTTCTGTTATAAGGACAATAACAGAGGTGCGGACATAAGAATTATGCTTTGTGGGGAAACTCAAAACTAAGTAATTATTAGCCTTTGGATGGGCCAAGTGGAGGAATGTACTAATGTGCCATGTAAAGATTCGAATCTTTCGATGGTATTGGTGTAATTACTAATCACTCATTATTATTGTTGTCAAGTTTTCATAGGTACCTAAGGTTTTTATTTATTAGCAATTGGTACCCGGCCTTTGGATTTAATTTTTCTACTACTATCGTTCTAATACATGTACATAGGCCATAGCTGAGTTGGTGTTTCATGTAAGATGTGTTTTCTTTTGTCCTCATTTTGTTAGTTTAAATGACTAAATCGACACATGCAAAGGTAATGAATGTGGTTTTTAAGAGTAAAATTGGTGAACGGTTCCGAACATATGTTAAGGTTATCATTTGATTTTCAAAAGTTTTAAAAAAAGTAGTTCACAGTTAGACAAAAATTGTAATTTAGTCTAAATATAGATGGAAGAGTTAAAACTTAATGATAATTGTGCAACTTTTGAATTTGCAAGTTTTGAATTTTTAGGAACAAATGACAACTTAGATATACTTTTTTGGACCAGTTCGACAATTTCTCAATTTTTAATGAGGTGGTAGCAACGTCATATATCGTAGCAATTAGGTCTATGTTCGGACTGATTTTTTGGTTTTGGGACAGGCCATAACCGAAACTGGTTCGAAACGTTTTCTCTCGATTTCGGACTGGTACGGTTATGGGCCGGTTTTGTGGGCCACTTTTGGGCCTCCTACTTGGTCCATTTTTTGGCCTCGTTTTTCCTTCTTTGTTCCTTTTTTTGGTCCGATTGTTTATCAAATTTATTCGTTCAAATTTTAATATAGTAGTAAGTTAATAGAAATTCCTAATTCATTCCTATTTTGACAATTTAGGTTAACTATCCAATATTTAGTAATAATGATCTCCAAATTCCAAATCATTATTCATAATAATAGAAAATTATCAAAATCTAAAGTAACATAATGCGCAAATACGATAAAATAAGGATTAATATCCAACTATGAAGCTTCCAAAATAAAATTCAACCCCACAAATAATACAATTGAAAATAACAGCGACCGATGTAGTTCGCAACCATATATCACTTCTTCTAAACCATGTAGGTGTGAGTTTACATGTACGATCTATTATAATAATCTAAAACATTATCCAAAAATGTGAACAACAAAAATATAAAAACTAAGATCTTCAAGATTATACAAATTAACCTTTACTTATACCCTTTTAAAATATACTCCCTCCGTCCCTAAAAGATTGTCACATTTTGATTTTTGTTAGTCAAATATTACAAAATTTAATTATGAATTCTCATTAAACGATAATAAGTAATATAGTCTTGTGGGACCTTGCTAGATTCGTCTCAATATATATTTTTGAAATATTAACTTTTTATTATTTTTTTCGTATATAGAATACTATATATTTATGTTTTAAATCGTGTTTTGTTGACCACCAAAAATCAAAATGCGACGATGTTTTAGGGACGGAGGGAGTACTTTATATTAAAATTATGAGAAAGTAATCAAATTAATTGCTACACGATAACAATCGCAATTAAACTTAAGTAACAACAAATATTAATCAACAGATCTAAATCAAGAATAGATAAAATAAACATAACTTACTCAAAGATAACAGTCACTTCAAATCTATTTATTTTTTGTAATAACTTCATTATATCTTACTATTAATCTATTTTTTGCAATTACTTTGTCTTTTTAACAAATCCGAGCCTCAATTACAACAAAAGTAAAACAAGTACTCCCTCCGTCCCTATAAGATTGTCACATTTTGACTTTTGTTGGTCAAATATTACAAAATTTGATCATGAATTCCCATTAAACGATAAGATATAATATAGTGTTGTGAGATCTTGTTAGATTCGTCTCAATATATATTTTTGAAATATCAACTTTTTATAATATCTTCACATGTAGAATAAGAGATATTTACTTTTTAAATTGTGTTTTTTTACCACCAAAAGTTAAAATGTGACAATCTTTTAGGGACGGAGGGAGTATTTCACAATTATAGGACCAAATATAATAAACTAAATATAGTTCGAAATGCATTATAATTAGTAAATTAGCAAACAACTAAACATAATTTAAATAGTTGAACATAATAATTATAAAATAAAATATCATATTACATGATATGGACTAAGGTCCTACTGCTAGTGGAGGAAATGGAGGCACAATTGTTGGAGCAAGGAGGAAGGTAGCAGGAAGGGAATAGGAATATGGAGGCGGAAGAGAAATAGGAGCTGGAAGAGGGTTTGTGGTATTTTATTGAGTAATTTATGAATGAGAGAAACTGAAAAGGGTTTATAGTTGGGTTGGGCTATTAACATTAATACATTGAAACGGACCGGATCGGTTACATCCGGCGGTTCTTGTATAGCAAGACCGATCCGATCGGTTTTTAAAAAAAAAATGCCGGTCTTGGACCCGTTTGGTTTTCAATCCGTATCCATTCGTAGCCTTCGGGCACATGTCAAGTCGTAAAGAGTTTCGGTGAGTAACATCACGCCTTACCTCTTCTGCAACGCGTGGATTCGAGTCTCCTATAAGGCAAAGTCTTTTGTGGAAGTGGTTAACGAGCAACCTCAAATACCCTGACCATCTGACGCACATCCCGCGATTTACCTCCTCACGACTCCCCAGGGTAGGGGCCGTTAAGGTTGCGGTTCAACCTTTTTATTAGGTAAACATCATTCGAGAAACCGTTCAGATACATCTAATTGATCACAAGTATGGATAAGAAAGGATATTGAGGATGGTATTGGAGATTTTCAAGTGATCCTGAGTCGAGACCTCTGAGTCTGACATATAGCTTGAGTAACTGATTTATTCTTTCAGTTTTTTGATAATGCCTTTTGAAGGATCGTTTATTAAAGGTGATAGGACAAACATTTCATGAAGTCAGACAAGGATGGTTGAGTGGAGAAAGTAAAGATTTGTTGAATATCATCATCACTTATCCATGGGAGAAAGTGATGTCCATGTCTAAGCCCATTTGAATGCCAAAAAACCTCTTGGAGTGAGTGAAGTATATCAGTAGAAGTTCTTTTCTTGGGAGATTGGATCTATATACAAGGGTTTTGATTTTCTGACCTGGGAAAATTTGTGTAAGTATGTGAGTAAAATGATAAAAGATTTTCCGTCTAATGTTTTGAATATCTTGGAACATTTTCTCCATTGATCTCTTGGGAGGATTTCTGGTCTCATGATTGTGCTTCCTGCTCCAGTAATAAAAAAAGGCGATGATATAGATTGGCTTGTCATTTTCTTCACAGATGATATGAACTTCGATATTTGGAGCCGACTGAGGCAAACATCCTTTTTCAGGATCTTCAATAAAACAAAGGTTTAGTAACAAATTTGTTTCTCTATTTTTCTTCTCTTCTTCTTCTTCAAATGAGTCATCAAATGACTCGTATTCAACATTCATGGTCAAGATGGTATCTTTAGAAGGCTCATCATCTTCATAAAATAAGCATTCATGCCTTTTCAAAGATATCAATTTTTGCAAGAGGGGGGCAACAAGTTTTTTTCCTTGTTTCTTGTTAGGATATTGATGAGCGAAGTAACCTTTTTGCTTGCATATATAATGTTTGTTTGAAACCCCACGGGTTGCCCCAGTGGTTAGGGTGTATGCAGATTGCTCCAATTGGCATGGGTTCGAACCGCGTCAGCGGCAGTTTGTGAGTTTTATCTCAGGCTAAGTGCGCAGCGTAGACATGCCTCCATACACTCTGGTCATGGGGATCGTACTGTGATTTACTCCCTTTCAAGTTGTGGGTTCGGCGTGAGGGGGCGCTTAATGTGAGTGTGATCACATTTTTGCTCCAATAATGTTTGTCTGAGTTTCTTGCTCCTTGATATGTCTTTTTCTAGAAGAAGGTCCATCTTTGATTGTGGTTGTGGAAAGGAAGAGATTGTCTTTCCTTTTCCAAACATCGTCATTTTTCTCGATTGAAGCTGGAATAGCTGCATTTGTACTTGTTTTCGGAACACTTAATAATAGTGCACTTCTTTCAAAAAAAATAGTTTGCTCTAATTGTTAAGTTTTGAATTTTTGATGTATATTATTGTTAAGAGCATTTGTAGTAATCTCTCTAAAATCATTTTTATCTCAATAAAAGAAAAAGCGAACAAAAAATTTGTTAAAAAACTCTTTTTCATTCTCTCTATTATAGACAGCCCCACATCAATTTTTTGAGGATGCATGTGGGTACGCCAATATATGAGGTATTGGAAGCGTTCCAGAAATTCACTTTATCATTACTCTATCATCTCTCTCTCCACCATCACTTTATTTGTATTGAATACGGTATCAAATAAGGAAATTGAAAAAGGTAACAAAACTAAAACACAATCCTAAAATTGATAAATGTAGTATATATGGAATATTTTAGAGATAATTTTAAGGTGTCTATTGTCTAGTGTGAATACTCTAACATAGTAATTTTGATTATTGTTCATTAACATGAAATATGTTATTTAATTAATTAATGTTTGAAAAATTCATATTTGGCTTTATTTTGACCATAAAATATTCTTTATTTATTACTATAAAAAATATAAAATTGCATTCATTGAATATAATTTAACAAATGTATCTCAAAAACTAAGAAAAACAATTAAATTGAATTGAAGACAATACATACTATAAGTTTGTCAATCTTGAAAAAAGATGTTAGAAGTTGAAAATCGTCGTCGACCGTTAAAACCTATGTCGTGTCGAGTAACTATTTTTTATGTAACTAAATGAGTAAATTATATTGTCATGGTACTACTTGATTGAATAGATCAAACTACTATTATGGAAATAATCAAAATGTTTTTTACATATAAATTGTGAAGAATTTGGCAACAATATAGAGAAAATTAATCAGTAGAATTTATATAAACAAGAACAAGGTTATCTTATGTTTTCACTGTAGTTCAATTAAATTACATTAATGTATTACATTCAACTTGATGTAATTTGTGTTGAATCTTAAAACTAACTTACAGATGAGAAGTTTGAACCTGGCATGTGTTCTATTCAATCCACTCAATAATATGAAACCTTTTCTCTGCCTTTCCTGATCCATTCATTTGCATGCAGGAAGACGAACAGACGGGAGATGGACAAACAAAATAGAGAAACGACCAACATATATTGGATCTGATGAATTAACAACTACTGGAGCCAAATCAGGTATTTGGCCTGTGGAATCAACGATAAGTGGTTTTCCGTTTAGCATCATGACTTGGCTCTGCAAATTGCCATCCATTGCCGTCAGATGGTATTCTTCTCTTGTGGCATCAATATTTCTACGAGGCAATCTAATTATTCTCTTCCCACGGGCAGGATGTTTGTGTCTGTTGTGATGCATCCATGTACTGTTGTATGTAATGTTGGCCTCAACAGTAGTATTGCCATCAAGGTTGATCATCAGCAAAGTAATACCTTTCTGTAGAACAAGAGAAATACTGGAATTAGAATTAAAAGTTTAAACTATCTAAAGAAGCTGTGCTGTGATCTGCCCGACTTGAAGTCATACTTACTGATTGCTTTGCACAATGAGCATAAGCACGTATTTTGTTTGTGCCTAAGAAATTTGTTGCCAAAACGGTCGTACCCATTAGTCGGTGCCAAAGAAGAGCGCTGAAAGGAGGGAGTCGAGTTGTTAGCACATCTCCAGATTTTGGCATAAAGGTTT
This sequence comes from Echium plantagineum, assembly GCA_003412495.2. Classification (NCBI taxonomy): domain Eukaryota; kingdom Viridiplantae; phylum Streptophyta; class Magnoliopsida; order Boraginales; family Boraginaceae; genus Echium; species Echium plantagineum. Next base: position 14,800,453 of record CM016563.1, on the reverse strand, counting down.
GGGTAGGCATAAAATCAGTTCCCATGCTTAAGGACCCAATCTAAGAAAGGTTGAGTCGAGATGTGTTGAAGAAAAACGATATAGTCAATTTTGCAAAAATAAATGATAATTATTTAACAAAGTCCTAATTTCGATATAAGAAAGGAACATTATCTTCCTGGGAGAAAAGTACTCACTATCAAGAAGATTTTTCAGGTAAAATGCATTAAACAAAAGCAGCTAGCTCTGACCTGTAGTAATCTGGATTTGGTATAAAGGTGGTTGTATTTAGTAAACCATAGTTTCCACCAATCAATGTTTGTCTACAGTAAGTCCTTGTGTCATAAGAAGCTGCCATTCCAAGTTGATCCAAATACCTAACAAATTTAAGTTTGCAGAATTAGAACCAAAAAGAATTCAAGATGAAGAGTGATAAATTTTTTCTGAAGTAGGATATTGTAATACCAGAAACTAAAGACAAAAGCGTTGGTTACATGGTTGCGACCGCTGTTGTATGCACCTCCAGCTTCACCTACCCAGGCAACTGTTGAACGTCCAGAACTCTTGATGATGCTTTCAAGATTTTTAAATGTCTCAGCCTCACCATCAAGATATGATGGATCAAGAATTTTCTGAACAAGGTGTTCATCGACTCCTGTATGAGATGTATAAGTGTTAAAAAAGAAGAGTTGTACACATATTCCATTGATACCTCGAGGTCAAGTTCTATTCAATTAGCTTATTACCTGGGCCAAGATTATATATGTGATGAGTGACCACATCGACCGAGTTGTTTGCTTTATCTATGAATTCCTCGAACCAGCTTGCATCGAAGAATCCTCCTGGTGATATGACGCTAGGCTTATGTTCAACCGTATCATAGACTTCCTCCACTAAGTTCCTCAAGACCACAGTATCAGATGCATACTGATCTGCTGCAACTCTTACGCCTACTCCACTACCGGACAACTCATTCCCTAAAAGAAAGATCGAGGGCATGAATGAACTAACTTTAAATTCATTATTTTGTACTGTCTATAATATGAATGCCTCTCACTGTTTACTATAAAAGTTCATATTAAGATTTGAACAAAATAATTAAAATTCAGGAGTTCCACGCAACCCAATCATGGTCTTTTTCAGAATTATATGGAGTCTATCCTTACCAAGTTCCCAGCCATAAATTTTATAACCCTTTTTAACAGTATAGCGTATCAAAGATTCAGCATTTGAGGAATCCCAAGCACCCACTGCTGAACCACCAGACTGCGGGAAGGTTCTTCCATTAAGAGCATTTAATCCAAAGATAACAAGGGCCCTAAAGGAACAAATATAAATGATTATACAATTTACACAAATTAATAGATAAAAATAAATCAAAATGTTCTACAATTTTTTACTTTGATTCGTTGAAGAAGGCATTAAGTTCATCCCATCTGGATAATGGTAAGCACCCTTGAGTGAACGTAAACAATTCAGAATCATTCTTAGCAAATTGAGTGCAAGGCATCTCATGGTTTTCTGTTTGATAGATCACTTTGTCTTGCAGAGTGCCCCCCAATCTAATCTTTAAAGGTGAAAATGCTAAATGAAAAATGGGACACCTCAGGTTAGATGGTTGTTTTTCTCCGTATGCTGATATATAATGGTCTTGTTTTAGCAGTTGAAACTCATCAGAATATTAGACAAAAATTACGCACCTTTCACTGCATTCAAGAAAATTTGATTACCAAGGTCCTGCAAACATTGGATCGCCAAGTCATTTAAGACATCAACAAAAAACAAAAATCTTAAATTAAGCACTGTTTGAATGAGTCTACTGGACAAAAATATTGAACTGTATGAAGACAAACTAAGAAACGCTACTGTGAAGGTGACCAACAATGTGCCATTGACTCTAAATCAAGATCTTGGGGTAACTTGATCCTGTTATTACGTAACCTAAATGAGGAAGTCAAAGCAGGGGCTAGTCATGTAACTGCTAAAAGTTCAGTAGAAGATTATATGATACAACTTACGAGTATTATACCTTTCCACATTTTAATGAAGTTACTCGAACAAGTCCTGAAGAAACTAAAGAAGGGTTCTTTCCCAATATATTCAGATTATGTGTTTAGAAATGGTTAATTGTTCAGTAACATATTTTTAATGAAGACCAGTCCATAGTTCCATTCATTGAGATACTAGTAAGTGTTCAAGTTCGTTGATTCTTGTGTTATATGGTAACGATATATTCCAACTACGACAGGTTGATAGTTCAATTTTATTGAGATATTAGCAAGTGTTAGCTTCTTGTTCTTCTCGATAGTATGGCCAGGGATTCCGACATATGAGTATAACCACATAATACTCAACACAAACTGACTGGATATAGGTGAGGGAGTCACATATAACCACATAAAACTCACCACAAGCCGACTGGATGTAATTGCTTATCGGTTCAACTAATACTCAAAACAATCTAGGTTGCACGTGCAGACTCTTGTTAACTCCATATTAGTCCTTGAATACTTGGAGAGGTCATATGACAAATCTGTATCTAGAAATTCTACATTTGCCAAACAAAGTGAAGAACGGGAAAATTATCACTAATAACTAATGTTCTACTTCATCATGTTCCCAACTCCCAAGGAATCACAACATGTAGTTGCAGAAAGCCTTCTGGCTTCTTTAACATATGAAAAGCTATTAATTCATAATTTAATCTTGGAAGCCTCAACGTTAACGTAAACATTATTATCAATATGCCTCAATGTCTCTAAGAGCCTACCACCTAGACGGAATGAGTGGGCTCGGATAGTACATACACGTTGTTTCCGATTGACCCAACAGTTAGCCAAAAAAGATGCTGGCTTTGTGAACATAAAAAACATGGAATCTAAATAAAAACAGTTCCTGGAAACACTGACTCACCACAAACTGAACAAACAACTAATTTGAAACATGGAAAGACAAAAAAACACAGGAATCTACATACCAGATTGAGCAAAGAAGCATGGTCCCAAGCACATGTACCATAATCACATTTCTCAGGTGGCCACCAATCCAGAGTTGCACATATATAATCTTCATCTGTTCTCCCAATTGAACTCTTCCCATCTATAAAAACAGTGCCTTGAACACTTTGAAACACCCCTGTAGCTTCTGTTTGCCTCACAATATTACAGTTTAAGACACAAAACAAACACAACCACATAGTTACACACAACCCAATATGCAAAAATGAAGACCCCATTTTTCAAAACTCCAAAAAAGACTAGTTTTCAAGATCTATATGATGTACACACTAATAAAATGCTTAATGTTGGAGCATTTGAAGCTGATTATGAATGCTTATTAGTGCATAATGTCTGGTGAAGGTGGTACTTAACTACTTATGAATTATAAGAATAATGAAATAATGATAAGTTTGTTGAAAGAGTAAATTAGTCTTAATAATTAGTTTAAACTGAAGCGATAAATCTCAGGTTTAGTTGGAGCCTTGCACTTGCAGGGTGGCCAAATAGAGAAAAACTAGCGGGTTAAGGAGTACCATTTTTTATTTATAGAAAAATAGCATTCAGCAATATACCAAAAAAATATAAAATACATTATTTAATCTTTTAGCAAATCCTTATAAAAGTGTTATATTTCGATGGAATATGTGCAAAAGATATTAGCAATTATTTTAGCAATGTGTTGGAGATGTTGGAAATGAAGGTTCGATCCAGATTGAATTATTATTCATTTGCTAGTTTTTTGTTTTTAATTATAGGAGTATCAGAAAAATTCAAATTAGTTGACTTGTCCAAATAGAAATGAATTTCGTATCTTTCGTTTTAGTTGAAGTCTAATCAAATCAAATTTTTAACCATTATATTTGAACCAATTCAGACCTTGATGAAGTTTTGAACAATGTGAATTTGTTTAGGATCGTAACTACTATGCTTTTAAAATGCTCCTTGTGGTACATGTATCAATTTATTTTGCATTGAACAATAAATCATATTGCGACCATAATCTCATTATTAAATACTCTGTACAATAAAAAAAAATATACTTGAATAAACAAATCTCACATTCTAAACGTTAAATTAAATATGGGTCTATCAATTTTAAATACTTAGTCTTATATTGAGTACACTAAGAAATTATCAAATAGTGATAAAATGCGAATTTAATACAATTATTTTTAGGAACTGAACCATTGAATATTCTAAAATATAAAGGAATCACAACTAAAATTGGATGAAGAGTGCACTTTTCATCAAATAAACTATGAAATCTTCCAAAGCTAAAAAATAACAATAATATGATAGTAATGTTTTTAATCTGTTCGTGGGATAGAAAGAATTAGTTAGTATTTTTCAGTAAAATTTATTTTCAAGACACAATGCTTAAGACATACGACCGTAGGTCAAGTGACAAGAAATATATAAAATGTGGATTGAATATTTTAGCGAATAAAAGTAATAGTAGACATTAAACTTTTTTGGTGTGGTTTATAGAAACGGTGTATTCTTGGGTGGATTGTCCATTGGAAATGTTGGATGGCAGTAGCCAGTGGGACCATAACAGTTGTTGTTGCTGAAGATATGGTCTTAATATATACTTGCTCCCTTTTCTTCTTCTCTGACCTGCTGGAAACCAATTGAGCTTTACGAGTATAGAATAGTACTTTTAGATACTACCAGGGACGTATATGAGTTTTCTATGTAGTAATTAGACTTCTTAATTTTATATACAAATTTGAATAGATATTTTATTTATTAATTTATTAAAATATCATGTGTATTGCTTTAAGACTAATATATCATGTAATAAAAGATTCCCACATTAGTATGCTTAGAAGAATATTAAAATAACAAAATCTTTAAAAAGTTGTTATCATCTCATTACAAATTATTCAAGATAGAGAGATCGAACAAGAATTGGACTTATGGTTAAAGATAGATTTGATTACACATGTTTGTCATTGTATTACTTTTTGATCACATATGTTTTATTTCTCCCATTTGATTATACATATTTACAAAGATTGTCTTAGTTGTTATTATCGTCATAATATTAGTTAAATTTTTTAATTTAAAACATGTAACATTCACATGACTATAATTTAAGGTAAATTTGTCTAACACTAAGACATTCAAGAGAATATCACATATTTCAAAAGTTCAAAGTTTATCTAACATTATAACAACAGTTTTAATTAAGACTATTTTTATTAACATGTGTGATCAAATAAGACAATATGACTTAAAACTTATCTAGCTAACCTAAAATCTCCTAACATATATGCAACTGAGTAAACACATTGCATTCACATAAGCAATTTTTAATTGTTGTTTTCATAAGACTTGATCCGTTTTTTAATTTTGCATTACTATGAAGTATGAACTTCCTACTAATAGATTTAAATAATAAATATTTGTATATATGATAAATGCTCCATTCATAACATTTTTAATCCTTTCACTTGATGTTTGGCATTTGTGACAAGTGATTAGTGAAAGAGGTTCCCCAAACTTCCGAAATTGAAGTCAAACAGATTTGGTGAGAAAGTTGAGAAGCTGCTAATTATACGAATACGACACTATTCGTCTAACCTAGCCGGCCATGTTACTCGCTTGTCTACAATATACTTGTCTTTCTTTATGTACACAACCATCAGACAACATATGCTTTTTCTAATCAAATAAGTATTTTAGTAATTAGGAATGTCTACTTAGCTTGGGGCTCTCATCTTTTCAAAACAAAATCCATATTATCTGCTATATATAATAAAATTGATTGAGAGACTAACATTCAAAAGTAAATGTCCCTGTTAGTGGACAGAATACTAGTCTAATTAAAACCAATATAAATAAAGTTACAAGTTTTTTCTCAATAAATCGTTGCAGAATTGAATAGTGTTTAGAGCAACACACGACCGACACTAAGGAGGTCTAAGGAATAGGGCAACACAGGCCCATCCCACTGACCCACGAACCGGGCCGGCATTGGACGAAGGACACAAGCCTGTTCACGTATTAGGACCGGCCCGTCCGTTATATTAGTAGGCCTTATTTGGTTCGATGCCCACTTTTATCGTGTGAAACTGGTGTGGTGTGGCCGTGTGGGCATGTTTAAGCCTTGTTGGCGTATTGCAATGATAACAATTAAAAATAGCTTTGTTAGTGTTGGGATTGCAACCATGGACCTCCATGACAGAAGCTCAATAAGATGACCATTGTGTCATGTTGGTGTGCCATCTATTATTGATTTTAAAAGTAGTTACATACATATATATTAGGGCAAAAGGCTGGAACCATCACCTATGTTTTATCCAGAGTTCCATTTCACTCAACCATGATTTTATTGGCCTCTTTCACTCACCCATGAAATAAAAGGACATAGTCGCTCACCATGATGTTCCATTTTCCGTTTTGATCGATTGGATTTCGAGTTTAATTTGTGAATTTCGGAGAACTATTAAATTGATTTGGGTATTTTTTCGATTTTTCTCTTTTTTCTTGTTGTTTATTAAGCCCGAATGTACCAATTTGCCCCACTAAATTATTGTGTTAACGGCAACATTAACGGTAGATCATACGACATTATTGAAAGAGATCGACTCTTTTTATTTCATGGGTGAGTGAAAGAGGCCAATTAAACTATGAGTGAGTGAAATGGGACCCTGTGTATAACATAGGTAATAGTTCCAGTCATTTGCCCATACATTAATATAGACATATAATACGTTATCAACTATTCAAAAAAATAAAGTAACAGTTATAATTTTCATTTTCAAGAAAAATAATATCATATATATTATGTATAAGCTATTAATAATTCAAACTCCACAATGTAAAGTATTACAAAATAAAATAAATTGCAGCATTATTCAGAATTTAACATTTTAACATCGCAGTCAACAATCTAAAATTAGAATAAAAGGTTACGGCGGTGTCATGTTTACGATCCACTAATAAGGAAAAAAGTAAAACAAGTTTTTTTTATATCAAGTGATGAATGTTTATTAAAGAAAGTAAAAATAATTACAAACTAAATGAAGAACTTGGCCTTCCATCCAAAACTATAAAGCGGATGCCACATGCCCCCTAATAAAGTCGGACAAAGACAAAGTCCAATAGAGGTCCTATAGAGGCCATTATGTAAAAGATGCTCTAACCCTTTATTTTCACTATAAAAGCAACACCTAAGCTCATAAATGAAGCTCCTTCCATTCAGCTGCTGCCTTATTATGAGAAATCAGAAACGTCTATGAAAAGCTCCTTCCATTCAGCTCCTTCCATAAGCTCACAATCCATTTTCGTATCTTGAAATCCGGTAAAATACTCCATCGAAAATCCAGTAAGTTTCTGAATTCCTTTGTGTCTGGACCATAAGGTATGATGTTTAGGTTTTTGCAAACTTGTTGTGTATATATGCATCGATGAAATACATATACGACTTGATCGACTTCCGTATGTAGCCCTTTTTAAGCAAGAAGCTTAAAATAAAGTTTAAGCAGCTAAAGCAAGTTCTTCTAGAGTCTGGGTACTTGTATAAACTCGACTTTAAGCTATCATATTATTTTTAGAAAATATCTTTTTTTTGTTGGTGACCTGACACCTCATATTTTTAACCTTAAAAGTAATTTATGTATATATGTTTAGTTTTAAAAACAAGAGTCATCGAAATGTACTAACAAATCCCAAATTGGCTCTAGTAAATTTCATTTTCGGAAATATATATAGAAAAAGAACTTGAATACTATTTTTGTATTCACCAAGATCGACGGAATATCAGACTTGGAAAAATAATGTGAGGCGTGTCACTCCGTGTGTGACATTTATTTAATTGTAGTATATTAGGATATTTATTTAGTAAAATTTTCATATAATACGTGTAGTGCATGCCATATATATGGGTGTTTTAATATTATCATCAATATTTTGAATATCATGATTGTTATGGCGGATGTGTTCATGTTCAGACCCGTTCACTCGAACATATATTTTTTTAATAAAAAGAAAAATTATATATATTTAAAGAAAAAATTAATGTAAATGCTAGCATCTAAATTTATATATGAATATATTTAAATATTTTAAACAGACACTTTGAAAATTATATCAATTTCAAACAGATACTTGAAACTTCTAGATCCGCCACTCAATATGGTCAAACAAAATTTAATTCTCCAATATATTGTTACTACTTCCTTTGTCTTTAAGTTAATCCTCCAACATATTGTTATTGCTTTTTTATCTTTAATTTATAGTTTCATAGTGATTGAGAAGTAAATAAGATATATAACATAAACAAAAAATATACCCTCCCATTATTAAAGAAAAACAATACATTTAGTTGATAAAAATTCAGCAATTCTTTATTATTTTATGGTGGCGTTGGTAGTACACTTCCAACGAGTCCCGTACAATAACTCTTCATCATAGATGGGAAAAATGGTTGAAAAGGTAAAACATTAGCCCAACAATTATCATTTATACCAAGCATTGATTTGCAGCAGATATCTCTGAACTTAGTCGCTTGTCCTGTTCTAAACTTGTATATTTCTGCAACACACCCTCCTGTATTCGCCACTGCAGCTAAACACGGTTGAAAAGGCGAAAACCCATTAAAGAATTCTGGATCCGCGACTTGGTTTTGATCGAATGATGATTTGGTATCGACCACCTCAGATGTTGAGAATTGTGGCAATGTCTCTAGTTGGTACCTTGCCAAACAAGGTGGGGAATGCATCAAGATGGATACTATTAAGATCAATAAAAATGAAATGGTGAATGATGGAATTGTTTTACGAGCCATAATGGTGTGTTTAGAGCTAGTCAAGTAGTGATTATTAATCTTACTTAATATTGATGAAACAGAACTTATTGGCAGAATGATTCCACGTTCTGAGAGCTTCAGGCTATTTATAGACTATTTTTTGAAGAAAATATTCAAGTTTTATTAATTGAAATGGTTGTTGAGATAGTTTCTTTATTTTAATGTTTTTTTGGTTAATACTATGGCTTATGCGTTGAGGAACTAACCTGTATTTAATGTTTAAAAAGTCAAAGATATCTTTTGTGGAATTTCAGGGAGTGTATACTTGCACACTTGTCCGATCCTATTAATACCATCCGCATTAATTATTTTATTTTTTAAATTAATATTATAAAAATATACGATATTATCACAAATAACTACTCCTTACAATTCAAAAAAATATATATTTTTCACATATCGAGATAAATGTTTGACCTTTAATTATTCTTTATTTATATTTTCTTAAAATTAAAAATTTATATTATGAAAATACTTCAAAAGACGAATCCAACTATATAAATTTTATATTTTTTTAGTAAAATAATAGTTAGTAATTAATGGTCAAAGTTTAATTTCGAAAAAGTCAAATAATATTTTTTTTAGATTAAAAAGAATAATATATAAATTACTAATTAATACAATAATGTACTAACTGTTAACTAATGAACCATTATAATTAAATATAACATACATCAACAATAGCATGCGCATTAATTTAAAAAGTCAAAGAAATCTTTTGTTAACAGTTGGACTCTTAATTAGTAGCATTTGCATTAGTTAGCAAACTCAATAGTAATCAGTTATCTTAGTGTTTACATTTTAACTTTATAAAATTTTAATTACTCACTACTTATTAAATTTTTTAATATATTAAAAATCATGAGAACTTAAAAATAATTTCAAATAATTAGGTCATATAATAACAGGACATACCTTAAGGTCATAAGAAATTGCTAAAACTTGCTGAAACCAATAACTTAATGTACATTTTTATTCTAAAGTGCATAGGTCCAGAGGGGTTAGTTAGGTGAAGAAATTTGGTAAAATGCCTCCCTGAGCCTAATTTTTTTTTTAATTTTTTGTACCCCTCTCCCATCAATTGTTTAAATTACCCTTAATGAAAGTGATTAAGATCGACTTTAGTCATAGTGTGATAGGCACATGGCATCCTCATTTATTCTTTGGAGTTATCACCTAGTCTTTGAGTCAAGCACCCCATGGATACCAAACGCCTCGCTCCAATCTAGAGCCCCGACCTCACGACTTCTTCAGACGCTCGCGTCACTCAAATGTATCCCTGAGAGGCGAGAACAATGGTCTTGCCAGGAGCAAGAGCCTTGTCCTAGACTTGGGCGTCGACAAGGTCAGGAGGGTTACCCAGTTCGACCTCAGACTGTTGAAAGACAGACCAAGCACCCGGCCCAACCTTTGGGACCATCAGACATCGGTGGAATCAATCTCATCAGTCATCACTATTCTAAGCAAACTAGTATCAGTTGTAACCTACATATGCTTATTCTCAGAGAAATATCAAACTTTGCATCAACAACTAGAAAATATCTTACTACATGTTTCCAGACCAAAGATGAAGAAACGGAGGGCAATACGGCACAAAGCATAGCCAAGAACATGAAACAAAAATTAAATTTTGTAAACTCAAGATGAAGAGGGCATTGATAAATAAAATTCATATAGTTGTCTCATGTAAAGTGCAAGACGTATGTTCATTTCTTCCTTGAGCAAAATTGAAGACATCCAGAAATACCAAGTAATGTGGATAACTGAGGCTCAGTGTTAAATAGTACATACTCTAGGCAAATACAGAAGCGCTACCACTACCCTTTATACATTGTCAAGAGATAATTCATAATGCTCTAACGCATGATAGATTTTTGAAACTCTTCGACGAAGTAAGGGTTCTAATCTGAAGGATGGAATACCCCTCTCCCACCTCTTTGCTTCATGCATCTCGTTCCATGCTTGTACTATCTCGTCAATGTTGAACCCCATCCCTAGAAAAATGTGAAGAAATAAAATTATGTGAAAAAAACTCATTTATACAAGTTACTGAAAAGAAAATGTAGTATACTTGTGCAACTTATATTACCTTGAGTTGCATCGTCATTGGAACAATGATTCTTTAACATAACAGCAATATCAGTTGGAGATGCTCCAGCAAGTTCGAACTTTTCAATAGCAAATTCCAAACATTCGTGCCAGACTGGGAGGTCAAGTTTGAATTCCATTAATGATCTTTCGTAAAGAAGAGTTCCCCACAAAAGGTTTATCTGAGACCTCATGGTTGCAGCCAGTTGAGCAGCTTCATCTGTGGAAAGATCTTTGAGGAAATCTTCCAATTTCATCTTTTGCAACAGGGCCCTTGATTTACTTGGATGAGAGAGTTCTGCCAAGCGCTGCTCCTCTGCTTTCTGCCACATCTGCATACCTCTTTCCATATTTTCTTCTGCACTGTTGTAAAGCTGAAGCACTTCTAAGGAAGGCCATGATTCGAGATCAACATTAGTGCTTATAGCATAATACCATGAGAGTTTTGCTTGCTCAAATTGTTGCTGGCCTAATGCCAATACAGCCTCATAAAAATCTGACTTGATCTTCAATGCTTCTTCATATCTCATTCCAGCCTTCGAGTATTCATCTTGTGCCCAAACAAATGCACTTCTGACTTCTTCCAATACAGATTCTTCAGAATGATCTTCTGTGAAGTAAACCCTCTTCCTCGCCCTAGACATGTGAACATTGCCACAATTAAACAATGCGAAAGCAGCCATTTCCTGAAATCTTTCTGTAGCAAAATAGAAAAGGTCTTGAGCCTCTTCACTTGTAACTGTCTCTTCCATAGCCTCGGAGTAAACCTTCATTCCAACCTCATGTAGATCCAGATAAGTATCTGAGTCAAATCCAACATGGTCCTTGAAAATATGGGCGAACTGAACAATCCAATCTTCAATGGTACATGGTTTATCGGGCAACTCCTTACTTCTTCCAGCACTCCCATTGGAGATGATATTACAATGCCTTGCATCAAACTTGAGAACTTCTTCATCCTTCTTCTCCATGTAAGAGAATGGATCTTGCTCCGGATTCACTTCAAAGATATAAAGTCTGACTGAATTGTGTTCCGCAGATGCTTCTGCCCATCTCAGTTCCTCAGTTGAGGTAATTGTGACTAAATCACCTTCTTGATCCCTATATTTGACAAGAACAGCTCTGCAGTTCGGGAAACGATCCTGTATAATTTCTCGAAGTTTTAAGATGCTGCAGTTGACGGGTACTTGCGCCCACCTTATATCCTCACCATACACTAGCTTTAGTGTCCTGCTGGGCCCAGCATCTGTTGTATTTGCTATTTTCTCTTTGACCACTACTTTATCTTCAGCTTTCTTATCCTCAATAAGGTCTTCAACCTTCTTCACCTCTAGCATTTTGTCTGCAAGAGAATGCTCACCATTAGTTTTAGTGTCGTCCTGAGTCATTTCGGCCTTATTTAGATTTCCACGTCTTTTTAGATCAACAGCGGTTTCAGCCTTATTTTCCCCCAATCCTATTTCTAGAAGGTCAGGCTTCTTTAAAAGTCCATGCTTAATCTTCTTTCCAATGTTATTGATAATAGGCTTTGTTCCATCACTGGTTTCAGCTATTTTGTTCTCAAATATATGACGAAGCTTCTTTTCAAAATTGTCAACTTCTGTCTCAGCCGCATCTGACAAATTATCTTCAGTACTATGGGTGGCCATCTTTTCAGTTCCACAACAGACTATTTTTCCACGTCCCTTCAGAGTAATATCATTCTCAGCAATACGGCCAGGTTCACATCCCTCAAGACTGCCTTCCATCATAATCTTCTTGGACTTTTTAACTCCACTCCTATCTGCACGCTTCTTCTGAGAGCTGTCATTATTATTGCTTTCATCGCCATCCCCAGTCATTGTCTCCTCTGGTGTATGGCCAGGTTTCTCTACACCAGATATCTCATCTTGTTTATTTCTCTCTACTTTTTTATTTCCCTTTTTTCGAGTCTTTCGTTTTGACAAAGATGGTTCAACATAGTCAATAATTGGAACTACTTGATGCGGAATGTCATCCACACCTGTGCCCCTCTGATCAATAGCTGTTTTCACTCTCTCGGCAATCTCAGAAGCCATCATATTGTTTGGTTCCATGTCCAGTACTGTTTTAGCATCTCTAAGTGCAAAATCTAGCCTATTCAAAGCCTCGTAACATCTAGATCTCTTCAAGAGTGCTTTGCTATACTTGGGGGTAACTTCAAGAGCTAAATTACACTCATGAATCGCCTTTGGAAACTCCGTTAGACCCATCTGCATATAGCATGCTGCCAGATTACTGCGTAGGTAAGAAACATCAATGTGATTCCCTGGAAGCAATTTGATAGCCTTTTCATACTTCAAAACAGCTCCCTCATAATCCCTTCTTTGAAACAACTTATTCCCGTCATCCTTCAAGTCCTGAGACATTGAAATGAAAACTGCTGTATCTTTGTCATATTTTCTTGGACTATCTTCATTTCCCTTACTATGCTTAAAGCTCTCCTCTTTAGATTTACCACCCAATTTTTTGTTCCTTTTTGCTCTTGCCTTCCCCATAGCTATCACACAATTCAACTATCACTCTAATTTCTACACAATTCGAATCCGAATCTGTACACCTTTGCACGAAATCTTAAAACAAATTTACAAATACACCTTAAACCTTACAGCTTAAATCCCAAGACCAAGGACTTCACAAACCTTCAACAATCACCAAACATTGAGAAACTACTAAATGAACAATTACACCCCCTAACCAAACTTTCATGCAGAGCAAATAACCAAACCCCAAGTTAACCACTAGCGTAGGCCAAGTGGTCACGGGATATTAATCACAATGAAGAGTTCCCTATTCGATCTTGCAATGACAATAGCCGAATTTAGAAAAAAAATCCAAACCCCAGAATAAAATGATTGGCTAAAGGCTCCAAATGTTATCCAAGTGCAATCAAACCACCCCAAGATCAAGTTTTGACCTTTATGCTTAATTGGGTTTTCTTCAAACACAACAACAGCACAACAAATAATCTCTTCTCTTCAAAACAAGAACCTTTTAACCTTTTACCAATGTACCCTTTTCAGCTAATCTCAATATAACATATGCATAAACCAAATACCAAATTCAAACGTCCCCAAAAATGTTTATACTTCAAATTTATCTTGTATGAGCTAAATAAATTCTTGTTTTTATTTATTTATTGTGAAAATGAAATTGCAAAAGATAATTAAGAAACTTATCTGGAAATGGAGGTTTGGTTGAAATGTTGGATGGAGGATTTTCTGGGAAAATTGAAGATGAAGTTAGAAGGAATATTATGTGTGGAAGGAAAGCACATTCAAGATTGCGTGTTTTAAATACAAACAGCTTATGTTCTTTGTTCGTTTTTGTAAATAAAATAAAACAAAGAAGAACAAAAAATGTTTTCTTCATGTATTTATATAGAATAGCGTAAACCACAAAATGGAAATTAAAAAAATCCAACAACTGGCGAACTACTTTGTTAATGATATTAAGTTTTTATTTATTAGAATATTTAATAGAAAATCATTGGTAATTACAGATTAAAGTAGAAAAATAAAAAAGGAGCAATTGAAATGAATTAAAGATGTAGGAGTATTATAAAAGCTAAAAAGGAAGGAGGGGAACAAGAATAAAATTAAAAGGACACACGTTAGTTCGTGGAGTCCAAGATCTTTGGTGATGTTTGTTTTTGTCACGCTAAAGACAACGAATAACCGATAACGGTTGTCCTTGTTCCGTTGGTTGCCGCTAACTAATTTATTAGATCATCTCCCACACGTAGACAAATATTACCACCATCTTTAGACTAACTGGAAAAATATATTTCATATATATACAAAATAATAATTTAATTAAATAAATTATTGAAATACAAACAATTAAAAGTATACACAGCAACCGTTACGAACAAAATTTTATGTTTAAATGTTGTATTGCGAGTGGGACTTCTTAATTCTTAATAATGCTCTTGAATTTACATCCAAGTCAAGTTCGAGAATAAGTCATGTGCGGTTTCTAGTCTAGTGGTACCAAACTCGAATCTCTTTTCAAGAGGTTTCGGACATACTTTCTCTGCTTTCGTGACTGTCTTTGTAGCGTTTTCGGGGGTGCTTGTGCAGCATTTCAGCACCCACTCTGTAGGATTTCAAGCGTTTCGGCGATTTCCAACACCCATTTTGTAGGATTTCCGGGCGTTTGAAGGCAACTTTGGGAGGATTACGTGGATTCAGCAGTCGAGAAGACGAAGCTGTTTATTTGGAGCTCAGACTCCCATTTACTAGTTTAGAAATGTAATATATATATTTGATATCGTATGTCTATTTATAACTTCTATCGTTTGATGAACTCTCAAGTCCAGTTATATAAACGCTATATATGAGAAATCTAGATTGATAGTTTTAGTTACAATTTCTCTGTTGCATGAGAAGTTTTCGATATTTGTATTTCATATTATTCTAGTAATAGTGTGGGCATTATAAATTTTGGTATTGTATTTGTTAGTGGGACTCGTTATATTCATCGTCACTAATTGCTCAACCAATTCTTGAAACAACTAGTGCTACACACCTTAAGTATTTGATTAAATTGTGCAAGAATCTTAATGTTTTATGTCTCATAGGTGGCGTGACCATGAACAAGATGTTGAAGTTCCGTCACCATCTACATTGTCAAAATCCAAGTCATAACATTGAAGAACAAGTTGTAAAGCTTCTTGAATCAAGTGCAAGCTTCCAAAATTAAGCTCAAGCTTTGAAGGCTGTTGAGTTATATACTCGAACGAAATTTAAAACCAAGGTGTCCTTGAACTATATATAAGTCAAGCTCAACGATAAGTTGTTGAAGCCCTTAAGTCACGCGAATTATATTTATTTTGTTATTAATTCAGAAAGTTAAAGCATATTTTGATTACTGTAAATTGAAGCAAAGCATGGAGCTGGCCCCTCTAAGACAGAGAAGTGGAAGCATCACGTTTATGTCTTAAAAGGGAAAATAAAGAAGGGTGGACATATACATAATTTTGTGTCAGCCACTGCAAAGTCACCTCGTATCCATCCAAGGAGTCCCACAAACCATGTGAACAAACTTATTACTCCAAAACCCCAATTCACAAGATTGCTTTGGGTATTAATTTAACGGTTTTATTCGTACACATACTTGAGCTCTCGATATCTATTCAAATTAGAATTCATAATATTTATCTTTCTAAATAGATATTTATGCATATTTTTGGTACATGAACTTTAGGTTTTTCAGCCTTCTCACACATATTCATCTTTTTAATTTTTTTATGAAGGACAAAATAGTCAAACAATAATTAAAAGTAACTCAACCTAACTATACATAATACACTAACCTAACATCACAATTTAACCCTACTTCATTAATAATATCTATTCAAATCAAACTCTACTCTCAACCACTTTATCACCTTTCAACTTCCTCTTCTTCATCACAATTTCCCACGGCACCACCCCAAAAATGTCGTTGCGAAGGCTGCTTCCATAGCACTCTATGATTTGCCAAAGAAGCCGCAACATTTTCCCTATCATCAAATTTCTCAAGCTTGTCATACATAACAACTATCAAGTAATAAGGTTCAGATACTCATTCACGATACACCAGAAGTTCAAGCCCCCCGGATGCTTGTCTTATTGAGACGAGCAAGATCTCTGGATCTTTTAATATTAACATATCTGCTAAATAACATTTCGCTTTTGTGATGAAGGCACGAGCACAGTCGAGCATTTTGTTTTGGGTTAAATTAGATTGAAATGTTTAAATTGAACATGTTAATTGGTGTTTCATGGGCATTTTTATGGTTTTTAAGGATTTTTGCCCCAAAAATTGGACAAAAGCGTTGGATTTTAGGGCTGGTTCATGTTTTTTGGTCAGAAGGGGTGGATTTTCCCAGCAACTCGGTCAAGCCAGATCGGACTCAATTGAACTCGTTTAAGTGACTCAACGAGTTTAGGTTCTTGTGGAGAATGTTCTGTTAGATGTCAAGGAATACTCATGACGATAGTCAAAGATGCCATGTGGTATTCAAGAAGTTTTTAAATGTGTTGAAAAGATGCCATGTGATAGTACAGTGCGAAAGATTAGTAGTTGCATTTGGTTATAATTAATTAATACAATAATTGATGTAATTAATTAAAACTAATTAATAAAGAATTGATCAAATAAAATGTTTGTTATTTTAAAATGACCCTTAAAGTGTATATATTTAAAGGCACCTGAACTTTCTCCTCTAAAGAGTCTTTTTTGCAATTGATACCTGAACTTTTTTCGACTTTTTTCTTCCTAAACCAAATGTTCAGGTGCCAAAAAGAGGCTTATGTTCTATTTGAAGAGATAAATACTATATGTTCCAATTTGAAAAGATAACAAGAGTTCAGATGCCTTTATGAAAAAAAAACCTTAATTTAAAATTGGTGTTCGGTATACACACTTAATTTTTTGAGATTTTTTTTCAAAACGAGCCATTATCTTTAAAAAAAATTATCAATGAGAATATGAATACAGTAGTATTATAAATAGAATACAAAAATAACTAACTAATAGACAACTAGAATGAAAATATAAGACAAATTATCTAACGAGAATTGAACCTAAGACCTCCTAGTTGAAAGTTTGGGTTAGATGCCATCAAACTATTAAGCTATTGATAAAAATTAGCCATTGTTGAGCAGAGCGAGATCACGTTTATGTCATTTTCATAGAGGTTAAGCTCTTAAGTATTGTTTCTAATGAAACAAATGATTTTCAATTTTCATGTAACTCAAAACGGTATAGTTAATGTTTCAATAGGCGAGGTGCAAAAGGGTTTAAATTAAGAGTAAGATGCCATATTTCACATATTGTCTCTATTGCATACTATATTGCTTGATTCAAGAATATTAAATTATTCCTTATATACAAAATGGCCACTTCTATAATCATTTCATCTCCATTTACTATGAATGTATTCTCAGAAATGACTTCCCAAGTTGATCAAGAAGAACCTCCGTTACTACTTTCTCCAGAAGTGAGCATAGCCAGATACTCACTGATAGCTTCGCCTTCTTTTGTAATTTCAATATCATAGTCAGAGAACGCGTCTTCTTTTAGCAATTCTCTCGTAAGTAGGTCTTCCATTTCCACATCCCGCACTTCGGCTGCATTGTGAGCTGAGGTAGATTCATGGTTTTCTTCAGTAACTGGAGCGGCACTGCTACCTAGTGAAGCATTCCCTTGACCACTTGCATTTTGCAAACTACTATCATTTGGAACTGCGGCAGAAGGGATTGAGCCATCTGTACTACCTAAAATATCTTCACTTGGTACAGCAAGCAGGTAACCTAGTGCGGCATCTCTGTTGCCAAACATACGAACAATTTGAACCACTGCAAAATTCAGAAGAAAAGGATGACAAAGAATTACCACGACATATCCTAATTCAAAGTTTCAAATCTTGGGAATATTCGACAGGCAAGATAAGAACACATATATACACATAAGAATGCTTATTTATTAATGATGACGCATAACTAAGTGGAAATATAAAAGATATATTTAGTGTAAAAACAATGAAACATGTCAATACCTGCTGCTCTAGGAAAACCCATTGCTGTAAGTTCTTCAATAGCAGCATCTTCTTTCTGGCGCAACCTTTTCTTCTTCCTTGATTCAATATATACCTGAATAAGTAACAGAGGCAGAAAGATCAGAGTAATGAAGTTTTCCTGAATCTGACTTGTAGAAGCTGATGAAAGACTTACCTGGATAGCATCATTTGTTTCTGGATTGGTCAAGTCATCAAGAGCCCTCTCGGTGTCATTTTCATTTCTACGAAGGGCTTCTGCTGCGAGATCCTTCTCATATCTACAAAGTATTCAGTGATCTTAGTTTCTGGAACAATTCGTAATGTGCAATGGACAACTTAGCAATCCAACTCAAGACAAACACACTTATGGCAAATTGGGAAAGTGAATTAATCAAGGGCTATGAATTCCCCACTCCATTTTTTTATAATGATACTCAATTTCTTTAGTCATTTTGAATTTTGCACTGCAAGTGAAGTGCCATTATCAGTGGGTGGAGTGTGAACTTAATTGTGCTTAATCAAATTCCACAGCCATTTTTTTAATATATATTGTCTCAGCTGAAATGAAAACAAAAAATTAAGTTCAACTTCCACATGATGCAAAGTAGTTGCATCACACTGCATTTATTAAATGACTTGCAGCACCACGAGGTTAAAAGAACGTGCCCATGTCGACAATGTGTAATTTATTATCGCAACAAGAAAACCAAAATTCCTCTCTCCAAACAATTTTAAATTGTGATTTAAGAGAGTAGCCATGGAGTCTTACCCAATAGCAACCAATTGCTTTAGTTTTTGGAGGTCTACAGCTTTCTTAAGAGGTGTAGTGCCATAACGTTTTTGTTCCCTACAACCAAGGCATGTACACTTTAAGTATCACAGGAAGCAAAAGCCTATATGAAAATAGGTAAGTTTAGAAGTTCGAACAAACTTACATGATATCTTTTTGGCGTTGAATGTCCTCTTCCCTTTTCTGCAGTTTCCGTGCCCTATCCTCAACAAGAAAATCAACAGCTCTCTCAATATCCTGGTGGTTCATCCGCAGGGCTCTCTTTGCCTCACGTTCATTGTAGCCCATGCTCATCAATGCGGAAAGGGTTTCATCTGGGACTTGGAGCTGTTTGTTAAAATAAACCATGAACTACCAATAAACTATTAAGTAAAATAAATCAAAATGCGCTAAAAAAAGCGAACGTGATTTGTGGGGGAGGGATGCAAGGAAAGATACAAATAACAAGTTCTTAACATGATTACGAGGATTAACCATTATCGAGAATGGAAAAGATTTATATATAACATTTGAATTTCAACAATTCTAGACTGACCTTACAGTACTTTGCGTGCGCTGAAGTGAAGGAATCCCTTGATTTATCTAATTGACCAGTGTGATAGGCAACGACTCCTTCAAGGACTTCAAGCCTCACATGCCTGCATATGATTGATCGAATTTATTGCTAATGACTTTTATTTTATCAAGAGATCAGAAATTAATAGGCACAAAAACACTCTTACAGGGCAAGCTCAGGATAGCGACCTCCTTGAAGAAGTCGCAAGCGACTAGCTTCCTTCCCATATGCGCGCTCTAGACCTTCTCTTGCTTTTACAAGGCGCATTCCTGCCACTGAAAGCCAACTTATATCCCGAAGCATAAAATAACACCACACCATGTCAATTTGTAGAATGGAGACATTATCAACCATCTGAAGAATCAGCAGAGGTACAATCCCAAATTATGAGAGGGAACTTCAGAATAGTAACTTTCTCAAGTCTAGAGAAACATCGGGAAGGATCTAGCAAAATTTTAAACAATCCAAAGAAACTCACTTCAATTAACTTTGGTTCACAAAGAGAGAATGCCTCCTGCGATAGACACAGAACAACACAAAAAAGTCGCTTAAACAAAACAATATATAATAAACTAGAGAGTAAAATTTGGAGACGCAGAGTAAGAATCAATAGATTTAAAAGGTTTGAAAGAGGTAAGCGGCAATACAGATGCCAAATTAAACAGAAACTATGGCACAACCAAAGAGGGTTATTTTAGACATCGATGTAGAGTAACCTCCGATGCCCCAGGAAAGCTAAACTTGTTTTAGTTAAAAAATATATTCATGAGCCAATGATGTATTCTAAGAGTATACAATATAAAGCTTACTAGAAGTTTAAGAACATACTAAAATAAAAATTGAGACATAAGGACCCTGTTTGGCAAGGATTCAAAAGAAGTTTACAAGGAAAGAAAACATGTAAAAGATCGATATACGAGTAAAACTAATTATCTTACTTAATTCCGAGAGACATGATGCTACAATAGAATGGTTTCTCATGAAAATTTAAATTGACTTGCCTCTCCCATTATGAGAACTTCAAGAGCATCTGTATACTTCTGCATTTTGATTAGCCTCTTTGCATTGGTGTGGAGCATAAGACCCATCATTATTGCCCTGTGAATTAGAAAAATTCCAATTTTCAAGATCAGAAGGTCAAGTATATAAACACTTAAGACATAAGCTCTTTCATATATAATCAATATTCTATCTTACTGCTGGTCAGTTTCTGATCCCATCTGTACTTTCTCTCCGCTCTGGTTCTCCAATTCTAGATTGAAATCTTCGACAGGTAATGACCCATCAGCGTGTCTTTTGGACAGCGAAGTAGCAGCAGCCCTGGAAAGTCGGTGACATTAGGATAGATGCGGTACCCATAGTTCACTGATACAATGCAGCATCATTTACTCGTAACATGTACAATACGCTACCGAGCAAGGACAGGCACCATATTAAGAAACTTGACAAGCAATCAGCTAATCTTATCAATGTAATACATGAACCTTACAACAGTACACCTATACACACCTTTATTAGCATTAAAAGACAAAAGCAGCTACATTTAGAGACATACAGGTGATAAATTGAAATATAAATTAAATCTGTAGCTCATGAGGACAATCATGCATGTTAACTAATCAACAATACGTTCACTTGCACATCAGTTACGTAATTAGAAGGGAAATAAATCTTCCATATCTATGTCTCATAATGCTAATGCACGCTTCACTAAATCTGTTAAAGAAATAAATCTAATAATCCATGCTCCAAAGTCAATATAAATCAATCATCAAATGCCGTCACCAAAGAGAAAACACCCCTCTGCGCTTCAAAAGAAGAGGAAGAAGGAAGAAGAAAAGAAGACATCATTGTCAACATGCCCCAATGCCTCTGACGAGACTCCCGCCCAAGTCCGCAGCCTTATTCATGCGAGAACAAGGAGTCTGTTTCCCCAAAAAAAATACTCCTTCATTGACATTAACCTGGTTACTCATCCTCACAAATGCTGACTTCAACCATTAACTCTTTGCTTTGTATGCACATGCAACCAACAACTTCTTAATTTGTTTTTCTTTAACCATATTAGAGCAATACAGTAAAACTCACACATCCAGTGTGTAACAAAAAATTAAGGTTCGATATTTATGACCAAAACGCTGAACTTAGGCCAGAAAATTATCGATGCACAAATTAATGGTGTCCAGCCAATTAAGTTTCATAGTTATTAACCTACAAACTCAGCCATTCACATTATGAACTCAATGAGATCATCTAACGACTGAGCAAACAATGATAACAATTGGAACATAAAAACATATACCTTTTAAATTAATACGACATAACATCATTCTGCATCAAATTCAATGCATTCATCAATAAACAAGAAACATACAAACTTCACTTTACTCAGTCAACTACTTCACTGTGATCACATAATTAAACACTCATATTTCTATTTCACTCTTCAAATTACACAAAACAAAAGATTCCTTTTCCCCAACCTAATACTAAACTACTCCCTACATCCAGTTCCTCTTAATTGACACTACCATTCTTCCATGAACCTTCGACAATCAATTACTTTTTATTCCTTACTCTAACAAATATAAATTCGATACCACTGTATTTGTCTATATAAGTATCTTCATAAAAATAGTTTCTTGCAATTTTCATAAGGTGACTAAAAATCAGTTGATGGTCAAAGCTTCACATGAAAAAACATAACTTTTAATACAAAAATTGGAGTGAACACTAGAGAAAAAGTTAAGAATACAAATTTTATTCTGGATTACTATATGATTATCACAAACTTGATACGTAACATAACTAAAAATTAAACATTAAACAAACCTCCACATAAAAATAAAAATAAAAAAAAACGAAAACGTCAATTAAAAAAAAGCGCAACGAGCACTTAATAACAAGATGAAAACACAAACTTTATTCTGGAGAGTCTATTCGAGCGTTCTTCTTCAGCCAAGAACTCATCTTTTTGAGACTTCCCATTATTATCATCAACAGAGACCTTAGTAGCCAACACTTTGGCATTGTTTTTGACACCCAATTGGCTCAGCTTCTCACTCCCATCACCATCTTTCAGAACTCTTCCACAACATATCAATTTGATGGTTTGAAACCCTGATCGTTTCATCACTTCTTCTCTCAACATCGAAACTGTCCATCCATCTAAGTCTACCTCCAAAAGTCCACTCCAGGCCCCTCCTATCTTCAATTTTTCACTACCCATGTTTCTTGTTGTCCCAAAATATTTGTCCACTTTGTATGATTGTTGGGTGTTTCTTGGGTATTAAGGTTGGGAAATAATTAGTGGAGGACTTTGGGAGATATACTAGTATTAGATGACTTTGTTTGGGAAGACTGAAGTGGAGGGCAACTTATTTTTAATTGTCTTTCTGAACAGATTTAATTTTCACTTATTTAATTATGATTCTTTTTAAGAAAATCCTCTCGAATTTTATAAGAATGAAGAAAAATAACATAATTATGACGTTAAATAAGTAATAAAATTTATTCTCATACCATTTAAAATTGATTTTCTTGAGGACTTCTTTTTCTACCCTTTTATAGGGGTTAAAAGAAACAGTATTTTATGTTTGATTTTTCTACCCTTTTATAGGGGTTAAAAGAAACAGTATTTTATGTTTGCAAGACTCATTACGAGGAAAAATTATTTCCAGGTTCTATACAGATACACTAAAAGAATTTATAATGTTTGAAATTAGTGGTAGAATTTTAATATAAGTTAAAAAGAATACAACAGTTATAATTATTGTTTTTAGATTATCTGTTACTAGTTATTTGGGCACAGACGCACAGTCTTACTTGTGCGAATTACATTGTTACACAGTGAGATTGTTAATGCACAATAATTACATATATTAAACCTCACGGAATATAAAATATGTTAAAAAATAGTAAATATATTTATTTTCTTATCAAAAAATGAAAATTGAATTGATTAATTCTTTTTGTTTATAGTGGAAGTTATTTTCTTATACAAATTTTTATTTAGGAAAAAATTTGAATTGTCATGTAACTTTTTTGAACTTAGACATTATATATAGTATAGATTGTATCCCATATGATAAATATATAAAAAATGTAGAGTAAGAACTGATTGTTACTATATGATTATTTAGTTGCTAATTCATCAAGAAAAAGTAGTCAATAGTACATTGATAACATAGAAATACAATTTTCTATACTATGACACCATCAGAACTTTATACTCTTGATATTAAAATCAAATTTATTTAGTATTTTCATCTAACAATCAGAATTTAATTAATTCAAAAAATTTTAAGTAGAATATTTTGCACAAATAATTTTATAGGAAATTCTTATTCTAACATTATTGTTATACTTATAGTCATAAGTTTAAGTTAAAACAATAACTAAAAAAGCAGGTGAATATTAAAATAGTTTATTATCGTGAAGCAACATATAGTGATTACATATGATTTTTTAGTCCCTTTGGAAACAACCTCTTGTAATCACAAGCCTTAAGCTGGCTAACTGTAACATACATTCAACTTTATTACCTTATTTAGGTGGAAGTCTTTTGGAAAGAATTGGTCTATTTCAACTCTATTAATTATGAAGGTATTAAATTTGCAAATGACTATGAGAAACCTAATCAGGTTTAACACTTGGTTCAGCCTAATGGTGCAACAGACCGAAATGTGAAAGACCAAAAATTAAAAGTAATTTATGAGCAAAGCTCGATATCGAAAAATGAAAACATCAACTAAAATAATTTTAACAAACTTTCTTAAACTCCCCCACTACAATTCGAGAAATATTTGAAAGAATAAAACAGTGGCAACTTAATAAGCCTAGGTTGTAACATTCCATTCAGCATCGGATCGATCATCACAAAGAATAAGACAGTGGCAACGTTAGTAAACCAAGGTTGTAAAATTCCATTCACCATTAAATTGATATCATCAATATTCAAAAGGACAAAATGAAATGAGAAGTTTCCAAATAGTTTCTTTGGTGCAATATAATCCAAGCAAATTGCTCAGTCGAAGATAATCGAAACAGTCATTTTACTAAATCGTCATGAACTTGAGATCAGTCTGTGCTAGTTATCGAGTTAGTGAGACAAAGTAATTACCTTCATAATCAACAAATTGATTGTACCTGACTTCAATATATTTGTACAATCTTTTTTAGTCGAGAAATTTTAGAGCAAGGAGCGTGGATACCCCTGTGCTACCTAAAACACTGAGGAAAATATATTGGAAGGTTAACTTTTTGTGCAATTTACCCAGCAAGACAGTAATCCTCCTAAACCTCTGTCGCTCGACCCAGATATATCCGATTCTCTCCTCTCAAGAACTCTTAAGAATTCATCGGAGCTTAGACTTCCATCCTGATTGACGTCGAAGATGTAGTATATCATATCCAAGATATTATCAGTAATAGTGATTCCACAAACCTAACAAATAGCAATATTAATAAGTTTTTTGGTAGTAGTTCGTCTCAAGGAAAGAGAAGAGTGATAGGAGGTTAGAAAAGTAGTACTTGTTTAGCAGCTCTTTGTAGATCTTGTTTGGTTAACAGACCATTGACTTTTCCGTAGCTGAAAATGGCGACTGAAAATGGTTCCAAACTTCTGCGTAGCTCAGCAAAACTCTGGAATTCTTCAAAGGTAATTCTTACATCTTTTAGTTGTGGGTCATTCTCTAATTCATCTATTCTATCAAGGAATTTGCTTATATGGCTAATATCAGCAGATGCAACCATGGATAAAGCAAAATCAGCAGCAGAAATTGTTCCTTGTCCCTTGCAGTCGTAGTGAGCAAACTCTAAACGTAATATCTGCAACGTTATGGAAAAGAAAAAACAATTTGAGAAATTAAAACTACCAGAAGCTACATCATTATTACTATAACTACTCTTTTTAACTATTTCAATTTCTTCAGAACATACATTACTAAAGATTTCTGAATTACAAATTAAAACAACTCGATTTAAGATTGAAATTACTTTGTACAACAATTTTTTATAACAAAGAAATACAAAATTTAATCGCAGGGATGACAATGTTTTGGTGAGGGACCCATACCTCATTGTGCAAATCTCTCAGGAACTGCACAAATTTTGCATGGTCAAGGCTTCCTTTGCCATCTTTGCCGAAAAAGTACTCTACTAGACCCCCTTCCTCGACTGAACCTGAAACTTTTAAGCCAGTTCTCATTCCATCCCTGTGACGAGTCCCTTGTCTATGCTGACTGCGCATTAGGGTCATCACTTTCTTGAATTCTTCCTTGTCTATGGTCCTATATTGAAGTATTTATAATTCATAGGCGAATTAACACAATAAAACTATCCAGAAGACACGTTTCATATAATTATGATTTAATAATCAGTACAGGCACGTCAAGTCACTTTATTAGTCCTTAATTTCCAACACGAGTGATCATAATGGCCAGATAAACAAGTAATATCAACATAGATATTTTCAGATCTAAGTAGTAATCTTTAGACATATGATGTTAATTCCAACTAGAGTGATCATAATGGTCAGAGAAACGAGTATATTGCTATACTAGCTATAAATAATATCGAACGTACCCATTGCCATCTAGATCAAACATCTTAAATGCCACTGAAAAGCTTGACTCTGGTATGCTAAGAAGTGTGACAAAAAATATATACCTGCGACACCATAATTATAATGGAGATTGCTTATTTCAAGAGAGAAGTAGGAGTCGGGGGGATAGTTGTGTTGTTGATGACCTAAAAGTAAGGGAATAAAGAACACTCACTCTGCAAATGATAAGATGCCATCACTGTTGGTATCAAAAAGCATAAAGAAACTTGAATGAGGGATATGTAGTTCCTCCTTAGCTCTCTCTCCTTTCAAGTATCCTCCCCTAATGATGGTTGCGTCTGACTCAGAAGGAGGGAACACAGGTACAACCGCCCTCATCAAATCTGCCGGTGTCATGAATAGTTCCCCACTTGGTGATTCGTAGGATGCAAAGTACTCAAACACCTTAATTTCGCAAAATGAAAGCACCAGTATGTTAAAGATGGATGTATGGTGATAATAACTAATCAGATTACGCGTCATGTAACTTTAAGAATGGTGTAGTACCTTTTCAGGAGGACTTCGTATTCTTAGCCGCTTTTCATATTTGAAGAATACTCTTTTCCTGTACGTGTCTGAAATTTAGGAATATGAGTCAAAAGCAGACGCTATAAAATATGAAAACCAGTGAAGGTTAACAATGAGCAGCTCTGTTTGCTCTTCCAATCAACCATAGACAAATTACACACTCCACCCCAGAACCCCAATAATCTCTGGGGCAAGTATATAAATTTGACTCAGAGCGTCCGAGACCTCATAAACTATCACTGGTTTTCTCGTCTTTACTAACAGGCACACTAACAACCTTCACATTACGTTGGTGAGAAAATAAATAATACCAATTCCTGGAAGGCCTCCTGGCTCCTAATCACCAGGACGGTATAATATTCATGTGAAGTCATCCACTCTAGTGGTCATAATCAGGTTTAAATTTATATGTTCCTCAATACAGAGGCATAACTTACTAATACAGTAGTCCATATCAAACTTTTCAAATTATCCGAGATAAGACATTCTAAATTACGTTAATTGAATTATGGGATCAAGATTTTTTTCTACCGTAATATTTCTTGTATTGCTTTCCATCTACTACCGAGTCAAAGATTTTATGTTCTCTTACTATTGGATATAATAATATCTATGAGAATTTCTCATTACTCTACCTACATCTCTTATATATTGTGAAGTAGTAGACAGTGTTTCCACTCCACTCTTGGATCAATTTAAAAACATCATCCTTTTATCCCACCACCTCCTAACCCGCTTAGGCGGGAGCCTCTTAGAATAAAACGGGGCATGTTAATGTAATACTCCCTGTAATCCATGATGATTGTACCAGATCAACTTCTATAAATACAACATCTAAATATTATTGTCCCAATTTGTCTGTCACCTCACCTTTAAACAAAAATTTAGACTTCTTTTCAGGCTCCTCAGCAATTTCACGACCTGAATCAGCAAAACATACATTCGAATCGGACGTTCTGTAATAAACACCTAAACAGGCAGAGCCAACAATGGCCACCCAAGATGATATTACGGTTCCAGATGAATCCTTGTCATAACCATTACACTTTTCTCGAAAAAGGGTAGGCGGGAACGAGGATCTTGGTGACTTATTTGGCCTAGTGAAGATGGTACGAAGATTTAGAGTCTGAGTGGCAATAAAGCGAACAGTTGGTGTGTGTTTCCTCAGCAATGTCCAAGAATGCATATTAGATGATCTTGATTAAATTATTATAGATGGATATAACCCTTTTGGAAGGAATAGTTTATCGAAGAGTATTTTTTGTTTAGTGGAAGATGGAAAGAATAAGCAGTAGGTTAATGAAGAATGTGGGTACATCTGACAAATGTACGGAAGCATGAAATTGAGATTTGTAACGCCGAGAAAGAAGGTGGTGTGAATTGGACTCGTTCTTGTTCTTCAACTGTTGTAAGAGTTAGTTATTCTGTTACTTTACGTTTGTCTACTTTTTGTTCCCAGCGTTTGCGCGTTTTTCTAGACTACATAATTTCATGTCACTAATGGTCCGTTTGGATTGAGGTGAATCAAGGGAGGAGAATTTAAAAAAATTCTCCTAGGGGAAGAGAATCAGGGGGAATCAGGGAGAATATATTTTATTGTTGTTTGGGTACCATGATTTTGAGCTAGGGGAATCAGGGAGAATTTTAAAAAATTGACTTATTCATGTTTAATATTGTATTCTCCTTGATTCCCCTTGGATTTGGAGGGTTGAGATTTGGAGGGGAATGAGGGGTAATGGGGGTGAATCAAGGGGAATAGTTTCTCCTAGGGTAGAAAATTATTAGGTTCCCAAACACAAAAAAAAACTAAATTCTCCCTGATTCCCCTTGATTCACCCCAATCCAAACAGACCATAAAGTGTTAAGTAGGAGTTACTTTTTTTGAGGAGAGAAATTTGAGTGATTAACAAAATATCTCTAATCCTTGATCGCGTGGACCCAAAATATCGAGGATATGGTGTTGGCCAACTACGATAATGGACCTAAAGCCCAGATAAACTGGTGCACGACCAGTACCAATAGAGAATTGATGCATGTCCCAAAGCGGAGGTTTATGGAAGTCCTCTCCTATATATACTTCTCCACGGCTTTGATAAAGGTTAAGTGATACTTATTACTCTAAATGCACCATCTACCTTACTTACATTCACAACTCTTCGACTAACTTGATCGTCGGAGTGTTTGTGGTCGCAACTCGACCACACTTTCAGGTACAATGGCAAGACAATGAACCAATAAATCAGACCCAAAAGATCGCATCAATCATCACAACCTGAACAAGTGGAGCGTAACTCAGGAAGCACGTCTGAACGAACCCAGAGCTGCTCAACTAGGAAAGAGGCCGATGAGTCCCGTTAGATAATCAGCAGGGGATCCTATTCATGACCGGGTCGATCCACTCTGAAAAGATGTGACTGAATCATGGAGTATTCTAAATTAGCCAAACAATTCTCTCGTACATCACCCTGAATTGTTCATACAAAGTAAACTGTGATGCATCATGCATGGACCATGGTTGTTACATTTGCAAGAACCATTTTCAACATAGGGCCAGGGTGTTGTTGTTGGTGTTTTCCTCGCAGGAGAAGGAGTTGGTCATTTGTGATCATTCACGTAACTGTATGGAAGCACTCAAGCCAAGATCATCTATTGAAGAAGTCGAGTTCTAATAGGAGTTGGATTGTGCATATTATAGTTTGCATAGGATTACTTGTTTGTATTAGTCTCCTAGTACAATTAGGATCGATGTAAGCATTATAAATAGGGCACTATCTTATTCGATTAGAGTATGGTCGTTAGTTCAATAGATTAGCATTCAAGAGTTAGCTTTAGTTGTTGAAGTTGTTTGATTGTAATCTCTCAATTCATATTAATAAAGTTATTCTTGGTGGTGGAGGTGAATCCTCAGCCACAACCGAAATCTATTGCGTTTGATCTTTGTTGTTTCAATTAATAATTACGGTTAGAGTTCTTCAATTTGGGGTTTAGAATTTCAGGCTTTAATTGGCTTAATTGGTTGATCAATTGAGAGCAATTTAAAGGTGATAAATTCAACAGTTGTGGTGTAGCCGGGTGGTTCTTGGGTGGTCATTGGTCACAGTCAACCATTTTCAAAGTGTTTGATGAGTTGCTGTTTCCTCCCATTGGCTTTGTGCAACTCTGCTACACGATTATGATAGTTAGTTGCCTGTTCATCTTGCTTTCATGCTAAACATTTGTAATGATCTTTCATCTTTCCTAACAAGTGCCCGCAATTGCTACCCATCATTGAATATATTAGGTATAACTCGCACAACGCATAATAAACAATGTCAGCTAGGGAAGCCCGCTATGATGACAAGGTTCGACTTAAAAAATATTGATAGAAAAAATCGAGCTCGTCACCTTTTATTTACGATCTTGTTATTCCACCACCTTAACTTTCCCCAGCTTGCCCATTCAAATTCCAGCTCATTTCTAATAATCTCGTACCATAAGTTTGTGTGGCTTAAGTGCTTAAAGTAAGTTAGTCACAAAATTTTGAACCTCCAGCCCAATTTAGGCTGCACAACCTATTTAGAACGTACAAAAGAATCATATATGATGTGTATCCATTTAATTTGACCTTTAAATTTGAGTTAATTATAAGCATGTGGTTATTTATTTCTCTACAGTATTCGACTAACCAACTAGACTGTAACAGCAGGACAACTCTGTTAATGAATCCTTATTATCACAATAAATTAACAACGATTTATAATTTATTCTTCACTCATGACTTTCTCTTCCTAGTTGGAGGTTAATATTTTGTCTACATTGGATCCTACAAATTACTTATAGTACATTTGCTTACATTGTAATTAAAATCTTAATTACATACATCCCCTTAGGACACATGTCGAGCCAGATGCCCGACTTAGCTTGGCAAAGCTTTAGTGTTCATCATACAATACAATTAGAGTTGTACATAAGTCGATTTGAGAGCTCAGCTCACTCGTACGTTGAGCCAAAAGCACGCCATGGGAGGACTAAGTCTTCCCTTAATTCTCCAACTACCTTTTGAAATGCATAAAAGATTAATTGAATCAAGAAATTAGTACTAACTGACCTATCAACTCACCCACCTCATTACCTTGGTACAAAAAACTTTATATCCATTTACTTGCCCTTTTGACTTCTCCTATTATTTCCATTTCAATCTTTTGTCAAGTGGGACAAACCACAATTGTCCAATTTCTTCCTATATATCTCACCCCACTTCACATGTGTCTAACTAACAAAACACCAAAAATAATCATCTTTTTTTTTCAAGAATGGCAACCCAATAGATGCCAACATGGATTGGTACACTTGGTTATACAAAACCAATCTTGATCCTTCACTTATATATGAATATGGTTTAACTTTCACAAGAAATGAGCTTCAAGAAGATGATATATGCCATTTCAATCACGAGTTTCTACAGAGCATGGGAATTTTAGTAGCAAAACATCGGCTTGAAATACTCAAGCTCGCTCGAAAAGAAGCCGAAACCAAGCCCAACCGGGTAACTCGGCTTGTTTCGGCTATAAACAAGACAAAAAAGCTTTTAGCCAAGAAATTGTCTATAAGCAACCAACATTCAAGCCCAATGCCTCTGTCCGAACTAACACCATACAGAACACAATGGACAGGGGCTCTAAGGCGGATCAACGGGGCCCGAGGTGGCGGGAGAGAGCCCGACCAAACCGTACCGATTAACAACATCCCTAACAAAAAGGGGGTTGTAACACGAAGGCATACTATGAAATCAGGGCCGTTGGATGTTGGAGTTCAAGAGAAATTAATGGTTACACTTACACATAGGAGTTTGAGTGCTTCTGGACCGTTAGATGGGAAGGTTAATGAAAGGCTGAGGAATAATAATTGGACACCAAGAAGGGCAGTTGGTCCTACGCATGGGAGTATAGCAAAGTCTGGACCTTTGGGTGTTAGCCCAAAGATCAATTTTTATTGCAAGGACAAGAGTGGTGCTGGTTTTGAAGAGGTTAATTCACTTTGGTCTTTGATGTTTCAAGATATGAAGCCAACTTGAGTATCTTATTTTTACTACGTCCCAATTCATTTTAATTTACTTTTGTTACTTTTCGATTAGTGAATAAAAGTAATTGATCGTTAAAGTTGTGTATTAAAAAGTAATGAAGTGTATTAAAATGGATTGGAGGTATTTTGTTTCTTTTGTGTGTGTTTGTGTTCCTCCAACCTCCAACAAGAGTGTGGGTTTTGTCATGCAACTCTTGTTTAGCTACACTCCCTTGTAACATAAGAAAAATTGCATAATATATCGTGATATCTACAACACATTTTGTGTGATTTTGTAGTAATAATAATTGTAATTTGGTAATTACTGTGCTAATTAGCATTAGTTTTTATCAACGTGAATTGATTCAAGAATTTAAATTTTGATGAATTAATTGAAAAATCTAACGGAAATATGCTTTTGCCTCTTAGGAGGAGGTTATGTGTTCGAAACTCACCTCATTGCTAATTTACAAAAAAATAAGAAAAAAAAAACTTTGGTTAACATTTATAGTTTTTTCATTTAAATGATAGAAGTTACAAATAGTCATACAATGTCAAATAAACTAGTAAATGGGAGTCTAAGCTCCAAATAAACTAATTAACATTTATAGGTGACTTCTTGCTATTTGTAGAAATTATTATCACATCCACTATATACAAAGTTTAATTGTTAATTTATAAACAAAAAAAAAATAACTTTTGTTAACAATTACAGTTGAATTCTTTTTATCACATCCACTATATATAAAATTTAATCAATGATCATTCATTATATGAACCTTAATTGGATGAATATTATTTCAAAATTTGAGTTGATTTGTATGTAAAAATAAACATTATGAAAGTTATCATTTTAATATAAATTAAATCCTAGTAACATGTAATATATGCGATAGATATATCACAATAAAATACGTGTTAGAATAATGAATGATTTGAAAAATATGTATATAATGTTATTGAACTATCAACCTTTTTAAAGCATCCTACACTATTTCATCTATTACTTTTAATCAAACACAAATTTGAATTTATTATTTTTTAGTGTAAAAAATAAATATTGATAAATTTATATGAAAGAGTATTTTTATAAAAGTAATTTTTATGGTTTTTTATATTGTTCTTAATTAATTATTGTTAATCAAAATTAAATAAAATCAACAAAATAAAAAAAGTCATAGGTTTTAATATGGAGTAAGTATTGATAAAAAGTTAAGGCTCCTTGTTATTCTTCATGGTCATGGACAGTTGGAAGTTGGAACATTGTTCACTACAGGCGGCACTGATGTTTGGAATGGATCTTATAGACGACCGATTCAGACTATATGTCCCTTCGGTACATACACTTTATTTTCTAATAATTAAATTAATAAAGTTTAGGTCAATACAAATCCTCAAAATTTAATTAATCTAATTTGAATAGTTAATTTAATTAAACAGCTCAATACTATTTGAATATTACTATAATGAAGGTGTTTAATTCTACAATCCGAGCCAAAATTAGACGGCCCCCCTTACTCTCCAAGCTATGGGTCCCTTACTCCCTCCCTTTACCCTCCAAGCTAGAGTTAATTTCATGAGGGATTTTTTGTGTGTTCAAGAGTCCTGTTTTGTTTGGACCGATGTCAATTGGGATCTCAATGTATCCGAAGTTCCATTCTTCGTTTGATCCATTGAATTTCATTGACGAGGGTCCTATCCTTCTCGATCTTCTGGAAAGGGGTTAGCAAATGGCGCCATTAGTGTGAATGGAACAATAAAATCAAGCTCGGGTCGAGCTCAAGTCACTTTTTAGCATTTTTGTCCGTCCTCTCAATTTTTTCACTTAAAATTCAAAGGTTCACGTAAATGGCATAACCTGCAAAAGACCGTACAAGTGGTTGATTGCACAATTAATGAAGAAAATGAAACACCAAACAACTACACGATGGAAGTTAGAATCAACAACAATTACATAAAAGCGTATAAATTACTAAAATAAAATGTAATGATTGATTTTCATTTCGTGTCACGTTAATCTTTTCCTCCAAAAATTGTTACTAAAACACATCTAGAAGACTAGAACGGGTGATTAATGAACCTTCCGAAAAAGGGAAAGAAAACAATTCAACGCCCTCGTGGTTGAAAACGCATAACAGCAAAGGCGGCTTTAAACTTTAAACAGTAACGTATTATGTGAATCTTTTCGTGAAGCTTTCACCACTCACTGGACGAGAACTTTCAGTATAATATTTTCGCTGCAAGTATTTTTATCCATCCAATTGAAACTTGAACCCATATTAGAATTTGGAGTAAAACTTCATTTAATTTTTGCTCGAAATTACTAAAAAAATAATCTGATCACATTAATACTAAACCATGATGAATTGATAATTATCCATATGAATCTCTATATCTATGTACATAAGCGGAGGAATCCTCGAACTATTAAAGGTTGGGTCACCGGAGATCATAAATAGCCGCCCCTGTGCAGACCTTCGTCCACCACCACCACCATCACCGCAATCGTTTCACTGATTTATTCAGTTCTCTATTAAATTGGATCAACCATTAACGAGTAATATCTATTCTAGTTCTCCGTTTTCGACATCCTGGAGAGTCTGCTAGACCGCCTCTGAAAATTCTCCCTACGGCGAACCTGGTGCGAGGAAGGACGAATTAAAGCCGTCAAAGACCTCTTAACCATATCAACACCTTCCACGGCTCCTATCCTCGCCACGGAATTCACCATAGCCGAACGGCGAAGCTTATTCGGGCGATAAGAAGGCGTCCCAACGGTGGTAACGACTGAACTGGTCTTGTGCAAGCTGCACCTGAATGAACCGGGATGATTCGTGGGAGAACACATACAGCTCCTCCTCTGGGCCGGTTTACTCATCACTTGGTTCCGGTCGGGGGAGTGTAAAACGGACCGGTTGGGGGAACTTGCCCTCTGCTTTAAGTTAAACTGAGGCGATGAATAAAAAGTAATTGATGACGAAGAAAAACGTCGAGTTGGGGAGATGGATCGAAGGACGGGTCCACTGTATGATCGACGAGCAGTTGCGGCCATTTTATTTGTGTTTGCGTTGTTGAAATTGGACAAGTAATTTGGGACAAAAAAGGAAAGCAATTGGTGTTGTTCTTATAAAAGCTGTTTTGGCTGTTAAGATTGGCAAACTGAGCTTGGGTGAAGAAACTTATTTATAGGTGAGGAAAGGGCTAGGTCGGTAAGGCTTATTTGATTTCTTCCTCCAACAGTTTTGTATTTCCTGCTTGTGGCCTGTTGTTTGTGTGAAATACAGTTTTGTACCTAATTACTTTAAATAAATATCCTACTCATTCACTTATTGTACTCTCAATGCTTTTTTGCAACATGAAACTTATATTCATTATTTATTGAATACATAATAATAGACTTTGTGGTGACATAATAATATGCAAATCATGTTATGCGAGTAAATTATAATTGATGAAGAAATTGTTAATAGAATGACTTGAATTTAATATCTTGTGCACCAACTCACATGTTTTTAATACTCCCTCCGTGCCTAAATGATTGTCATATTTTGACTTTTCATGGTCAACAAAACAAGAATTGAAACGTAAATATTTCTTATTTTACATGCGAAAAAATTATAAAAATTTGATATTTCATAAATATATATTGAGACGAATCTAACAAAATCCAACAAGACTATATTATTTTTTATCATTTGATGAGAATTTATGATCAAATTTTGTGACGTTTGACCATCAAAAGTCAAAATATGACAATCTTTTAGGGACGGAGGGATAACTGTTTAACACATTCATATAGAAATTCGAAAGATATTTGGATTAATTAGGACAAACATTTTTGAGTTGTGATCAATCTACAATTCTTTTTGTTCTAGTTTTGGTAATCAAAATTGAGACTTGAAACCACTTTAATATGTGAAACTATGACCACTCATGGTTGATGACAAAATTAAACCTAACAAGTAACAACTACATAGTACATGATCATTGAAGTGAAACTATATTTGTTGATGACAAATCGTTTAACCAAATTAATCCATTACCTACTCGATAAAATATCTACTACTTATTGTATATCCAATATCTGCTAAAAGATGTCGACAAACTGTTATCTATACCTCAATACTTTAGATCATTTACTTTATGATATAACTTGGAATATAGTTTACAAGAGAGTAGAGACAAATACCTCAAACGAAAATACGTTACAGTCGGTATGTAAAAATCGAAAAGAAATGTTGATCGAAAAAAAAATACTAAAATCCTATCTCTTGAGGGAGCAAGCTGTAAACTACCTCCACAATAAAACAATGGGCAACAGCTAATAAAGAATTGTATTCTTATCCTTATCAATCATTCTTGCAAGTGGGAGCCTCCATATGGAAACAACATGAAACCCAGTAGAGGGGCAACTTACACTAACACAACACCAAATTATAACCGATGATCAAGTTCGTAGAATAAACAAAGTCGAGATGTGATATTAGAAATGAAATAAATTTCTTTTCGAAACTCATTTGTTACACTAAAATTGTCAAATATAATTTATTTGATTATATAGTTACGTACTCAATATACGAACAATGAATAACGATTAACGATCATAAATCGTTCTTGCCACACATTTTGAAACATAAAATATTTAAATCCGTGTGCTCTCAGTGTCCGAAAAGCCAACAGTAAAAACGACAAATTAACAAGCCGTTTCACAAACTTCCTGAGGTAGAGTAATCGTGAAACAAGTGGGGGTATGAATAGCTGCCACGTAACGTATTCTCAAGATGACAAACACAGTGTAGATTCCACGTATAGGAGCCCTACCTGTTTATATTTAATTATACCTTAATAATAATGGAATTAATAATTCAGATTTGTTGAGATCAACGACGATCTTGGCGGTGTGTGCACATGGATGCATGCCAAATCATAAGCTATAATTTGGAACAATCTTTTAGTTGTTTCAATTTGTTAGAGGTCTAGGGAGACCAAATGTCTACAATCAGACCAGGAATAATACTCATACATCATACATTTTCCAAATTCATGTAATAAAATCAATCAACTAATTAATCCTCCTCCATTAAATTAAGGTAGAGGCTAATGGAGGTTCTACGTCTATTTGTTTAAGGAGTGTCGTTAGATTCGTTTGGTATTGCGTGGTGAGTAGAGATGTTTTAAGATTAATTAGCCAATCTTCTTTATTAACTAATGATTGTGCTTGTTCAATTTGGCTATGAACATTGCACCAAACTTACGACTAAGGCATTATTTTATTAACAGATTCTTCTGAATCATTTGCTCTTCTTGCTTAATCACATTTCAACTGTCTTAATACATTGTAAATTATTGCATCCAATTAAAAGAAAACGAGATTCTTTTGGTCACATGTGAGCAATTTTTCAATAGGGAGAGGTGGTCCTAGAGATGGAGTCCTAGATCTTTCGATATTTGATATTGTTGAGAGTGAAACCAAATTTTATAGTGTAGAAAGACGCACAATCAAGACTTGATCAAATGATGACATACAAGTGCTGGCCATAAACAAAAAGTATTGAGAGATTTGTGAGTCTATGCTCATTATTGATGCGTGCTCAAATATTGAATCATAAACAAAGAATATTGATAGATTTGTGAGTCTTCAACACCTAATTCAAAGAGAGAGAAATTTGTAAGGACGTAGTGTGATGTGAACCTGTATAAATTATTGTGTCGTTCTTGTTTCCGTAAAGTCGTTCTTTCTATTTTATTATAGTCTGATTAGGGATTATCATCCTAAATGGGTACAATTATTAGATTAAATTTTAGTATATTTTAGTTAATCATGCAACGGTGATAGATTCTTAATAGATACCATACATTATTTAGTTAGTACAATATTTGATATATAAAATAAGGAATGTAATAAAATAACAGATTTGATAGTTGAATTGATTAGAACTCCTTTTTCTAGAAAGATTTTATAGGTTCTGGTTTTCTATACACCTTCTTCATATACTATCAATTTCATTGTGGATCTTTAATATGTTTTTTGTTTAAATATTATCCGATTGCGTATCTTTTGATTATCAAAATTATGAATTTGTGTTTTGTTTTTGAGTTAAAATTACTTACAAAAATATAATAATTGAAGTTTAAGCTCCGTTACTAAATGGGACAGTTTTTAACTAGTATCTTGGTAAAGGTCCTAAAATTATAGATCGTTTCGAATCGAATAGCAATTAAGAGGCCTGACCAACGATATACCATGTGTGAGCAAATGGGCTACATCACATTTCTTCGGAGTATTAGTACTGGTCCATGACGCAACGCAGATCGATAAGCCCATAGTATCATTTAAGATAAAATAGATATGGTCATATGGTGGACGTGGCTAACGAACCGGGCCGGATGGCCCCGGCCCAATAATCGAGTCGGACGGGCCCCGTAACGAGTCCGACGGGCCCACAGTCCTTAAAATGGTATGAAAATGACTAAATTGTCCCTGTAAAAAACTCAAAAAATCACATCTTATCAGAAAAACGTGAGAATGGGTCGTTTTGTACACAATATCCAACGTTGGTGATCTAAACAGTCAAACTTGAAGCACAATGATCGAAAGCCGAATTTTCCTAAACGTGAGTGATTGATGGTACCATTTGCCCTTTAAAATATAAGTAGTTGACTGGAATCCACAATTCAAACATAACCACTAGGTGATCAATCCGGTCATTTAACCTATAAAAAATATAGAATTTTCTTTTGGGAAACTATGAGGAACGTTGTGGAAATACTGTAAAGTTATGGAAACACGTGAAAACAAATATTTAATACTATTGATTTATATCATATGGAGTTTTTTTTTTTAAATTAGCGGTGATAAGTTTCATACCCAGGACTTTCTGGTCACTAACAAGAGCCTTCTGGTCACATGGAGATGTTCATATAAATTGAAATATGTAAGTAATTGGCAAATGTTCAAGAATAAACCATCATTTTTTTTAAAAATGAAATAGTAATCATTTTTTTTGTTCAAAATTTTGATCAACGTGGACTGTCATTATTTTCATGTTGAGTAGCATGATGAAAGTATTGTTCTTTAGTAAAAATTTAATTTATAAGGCTTATCAATTGAATTTGAATGAGATTGTTTCCAAAATTTTGAATGAAAAACACAAGCAATGACAAATATATCGAATGGTTTTCACGCAATCATCACTTTATAGTTTGGAGAAAGGAATTTTTTTGATTGCTTAGTCATTTCATATCAAAATTTTAAATTTCGGTAATACTCTGATATATTATACGCACATCCAAATAGTGAATTTTGGGTGTGGAATTATGAATTTATATCTCCATGCCATCTCTTCTCTGCGAAGTAAAGCTAACACGATTACTTGGTTGCAGGATGACACGGGACTGTGGCATCGTTCTAAATCAAATATAGGTGAATTGACTATTAAGTTTTATGAGAATCTTTTATCTGCTCAAACATGAAGTTCCCAAATGAGTTACACAAAATCTCTTTTACAAGAGGGAATTGATGAATTAAATGGGAACTTCTCATAAGATGAAATAAAAAATGTTCGTTCTTAATGAAAGGGACTAAGCCCTCGGGACCAGATGAAATGCGGACTCTCCTTTTGGAGCAATATTAGAATGTAGTAGGAGGTAATTGAGCAAACTTGTGATTAACTTCTTAAATCTTGTTATATTCTTAAGGAAGTTCAATTTTACTCTTATCCCTTTGATTTTAGAGGTGGATAAGTCTATAAATATAGCTCAATTCAAGCCAATTGCATTATGTAACTCTAAAATGTAAATAAGGCAAAATCTGGTATTAATATACGAGTCAAATTAAATCAAATTATTTGTTTAGTTCGTTAAACTTTGGATTTTATAGTTTGGTTTGATATGGCAAATGCGTGTCGAGCCACGGGTCCAAAGTTTATACGTTCACTCGTACAACTATATAAAGTGGCATGATAAATTTTCAATTGAAATTTCAAAAAGTATTAAAAGTTGTATTGTCAACTATTTTTAACCACCAACTTAATTATATAAATTTTTAATTCTAAAAGTAATACGGAGTATATAATTAGTAAGCATTGTTAAAAATTATGAGTTCAGTATAAAGAAAACATCCATCTTTTTCGTTTAGGAAGAATACTAAAGTTATTATGCTTGTAGATTCTTTCGTCAAAAGGTCGAGTCAAAATCATCAATTATGTCCCCATAAAATCTTGTCGGAACCACACCCATACTTTAATACTCCTATCAACTTTGAAATTAAGTTGTTAGAAAAATATTACTGTAAAATAAATACTAGATCTGTTTCATACCATGAATATTTTCCATAGAATCCGGTAGGATGGTGGGTGTAAAATCTAAATTATCTCATTATAAATTTTCTCTCCATATATGAAATATAGCCAAAATTAGTTCTTAAAGAATTTCATTTTAAGAAACATGATTTTTCAAAATGTAATGAAAGTACTAGTACTCCATACTTCCTCCATTTTGAAATGGTGACGTTCTTGTTTTCCCGTGTTCAATTTTAATCGTCAATTATTTATTATTATTTTGTTCAATAAATATAAAAGTTAATATAGATAAATTTATATTGAAAGATATTTTCGTAAAAGTAATATTTTATGATTTTTATACAGCAACTAATTTCTTATTGCCATTTAAAATTAGATACTACCAAATGAAATAGATCTTATACGGAGTATTTTAAAACGGAGATAGACAATAGCCCCTTCTTTTAATGTGGTATTATGGAATTCTCAGACTTGATGCCTGAATCCTGATAGTGACTTATGAGAAATGGAGCATTCTAGATTGTAGGAGATCATTAAAGGCTGAACACAACACATTTCAATTGAAAACTTCTTTAGTATATAGATAGTACTTGGAACATTATAAAATCCATCCACCACTATATGACCCAAAAATCAATAATGAATCTTACTCCAAATATCATATGAGAAAAAACAGATAAATTTACAAAACAATAACTCGGAATTGGGAAAATCACGTGATACCATTAAGACAAAACACTCCGACCAAGTATAATAAAATTACATGATCTAGGTGACTCACCAACTTTAAATAAACAAAATAAAAAACTCCGAATGGCCAATTCCATATAACGCCAGGCAAAATTGCGGATTTTGTGTGATTAATGGAACTAGCCAAGTAGTGGTAGATGGTAACTATTCTACACGAGGTGCAGCTCTTACGATAGCCCGAGGTATACCTAATACATTATCGAAGAATAGCTGTTACGAAATATGATAAGTCTAACAAAGCGGAGATCTATGAGGAATCCCCTTTCTTCTACTCATGCTGCTTGTAGCCATGTCCTCATTATTAATTTTGTTAATTGAGCCTCTACACACATACAATCCACCATTACTTTTCTTCTTGGTGAATTCATTAGAAGCAAAACTCAGATTTTCTGAAGGTGAAGACCCTGATGGAAAAGTTAAGTGTTCATCACAATCTAGAATGGTTGAGTGAGCTGTCTCATTTGTCATATCATCATCTCCATAGTCTTGAGGGATGAAGAAATCTGGACCAAGTTGTAAAACTTCACACTTCCTCAAGAATGGTGAGAGGTCATTGTATTGTCCAAGTAAATATTCCACCTGAATTCGAAATATCTCCACAATTTTAAAAAATTGTGTTCGATTTTTGTAACATAAAAAAGGGGATTGGGTTAAGACATTCAATAACTAGCTTAATCTATACGATCAAGAACTTTTGAGTGCAATTTCTTGAGGTAATTGGAGATTTGGTTTTAGCTAGTGGGATGCAATTGCATTTCGTTCCAAATAATTATAACGTTACAATGTTCGTCCCAAAAATGGCACGAGTGTTACAATATAATTGACAAATGTTTTAGTATGATCCCATAAAATAGGGGCTAATACCTTTATCACTTAGTTCACTTTCGAGGAATGCAGTGTGTAATCATATAAGACCCAAATGCAAATTCATTTCACTACATATCAAATCCACAATCATCTAGCAATTTCAGCATACAAGACAAAATTTGCCACAAATCAGAAAATGACATTCATACGTGCACCCGTGCAATTCAATTCACACTCAAAATCTGTAAGCATGATGATCGGCAGAAAATTGGGTAATTTGTATCTTTCAAGATAACTTTTCAAATAAATAAAATTATTTTAGGGCGGCTTTGAGTTCAATTTTTCTACAACATCCAGATTCTCGAGGAAAGAAAAGGTTTACATTAATATACACTAGCTAATCCACCCATGCTAAAAACAGATCACATACATATATGAATTTAATAATAATAATAATATATTGTAGCCTCAACTATATATATAAATATAAAATAAAAAGAATAATACCTTGCAACCCAATGAACAATGAAAAAAGGGTTCCTGGAGGGACCTATCACACGAAGTGCAATAATTTTTCGAGCCCTTTAACGGCTTGTTCTGAGGTCTTTTCTTGATGAAAATAGCCTTGGAATTATTTATTGTGTAAGCCTAATAATTGAATTATGAACAAATTTAGTTGCAAAAAAAAAAAGAACTTTTGGGTATACTACAAAATTTCACTTACCCAAAAAATCCAATAATTTAATTATAATTTATTAAAATAGTTATTACCTGAACATTTGAGCAATCAATGAGTTTGTCCAAGTCTTGAAGTCTAACAACATTATGATAAACATATTTCCGAATTTGAAGAAGTTTGTGTAGTCTATGAGACATCACACAATGAGGACAAATA
This sequence comes from Echium plantagineum, assembly GCA_003412495.2. Classification (NCBI taxonomy): domain Eukaryota; kingdom Viridiplantae; phylum Streptophyta; class Magnoliopsida; order Boraginales; family Boraginaceae; genus Echium; species Echium plantagineum. Next base: position 14,757,738 of record CM016563.1, on the reverse strand, counting down.
CTTGTGCAACAATCTAAGCAACATATGTTTTTCTCATTCTTTTTCACACTTTCATGAATTGAACATGCCTCGAAGAATCTTTCGCCGTAAAGAGCTTCCAACCATGCAGGTACCTGAACAATTCACCATCAAACCAAAATTCCGACTAATTACGAAATTTTACTGAGACCAAAATGCAACTTACACATACGAGAAAATTTTAGCAATTATTTTAAATCCTAATACTTATGAAAGGGTAAAATTAAGATGATATGGAGAGAGATGTACTAGATAATCATAACAATTCTTTTAATATGCATATTTAAAGATTTATATGGAAATTGGACATACCATGGTAACATAAAAGTGTAGTTTCCTTGGAGAATTGTCCCCTAAAAATGGTGGATGGGTAATTATTTTGAATAGGTTAACTAGGCGAAGGTGTGCTCAGTGTAGAGAGAAAGGGATGCAAGTGCTATATGTTTATCTATTTATAGACCGTCATAGGTCAGTAAATTATATCATACGGACTACTCCATTTATTTCAATTTAATTGACTTCACGTTTATCGAAATATTACTTTGATCATTAATTATTTTAAATAAACATTATAAAAAATTATTAAAAGGTAATACTCGATGAAAATATTTTGAAAAATATATTCAATGATATCAATTTTATATTTTTCGAACAAATAGATAAAAAGTAATTTATAGTAAAAATTTGACACGTATTTCCAGAACATCAATTAAAATGGAAGGTAGGAAGTACCAAATTTCATATAGTCATTTTACATTATTTTAACAAATTTCTTTTACATCATTTTTTTTATACTATTGCTATTCTTTTTTTCTAAATTTTGGTTTCCCTAATTAACTTTATTCAAAATTAATCATTCATCTATTTTTATCCTGATTTCGTCCCTGATTAACTCTTCTCCTAAAAACAATCGGATAGTTGAGGGATCGTAATTCGTAAGACAATAAGCCATTAAAGAAGATTCAAGAGTTGGACAACCCAAGTGACATCCAGTCCAATACATGCTCATTGATCGTCGAACCGGACTAATCACATACTTTTGACTACATTGGTCATTGACTTATTGGACACATCATAAAATACAATAAAAGTTAAAAACAACAAACTCGAAGGCCCAATACTATAATTCAACCTAAAGCCCATTTTACCGAAGAGCACAAATTAGCACCTTTATAACAGCTGAAGAAGCTAGGGTTTTGCATCCTTTCCACCTCGCCATCTCAGCAGACAACAAACTCATAATCTCAAAATGGCTGAACAGGTACACTTTCGACGTTCTTACTTCTCGTCTGCCTAAATTATTGTCCAATTTTCATTATTTATCCGATTTTAAATTTTGACGCAACTATTTTTATGCACATTCTATTGTGTTTGATATTAAAAAATAGAAAATAGTGTTTTCAAAATAATGTATTATTAATATTGAAATTTGATTCGAATCGGATTTATGTATGTCAATAAAGATTGCAGTTTGATGAGTACATTGTAAATCTTTGTTTGTTTTTTAATCCTGCACAGACTGAAAAGGCGTTTCTCAAGCAACCCAAGGTTTTCTTGAGGTACGAGCTCCACATTTTTGGCTTACTAATAGGCTCACTTTTTGTATGAGCTGGATTCGATGCGTATTCGAGTTTAGATCATTGTTGTTTGCACTTATTTATTATAGCTTGGATAGTTTGAAAGACTTAAATAATATCAGATTCGTAGATTTAAGATTTTTCCCTGTCATCTTACTCATTAAGTCCAGGTGTGCGGTGTCTAGTGTAGGAGTTGTGGATTCATTGTAATTTGATTATCAAATCTGAACCGGGGTGATTCGTTGCGTGGAATGAGTCACATATGATGTGCTTATATTGTTCTAGGATAATAGCTATTGTATAAATGAAACGCTGTCTCTTATTGTTAGCGGTGTATGAAGTATGTGACGTTTCTGGTGTCCTTTCCAGTTTTTTGTAGTCTATAAATTGAGAAACAGATATAACTATTGACTATGTTAACGTTTGTAACTTTGCAATAGTCCTCATATTGAGTTTTTTGTGCGCCAGCTCAAAGAAAACTGCTAAAGGTAACAGGCCAGGAAAGGGTGGCAACCGTTTCTACAAGAGCGTTGGTCTTGGTTTCAAAACTCCCAGGGAAGCCATTGAAGGTATCTAGCCATGTGCATACAAATTTTTGTATTAGTACCTTTTGGAACTAATTTTTTCTTGCTAATGTTTATACCAACATTTTTCTAATATGGACTATAAGTAAATACATTTTTTCTATTACACGATGATGTATTTTATAGGATAGGTGTCCTGTTATCTCTGAACTCAAATTTTCAGTTGTTTAGATTCTTGGTTTAGATTCATCCAGTGATTAAACATTTCCTCATAGAATGAGAAGTCAAAAACATGTAAGAAGTTAAGTTTATAGGGTTATTAGATGCCCAATGCAAACATGATTCTATATGATTCTATCGTATCAATACAGAGCATGAAATCCTAAATGTATTGATGCGATGACCAATTGGAATGTTCATCAATCATGGGCGTTTATTTGTTCTTTGCACTGTTAGTCAGGTTAAATTTGTTTTTATCTGAGGAAATGTTAATATGAAGTTCTTTAAGCTACTTCTTTTAAAAAATATCATTACCTTCTTCTTTTGTTGGGGACCCAAAATATCATTAGTGCATAAAGAGTAAATTTTGCTTTTTTTTCCCAGATCATGTTATGAATTTGGTATAGGTCTCTAACTTAAACTAATTTCTGGTCAAGCTGGTTATAGAAAAATTATCTCTTCTAGAAGTATCATTAGTACATAATGAGTAAAGTTTGGTTTTTTTTTGCCTGAGCATATTATTAATTTGGTATATGTCTCTAACTGAAACTAATTTCTGGTCAAGCTGGTTGTAGAAAAATTATCTCTTCTGGTTTCTCTGAAGCTCCTGTTTTCTTTGTATGATTTATCTGGTTAAGTAATTTCACATAGGCCCACTCATACTCCTGTTTCAAGAGTGCATCTGAGTTCTTTACTTCAATTTCGAGATACTTATACTGAATATGTGCAGGATCTTACATTGATAAGAAATGTCCATTCACTGGCAATGTCTCAATCAGAGGCCGCATTCTTGCTGGTACATGTCACAGTGCCAAGATGATGAGGACCATCATTGTTCGCCGTAACTATCTGCACTACATAAAGAAATACCAGAGGTATGACTAGACAATGTTGCACTACTCATTTCCTTATGTGTAATGGTGTATGACCTATATCCTCTGAACCCAATGCAGATATGAGAAGCGTCACTCAAACATTGCTGCACATATATCTCCTTGCTTCCGTGTGAAAGAAGGAGACCATGTAACCATTGGCCAGTGCAGGTTGGTTCACCTGAATTACTGCTTGTATTGTTTGCATGTTAAGTTCTCTTGAACGACTCATGTTCTGCCCCCATTCTGATTTTGTACTCCATTTCAGGCCCTTGTCAAAAACCGTAAGGTTCAATGTGTTGAAAGTGATTCCTGCTGGATCTTCTGGAACTGGAAAGAAGGCTTTCACTGCTATTTAAGCTTCTCATTCGCAGATGTTAAGATGGGAGGATATGCTTTTGTTGGTTGATTTTTATTGTATCAGATTTTCACAATTTTGGATTATATGTTAGATTCTTATATGGAGCGCTTAGTCTGTGCTTTTATTTGCCTGTTGAAGTGACGTTAACTTGCTTAACATTATCACTGCCATATCTTGCATAACTTAATTTTCACAATGTTATTGCTAGTATCGTTGTTAATGAGTTGATTCCAACCAGATTTGGACAATCTGGTTTCGATTCATATATTGAACCGAATTGATATCTTCCGAATAAAAAGTGAACTTCCATTGAGAGTTAAGAATCACAACTGATTCAGATTACAATCCGTGCTATTTCAATCTGAGGATTGTTCTGTAATTACTTGGGATGTTTTTCGGTTTCCTTCAAACGTAACCAACTGAACCAAATCAATATTTTACTGACTTGGTATAGAAAAATTAACACCGAATCAAGCGCTGGATTTAAAACTGAATTGACTATATATATTGCTTAAAATATTAATATTTGTGACTTTTCAGAAAATGTACTTGATTTTGATTTTATTTTTTAAGATTAGAAGTACGTTGTTTACATAATTTATTGATTTAAAAAGTAGCTCAATTGTGTAAGTCTCCACATGATAAAATTCACTTTAATTTGGCACCATTCATATGTGAGTAGCACTTGAAAACTTAGTTGGCGATAAAATTAACACGTTTATATTGATTAAAATATGTTCTTTGTCATGAATGTACTTTTACTTTGTTTTTTGCCTCATGTAGATGTGTAGATTTAATTTAATTTAAAATTGTGCACTTTCATTTTCTATTTGTTTCAAAATCAAAAAATCAATCGAATCAAACTGAATCGATTTTGTCTCAAAACCGACATCAGACGTAGCGATGCACCGAAATAATTTTTAACCGAATCGGCTCATGTAGTTAAAGCTCGATAGTTGATTTTTCATAAAAAACCTGAGGAAAACTGATCGGACCAAAAATATTGCCAATAATGAGTTCCATGTTGGGGTTTGAGGCCTATATGAACTTGGTTGTTGTGTTGTTAACTTGTTATATGATTATGACCTCCATGTGGGGGTTTGAGGCCTATATAAACTTGGTTGTTGTGTTGTTATATCTTGTTTGGTGTTGTAAATTAGTAAAAAGGAAAATTTTATTGAATTAAACGAGTAATTTATAACTCTAATTCAAAACGAACATTTTAACCACAATTGAAATGATAAGTATTTAAAAGACAAGGTGTTAGAATTGATTATATATATAAAAAAAAAGTTGAGAGCCTAGGAGTAGTAATTTTGGCCATAAAAAGATATTTAATATTGCTGTTTAAGCCCAAAAAAAATTGATATAATGTGGCAATAATGTATTGCTGGATTGCTAACGAGATATCGTCAGCATTGCATATTATATTTGGCACAATTGGATAGCAACAATTTGGTTGGCCTCCAAATCCAATATAGTATAATATGTAGTCCATTCGAGCGTTGACTGTCTAAATTGGCTTGCGGATTCGTCAAATATTACTGTCTACTTGCTACACATCTTCTAAATTGGCATGCGAATATTCCTATTATCAACTCTTTTTATATTAAAACATAAAAGAGTAATTGAAAATTGTGTCTAGCCGAGGATATGAAGGCTTGACTCAAGGAGGGAAGGGGATGAGTACGAGAGGCAACGAGGGCAAAGGCACCTGAAGAAGCAGCAATGTTTAAATCGCACCAAATGTACTATAGATTAATGGTCAATCGAATAGTCCAGTAAAAAAAAGGCTCTTGCTAGTGACCAGAAGGTCCTGGGTTCGAAACTCACCTCATCGCTAATTTACAAGAAAAAAATGTACTATAGATTAATCAACGGTTTACGAAATACACCCAAAATCTTTTAAAATAGCCCACTGACCAAGTTTTCTAAAAAAAATGCAGTTTAGTGATCCAACATGGTCCATTTAAAATGAGGGTGATCGAACTGAAAATCTTAGATACTTTCACGGTGTAATTAAGCTGATTTGGCAAGTGGATAAATCGAAATTACACTTAAATTAGATTTCTGATGCCGTACGAAAATATATTAACATATGAATCATGAATGTCAATAATAATGAGACTATTAACAAAAATTAAAAATAAACCACATCCACCGAAGAATAAACCCCGTACAAACTAACATCCAAAGCAATTGTTCAATCATGAACTCTATTACTAAATCAGGAGGTTTTGAGTTTAACTTTTAATGTAACTATATATTTTTATACTATACTCTAATTATTACTTTAGCTAGAATTTATGTATAATGTATTTGTTAGTATTATTTATTTGTGATACTCATCAATTTCACAACTCGTTAGTTATAATTCTCATCGTTAATCTATTGATGCTTTTTTTCATAATACTCTTTAATTTCACTACTTGTTAATTGCAATTCTCATTGCTAATTTACAAAAAAAAAAAAATATTCTTTAATTAAACGTCGCTCGAAATAACAATTAGACACCCCAAAAAAGAACCTTCTCATACAGAATAAATCTACGTATATTGTAGATTTGTAGTGTCAAAAACATACTTATGAGTTATGAGGCAAATGCCTAGTCAGACACCCCAAAACGAATTGATACTCCGTAGTTCAAGAATTCGATTAAAAATAAACTTATAATTTAGGAGGCAAATGCCTAATTAGCCAATTTATTTTGACTTATTACTTCATCTATAGTTATATGTAAGAAAACAGTCAACTTCCTTAATGAAACGAAGGAAAACAAAGTTGAAGACAATCATTAAAGTATTTATAATCAATGTTGATGCTGGCTGGCCTGCAAAAAATCATTAATGCATATTGGTGATTGCAATTTGCAATACGAAAATGACAAGACACTATGAACATTTTTTTCTTTTTTTTTGGTAATAAGCGATGATAACAAGACACTATGAACATTGAACACTATCAATTGGTATTTCTTCTAATATATTTCACACGTGTGTTAAAAATAAAATTAAAAAATTGTTACTATCTTCGTCCCTAAATGATTGATACATTTTGACTTTTGTGGTCAAATTTTAAAAAATTTGTTTAAGAATTCTTATTCAACTATAAGAAATAGTATAGTCATGTGTGATCTTATTAGATTCGTCTCAATATATATTTTTGAAATATCAACTTTTTATAGTAATTTTTTCACATAAACGATAAAAGATATTTACGTTTTAAATCGAGTTTTGTTAACCATGAAAATCAAAATGTACCAATCATTTAGGATGGAGGGTGTACATAATTTATCCACAAAAAATTATATATTCTCTTATATTCATGGAGTGGGAATGTTAAATTAGGGAAACACAATTTTAGATCTCATCATAATCTAAAATACTCCCTCTATTAATTTCATCTGGGCACCTGAACTATTTTTTAATTCTCAAATAGGCACCTGATGACCTTTTTGTAACAAGTAGGCACCTGGATCCCAAATAGACACCTGAACTATTTTTTAATTCCCAAATAAGCACCTGAACTTTCATTTTTCTCAATTTTTGTAATTTCTCAGATTTTAAAATTTTCGGTGAAGGGCAAATTAGTCATATTATACATAAAAACTAACTCAACTACTTTTAATCTAACCCAACCTTAACCCAGCCCCCATTTAACCCCACCCCATTAAATATTTAATCCAACCCATTAAAAACATCATCTTCAACCTTACACCCCACCCCCAACCAACCTCAATTCACCACTCATCCACCCCGTAAATACCCACCCCACGTCGGGCTGTATATTGAATATCCAAATGGCTAAGGCTCAAAGTTCGTCAAATAAATTCAGTGGTGTGAAATTGATTTCTGCTATCTTGGGTGTTATATTGGGGATATTAGTTAGTATTGGGTTGCTATTGGTGTATATGAAGTGGGATAAGAAAAGGAGGGATCTTGCTGTTCATGAGAAGTATGTCGATGGAGTTAAGTCTGAGTTTTGCCTAATACAGGGGCTAACTTTCGAGTGTGCTCGGCATGCTCTTGAGGAAAGTAGAAAACTTTCGAGTTCAACAAAGGCATTTGGACCATCTCCCCGCACAAGCATGCCATAACTGCGGATCCAAACTTTTAGTTCCCAAATCCTTCATTTCACTTCACTTCCCTCCATAAAAATCCAATCTTTTCACTCTAAAACCCATCTCGCCACTTCAAAATGAAAACCCACAAATTAAGTTCCTTCTATGACTATGACGTTGTTGTCTTGTGGATGGAAAGCCAAAAAGGTTGCCGCTGGTGGAGGGGCCATAAATGTAGCCATTGTCTGCAAGTCAAGTCCAAGAAAATGAAATTAAAAAATGGATAAATAAAAGCTATAAGGCAGCATAGAAAGGTAGGTTTATAAGCCAAAAAGGTTGTTCGCAGGTGGGGGGGTGGGGTGGTGGGTGCGGGGTGGGGTGGGGTGGGGTGGGGGTAGGTTGCAATTTTTTATTTTTAGTTTTTAGGGGTGATTTTTTATTTTTGGCGTCTAAAATTTTATTTAGTAATGGCACCTGAACTATTTTGAAAAATTTTGCCTCTAAAAAAGTCATATTTCAATATGACTAACTTGTCCCTGGCTTAAGGAATTTTTAAAATTTTAAAATCTGAGAAATTAAAAAAATTGTGAAAAACGAAAGTTCAGGTGCCTATTTGGGATCCAGGTGCCTACTTGTTACAAAAAGGTCATCAGGTGCCTATTTGGGAATTAAAAAATAGTTCAGGTGCCCAGATGAAATTAAGCCTTTTTTTAATTGTCATTCCAATGTTTAATTCTTTTTATTTTTAAATATGTATCTTTTTAGCACTTCAATACATATTTTATCAATTTTTCCCTCTTTCTAACCTTACTAATCTACTAATGCTCCAATTAATTTGCATTGGACGAAGATAAATGTTAAATGTGCATTTATTAGACAAGACTGAGGATGCAACTTATTAATAATAATCTAACGAGTAATATTTATTGATACTGTATATTTTTAGAAGTTTGTAAGATAATGATGGGTAATAAATGTTCTTTTTTTTTGTAAATTAGCTATGATGTGAGTTTCAAACCCAGGGGTCAGGACCTTTCTGGTCACTAGCAAAAACCTTTTCTACTAGGTTATTCGATTAACTCTAATAAATGTTCATTTTAAGAAAATATAAAAGTAAGTTAAATATAATCGTACATTTTCATAAAATATTATATAACAAATTTAGAAATATATTTGAACTAAAAAATTTCAACTTTTAATATTTAAGTATTTTGTTATTGTTGTTACCATATAGATAGTATAAGTTTACCTATTAGTAAGCTCTCCCGGTAAATAATTTTAGTAGACTTTTTTTTTTCGAGATACAATTTTAAACATCAATTATTTTGGGTATATATTGTAGAAAATTATCTAAAAATAGTTATAAAAATATTTTTAAAACCAAATTCAGTAATATCAATTTTATATAAGTAATTGCTAAAATGGTCCTCGTAAATATAGATTGGTGCAGTTTGATCCTCATAAATGACACCGTTTAAAAAGTCATCTTATTTAGGCGTGTTTTCGTCCATAAGTTAAAACTTTTTTTTGTTAAATTCTAACATTAATCGCCTAATGAGGCTTACTTTTGGGGCAAAACAAAAATTTGAAGAAATTTAGGCTTAAAATTTCAATTTTAACCCAAAAGTAAGATATAATTAAATAGTCAAATAGATATATTATACTCCCTCCGTCCCTAAATGATTGTCACATTTGACTTTTGGTGGTCAATAAAACACGATTTAAAATACAAATATCTCTTATTCTAAATGCAAAAAAATTATAATAAGTTGATATTTCAAAAATATATATTGAGACGAATCTAACGAGGTCCCACAAGACTATATTATTTCTTTTCGTTTAGTGAGAATTCGTGATCAAATTTTGTTGTAATTGATCACAAAAGTCAAAATGTGACAATCTTGTAGGGACGGAGGGAGTAACTAATAATCAATTTTCTTTTATCTTCCCTCTCTAACCCATCAAGTTTGATTTCTACATTCTAGTAATTTTGGGACACGAGGTGATATTAAGTATGAATTGATATTTGTTATTATGAGTTTTGTTTTGTTTTTTCACATCCGCCAAAAGTTTTCATCATTCATTAAGGATACTATTCAGTACCTGGAGGTTGTAGATTCTCGTCTACGCTTTTTGTTTTTATATTATGTATGTCTTTATAAAACTCCATATATTAGGAGTTTTTTAGCCGATCAGGCTTGTTTGAAATATGTGTGAACTTATATTTTATATAATGAAGTAAATTATAAAAAAACTAAATAATCTATTTCATTGTGATAAAGCTTAGTTTGGTACCTTTATATAATAATTAAATTTGTTTTGTATAACATTTTCATATTCACTTACATTAGATCTCAATTTAACAAAATGAGAAAAATCTAGGTACTATATAAATGATTGTTAACCATTCAATTTAAGATCAACCCATATGATTACGGAAAAATTGATTCCAAATAAGAAGAACTTTAAAAGTTTACACACATGGAATTAATCGAATAGACTAGTGGAAAAGATTTTTGTCAGTGACCAAAAAATCGTGGCTTCGATACTCACCTCATTGCCAATTTACAAAAAAAAAAAAAAAAAAAAAAAAAGTATACACACATGCGCTTAGGCTCGCCCCAATCAAAATGATGGAGAAAATTCGATAGTAATTTTGATGAACCAATGAATTGGGTCGTATAAAGAATCACATGTGTTAGAAAAACGGGGTTGTTGGAGGAATATTTTAGCAGCCCTTTGAAGAAAAAAGAAAAGGAAAAATTGACCGAGTCTGTCTATAAATACCAAAGTACAATAATCTGTTCTGGATCGAAGTAATAGAGAGAGAGTGTGTGTGTGAGTGTGAGTGTGTGTGTCAGAAGTAAATCAAACCAGTACCCAACAAATCTCTCTCTCTTCGTTGTCTCCGTCTCTTTCTCTGTCCCATATTATTTGTCCAATTGTCCATTTCATTTGCAAAAAGACTACCTTCCTTTCTTCATTATCATTCTTGTTTTCTATCTACATCTAAGCCAATAATTGCAGAGATAAGTGAGTTCAGGTCCAAGAAAATGGCGAGTCAAGCTGGAGCAGGAAAGCAACAATTCATGGAGGTTTACTCTGTTTTGAAATCTGAGTTGCTTAAGGACACTCTTTTCGAATGGACTGATGATTCTCGTCAATGGGTCGAGAAGGTATGCTTTTTTTTCTTGTTATTCAATGAAATGATTACAAGATTTGATCTAGAAAGAGGTGAAAATGTAGTAACGATGATGTGTTAAGAGTCGCCACGTACGTCTACGTGTTAAAATCAATTGGTTATAGATGGATAGAGTCACGACTTTACCTTTCGGTCTGGACGTGATACTATGTTAGCAAGTGTTCATGCTAGAACGAATTAGTTATAGATCGATAAAGTGGTGGACGTTATTAATTCTTATGGAGCGTGCAAAGTTATCAGTTTCTAGATATCAGTTTCTAAGCTGAATACGTTGAGTTATCATCCATGTCTACATGGGGATTTTGGTTATATTCCCTCCATTTCGAAAAATATTGTCTAGATTTAAATTTGAATTTTGATGGTTGGTAAAAGTTTGAACTAGAATATATGTGTAAATGTTGTATAGTATTTGGTGAAAGTACATAGCGAATGATAGTATTTCAAGGATTTTCACTGTTAACATGGTAATTTTAATTCAGATCAAACTTATGTATGCCAATAAAGTTCGGAAACTTCCTTAATTTTGACAATTTGGATCATTATGAAATCGAGGTGGCACTAGTCACTGAAGTAGAACGCTTTTCGTTTGTTTTTTCATCCTGTGTTCTGCCATTAATCACCTCTTTCTTCCTATGAATTCTGATTATATCTTATCTATGTCTATCACAGATGTTGGACTACAATGTTCCTGGAGGTGAGATACCAACCATGATCTTATATGTTAACTTCTGATTAATCCTCTGATAAATTCTGTCAGTTATTTTGTATCAGATCACTTTTTTCTCTTAAGGTGTGACTGAGAAATATTTGTTTTACAGGAAAGTTAAACCGGGGCCTTGCTGTTATTGATAGCTACAGACTGCTCCAACAAGGAAGGGATATAACTGAAGATGAGCTATTTCTTGCATCTGTTCTTGGATGGTGTGTCGAATGGGTGAGTTGCTACAAGACTTCTTTTGTTCGAAGTATTTTATTGAGCAGAAGAGCGTAGTACACTTCAAGTTGTTTCGAAGGATCAATAAATTTAGTTTCTTTTACTCTACTTTTCAGTTTCAAGCATACTTTCTTGTTCATGATGATATCATGGATAATTCTACTACACGACGTGGTCAACCTTGTTGGTACAAATTGCCAAAGGTATGTCCAAGCAATGAGATATGAAGTATCAATATTGTTCAGCTGGTTACTAGAGAAAATACTCATGTTGGACATTCTGTTTGTTTTAGGTTGGTATGATTGCAGTGAATGATGGTGTTATCCTACGAAACCAAATTCCAAGGATCCTCAAGAAATACTTCAGAGACAAACCTTATTATGTTAATTTGCTAGATGTGTTCAATGAGGTAAATAATGTCAGAAGTAGTATACGCTTGCATCCAATTCCATTTCATCGCAAGATTCTATATTGCACGGTTTTCTAACTGCTTCTCCTTCCAGATTGAGTTCCTAACTGCTTCAGGACAAATGATTGATTTGGTAACCACTCTTCACGACGAGAAAGATCTATCAAAGTATACACTAGACCTGTAAGTGTAAACTTCCAGCACCTTACAAAGCTTATGCAACTCACTGAGAATTCTTGACGTTTGATGCAATACATGTCCAGAAACCTTTTGATAATCAGTGGTAACAAAACCATCTGAATTAAGCTGAATATGGATGGGAAGTATATACTCTACATTCTAAATTTATTTCTGTCCCAAGAGAAGCTCACACATCTACATAATTGTTCATATCACACTAGAAATTACAAGTGAATCATGTAGGGTGGTAAAAATCCTTGAATTGTCTGGTATGCACAGTATAGTGCAGATTATCGGAAATTAGATGCAAGGGCCAAGATGATTAGATGAGCCCACATTTCCTTAGTCATATGTCCTAATAAAGTCCTACATATGCATTGTATTGTGCCTCAACATCGAGCTATTTCTTCCAATATATTTGGCTTTATTTTTTATTTTTCTATCACGTATGTGATCTGTTTTTCTACTCGTTGATGAAATATTATTAGTATTTAGTATTTGCTGAAGTTATGAAATGTACATGCATTATGCATTCATTCATGAGCTCTTATGTGAAAATCCTTTTGAAATCTTTGCAGCTACAGGCGCATCGTATTATTCAAGACTTCCTACTATTCATTTTACCTGCCAGTAAGTTTGGATCTCTCGTACTTTTCATTTGAATGTCTCCACAAGAACCTAAATCTCACCATATTCCTTTTTTGTTGCAGGTTGCATGTGCCTTGCTAATGGCTGGTGAGAAGTTGGAAGATCATGACCTTGTAAAAGATGCGCTTATTGATATGGGAGAGTACTTCCAAATACAGGTAATTGATTATCCTGAATTTTGTTATTATTTACATTAGTATAATCTGCAATGTCCTTTCGTTTTAGCTGGTACTCCTTATTGGGGTTTAAAAAGGTTCAAAAGGGGAAATAGAATTTCCCAGTGTGGACTATATCAGAGACTACTTTCGCATATGCATGTTGTCCTCAAGATTTCAAGTAATATTATGATGTTCTCTGGTGCTATCCACTCTTAGCAATACAAGATCCAACATATAAATTTACAGGCAAATTATACCTATTATAGAATCATGGGCCCCATGCATAACGAAAGGCTTCACGGTTATTGACAACTATTTAGATAATGATACTTAGCCATGCATCTATCTCAAACCTATCTGAATATTGCTTGTTCCTCCTATTTCTTATCAAATGGCGTCGTATGTTTTTCCATAGCATGAATTAAGTTATAGTTTTCAGAGGGATGCACAAAACAATTTGATTTTAAGTGACTTTGTACCTCTATTGAACTTGATCTCTTCTGATTTGACATCCAGGATGATTACTTAGATTGCTATGGTGCACCAGAGACAATTGGAAAGGTAAGCTTGTACACAATGACGTTCATCTGTTTCACTTTCTAATTGCTTTTGCTGTTCATCTATTTCACTTTCTAATTGCTTTTGCTGCATCTTGTGTGTATACATTAGATCGGAACCGACATTGAAGATTTCAAATGCTCTTGGATGGTCGTAAAAGCTGTGGAAAAATGCAATGATGAACAGAGGAAAATATTATATGTGAGTTTATATTCTACACTTAACACACACGTTTTTCTATACATGCTACACTTGCTGACTTTGGTAGAGGTAATTCAAAATGCAGGAAAACTATGGAAAGGAAGATCATGCTAGTGTTGCAAAGGTGAAAGCCCTATATAATGATATTGATCTCAAGGTGAGAGCCTAGAATTCTTCAGTCAATATATTACTTCGAAATGAGATTTATTACCATGCATGTATTGGAATTTTGTTCTGTATATCTGAAATGGTGTGAAGGAAATTCTTATATTAAGCGTACACTTTCGTCATACTTGTTAGATCCACATTTGAACAATATTGGCTGATCTTGAATCGAAATGATTTTAGGGTGTTTTTGAAGAATATGAAAGCAGTGTCTACAAGAAACTCACCGCCACCATTGAAGCTCATTCAAGCACAGCAGTGCAGGCAGTTCTGAAGTCATTTTTATCTAAAATATACAAGAGGGAAAAATAGACCAAACTCTATCTACATCATGAAAATGTAGCAGAAGAGGGAGCTCTTGGGAGATGAATCAAGTTCTAATCAATGTCCATCCATCATTGTTTTTACAACTTGCAGTAAAATAGCATTATTCCTGTTCCCAACAAGAAGAACTTGTTGGTTGTTATCTTGGTTTAGTTCATATGCAGAATTTCTTTTTCTTTTGGCTTGTATCATGTATTTTTATTTTATTTCTCAAGAGTTCATGTAGAGAATAATGATTGGATTCGTCCTTTAACCGCATTTATCAGAACTTGTAACATTGTCTTCTTTTTCAAATCTTAGACTACATAAAGCATTACATCTTGCCCTTTCGAGCGAGAGAACATCAAATCGCTCAGACCCTAATATTGGAGGATACTTGAACAGAGCCTCATGTTCCGGGAAAACACGTTGATGAATTATTGTATCTTTCCCATCTTTGCTCACCACAAAATCAACGACCTAATGCACCACATCCATAGGGAGTCCTAACTCCGCTAACATTGTAATATTTCTACATTATCACACCCACAGAATAGTACTATAAACAAGAAAAACGTGTAGGAATATATTAGCAAAAGTTCAAGAAAATATTACTTTTTCCATTACTAAAGAGAAGAGTAGGGATGATCACTCCATGGAAATCTAGTTGGAAAGCAGGCTGCATCTCACTTTCATCTAATTTTTCTTCTGTATAAACAACAGACAAAGGGGCATCTGAATTTTGGTAAAAATGCCTTCAATGTTCATCATCTAATAAAGTGAGAACTTGGCTATTTTCAGAATGTGAGTCGTCGCACTAACCGCTTGTACGCTTATCTTTCCTAGAGTATATGAATGAGGTAAATCGTGAGAGTGTCTTACCTAGTAAGGGGGTTAGGGAACTTGGCTACTTCCATGATTATGGATTCTTTTACATTGGGCGAAACAATTTTCAGGAAAGTGAAAACAAAAAGATTTTTGTTCAAATGTTGTTTATAATTTTCATCCATTTTAGACAATTTAATTTTTGTAAACAAATTGATTCTTGGATTCAGCTAAAGGAGTAATTCACGTGATGATTAAACTGATCCTACTGGCTAAAAACTAACAACATATGATGCATACATCTCATCATACCATTATGGCCCAAAAATAAATATCACACTCACACATACGGATCTCAAATCTCAATAGACGCCGTCTGTGGGGATCGAACCCACGACCACGTGGTTAAAAGCCACGCGCTCTACCACTGAGCTAAGACGGCTTGATATTCTTTCGGACATGAAAATGTAGCTAGCAACATAATAAATAATGGAGTAAAAACTGACTTTTTCAAAATAATAGAATGGCAATTCAAATCACTCATAGAATAATAAAAATCAAGGTCATTCAAAATTATTACCATATCATAACCAAAATATACGTCGAATTCGGGAGGCTTAATTGTCCAACACTACAAAATATACTCCATAATCCTCCACAATTTTGAAGAATCAAAATATTCAAAGTGCAAGTTGTATCGAATAAAAGTTTTAGATAAGTGGAGCAAAAAACAAAAAACAAAACAAACAAAAAAATCATGATTAGTTGTTTAATTGTTCGAGTCCGAGTCCGAGTCCGAGTCCTGTATGATGAGGATATTGAACTGATTCATGATGACATGTCTACGTAGGAATTCCAATAGAAGAGTGAGCAGATGAAAAATTCTGGTCCATGTTTGGGTACCAAAACAAACAACATCACTACAACTTGATCTTCAAATCAACCATATCAGTTCCGACCAGTTCAGTATTGGTTTCTCATTACAAATATAAATCAAACAATAGAAGACAAACACGTGGCCGACATGATTTTAATTTGCAACAAACAATGGGCTCCAACAAGAATATTATTAGTGAGTATATTTGGTAGTGGGGAAAACTATGATGGCGGTTTTGAATAGAGGATCTTTCTACCTGGTCCCAATACCATTTCTATCAGGAGTGGGCAAAAGTTTGAGTAATTAGACCGAGGATTTTTTTTCTATATACATACTTCAGTTCTAATTATCTTTTTATATTGGAACTTAAAGTATTTATTTTTTCAAATAGACACCTGAACTTTAAATTTGGCACCCGAACTTTTGTGTTTCGACATATACACAATTTTTCAATATTTTGACTTCAAAATTCTTAACCCCGAAAAAAATTAGTCATACTTAATATATGATCTTTTGATGAGAAAATTTGAGAAAAGTTCAGGTGCGAGACCAAAAATAGATATTGAAGGCGCCAATACTCGGGTAAAGTTCAGGTGTCAAACCAAAATTTTAGGATTCTAGTTCATTTATTTGCTTTT
Organism: Echium plantagineum; assembly: GCA_003412495.2. NCBI lineage: Eukaryota > Viridiplantae > Streptophyta > Magnoliopsida > Boraginales > Boraginaceae > Echium > Echium plantagineum. Next base: position 14,741,009 of record CM016563.1, on the reverse strand, counting down.
TTTAATCAATAATTTAAAAACGTGTCTACTTGAAAAGATAAATTTTTACGTGTTAATTTGAAAAGAAAAAGAGTTTAGGTACCTAAATGAGAAAAAAAACCTTAGACCTTTCATTTCAAGACAATGGAGCTTTTTGCAATTTATTTTTTAAATCGAATTAATAGTAGTATTGAATTGCTCAATAGTCAATACTATGATTGTTGATAGTTACAAGAAAGGACACTTCTGGTTGTATTTATAGCATGAGCTAGGAATTGAGGAAATGAGAAGTCCAATTTGAAGTCTATAAAACTTTTTGCAATTACAAGTGTAAGGAGTGCCATGCTTAAATCGAAGTTCAACCTTGAACACTCGGCAGTCAAGGCTATGATTGGTGCCTTGGTGGTAGTTACAACTTACAACAAGTGCTAATTATAAATATAAATTATTCACATATACAAACCGAATCACACTTTAATCATCTCATATAGTTACAGTCCTGCAAATAAAGTTGAGTACGAGCAGAGCAAAACCAAGTGGCTCGTTCAGTTCTGCTCATAGTTGATTAAGCCGAACAAGGAGATAGTTTCATGGCTCGTCAACTCCGTGAGTTAGTTCGTCGAGACAGCTTGATAGTCTATGTGTTAGTATTATTATTTTTTATAAAATTAATTATATCATATTCCGTTAATCATTTCAATTTCTATGATTAATTTCGATTTCTATTACAACTTAATGATTTATTCACTTTGTTACATGTTAATTAATTATTTAAATTAAAATAAATTTATGTTGATCGATCGCACTTAAGATTATGAAAAGCTAAGAGAGCGAGCTCGAAGCTCAATTCAAAAGGGCTTTGCCCGGTGAGATTTCACCAAGCGAGCCAAGCCTAACGCTCGTTTAATAACAAACATAATGATACTATTTTTATAAAAAAAAGATTAAATGTCCAACATATGTCATAAGAAGAAAAAAAGTAACTTCAAATGAAATATACAAAAAGATGAAGATTATGATTAATAATACTAAATTGATGGAGATTAATTAGGTTAATAATTGACCTTCATCACTTTAGTTGTACTAAAAAGAAAAAAGTAACTTGAAATGAAATATGCAAAAGATCGTTGGGGATTCACTTTGTTTGGCTTAATCCAAACATGCCAATAAATACATCAAGCTCATGCTAAGGAGCAATCTTAATGATCTTTCCACTCCAAACAATATAATAAACAATTTCTCATATGACAATCACACCATAATTCAACTTAACCATAGCCACTCAACATACTTTAATTTGGGTGTAAGAAGTAGGAAATGGACTATTTCACAAATATGCTTAATTTTGTGTAAGTATATATACAATGAATATTGTAACCAATTTGCATTGTATGTATAACGATATAACCATATGAAGGGTCCTGTCTTCATTATGGTGAACAATTTGCTCTAGTTTATAATATTCACTATTATCTACATATAATAACGATGGGAGATAGTATACTAGAGTTTGCCGTGTGGGTTTAATTTTTGGTAACGTTCATGATTAATCTAGTAAAATAAAGGAATTGAAGAATAAAATACCGGATCAATCGAGATAAACATGTCACATTGACTTAGGATGAACAATTTACCTGACACGAAATTTACACTCTGAACAACTTAAAAAATAACGAGCCTTGCCTTTATAACAAAATCCGGATTTTCCTTAAAGCATGCATGCTCCTTATTAAAGTAGTCTTAATCAAAGTCTAATATATTCATTAACAACTAGAATGTAAGAACCACTCCATCTTAATAGTTGTAAACAATCTGAAAGCATGAAGAATATCCAATAATGAAATCTTAAACTTTTTCCATCATAAACAGTAAACATTTTCTCATGGGATAGTGACACCATATTGACCATAACCTAATCAAAGGCAAGTTGCATCATGCATGAGTGAAAATATTCATCCATCATCATCATCATCATTCATAATAATACTCCTTCCATTTTTCTTTTTAATTTATTATTTGACAACAATCTAGCTACTTTATTAAAGATATAAAAAATATTATTTTTCTACCCCTATTTAATTGGAGTTATTAATAAGATTATCTCAAAGCCCATGTCTTGAAAGTTGAGAAGTCAATAAAAACCTACTATTTTTATTAAGGATAAACTTGTAAATATAGGAAAAAAAATACATTGAAAATACTACACTGATAAAAAAAAAACACAAAAATTCTAATTTAAACAATACAACGTTAAAAAGCGGGGAGAGTAATAAATAATAATGTGTGTGTGGTGTGTGCTAGCATGAGAGAAAACATAGTACTGCATGCTACCAGCATTGAAGAACAACACCAACAGAAGCTTGCTCATTTCGAAAACATCGTTTTGTACGATTTGATTTATCTCTGTTCTAGTCAAATACCTTAATCATTATGTGTCTTCCATACGTCTATAATTAATATTCTCTAAAATTGTGTTATTACATCCTTAACCACATAACGTCTCTCTCTCTCCCTCCCTCCCTCTCTCCCGATCCCTATCTCTTTCTCTATGTTAGTTCAAGGCTACCTCAACATCTCTCCCAAATCTGTGGTATGTTACCATTGATTTATTTACTTTTTAGTTTCGCCTATACTTTCAGTTCTACTCATTTACTTTCTAGTTTCGCCTATACTTTTCATTCCATTCGTTGTTATTACCTATCTTTAAATAAAAATTAGTTCAATATCGTTACTATTTAAATAATCATTTTAATTGATTGAATTAAGGTTAGCAAGTGTGAGAGTTTTGAATATTGATTTGGACAAGTGTTTAAAAAATTATCCAAATCTTCCTAAATTTGGTTGTATTCGTAGGCTTTATTTGTAGCTCTAGTGTTCGTTTAATATATGTAGGCTACTTTTAACTACTCCGTATAATTGTTTTTATGCTATTCCTAAAGCTTCATCATATAATAATATACATATATTTAACACAAAAAGCTTTTTCAAAATTTTAAGAAATGAAAAAAAGGGAAGTTGATAAAGAAAGTCTGTGTATTATTATTATGTTCCCAACTAGAGTGTTGTGGATGGCTTTTTCACTGATTGTTCAGTTCTTTTTAATATGTTACGATGATTACAGTTACGGATTTATATATATAGTCTATGTTAGTCGTAGTTTATCTCTCTAGCCTCCATGATTTAGGTCAACTAAAACATCTAAAATTCAACATATTTGCTTATTTTAATGATCCATTGCCTAGCAATCTAGCATTATTATTATTATACATAGGTCATCTTATAAAGGAGAATCGTATTTTTACCGCATCACATGTTTCGTGAATTTGGTGTTTTTAGGATGAAAATAACACATAATACACAAAATTTATGATCGGACTCATGAACAAATGTGGGTCGTGTACATTAAAACCGTAAAAATAGGTTTTACGTGGTTCCTTAATCTCCCTTTTTTTACCTTTTCTTTCTATCACAAATTTTCCATCAATGCTAATTTCGCTTTTTCTCTTGTTATGGACACATATCATATGTAGTAGTTTTTGTGCTTGACAGGGTAAAGGAAACAAATGACAAGAAAATTTTATTTTACATTTATTCTCATAATTTTAATGACATATATACAAACTTCTTAATCAAAAGAATAATATTAAAAGTAAAATATGTTAGAAAAAACTATATGTTGATATCCTTTTCCTCTAAATATTTAATTTATAACATACATGAGTAATAAAGTTTAAAAATTAAAAATATCTGAACATCAAAATTTATAACAGCACGGAACAATAAAAGTTTGTTAAGGGCGCAATAACTTGTAGGGAGTATTATATAAATGTAGAAAAAAACAAACAAATTTATGAGAGACGAACAATGTAAATCTTAAATAAGTTGATGGTAGTATTCTTCTTTTTTAAAGTAAAAATTTATTTTTCAAAATTTTAAAGTTGAAGACGGCTACCGAGGACTCTAGTGACTGATATAGTGTTATTGTTAATACATTAGGGTGATTCTTTTATGTGCAAAAGATTTTTTGAGCCATTTTCCACACCCAAACTTTCCCCTAATTCCTGGAGGGCTATGGTAATCTTCACTGCTGGTGAACATAAAGTATAAAACACTCCAAATTACTTTTAAATATATTTTGACAAAACTTTTTGTTTAAGTTTTATGACATTGACAAAAGCCATTTCATTTGTATGTTTTTCCCTTTTCAAGAATTACAGAAAAAGTCAGGGCCAACATATGCTTTTCCACTAGTGTTCTAGGGAAGAAATTTAAAGCACTTGTCTAGTCCCATAAAGAAAGTCCAAAAGTTTCAGAACTTTACTTCTTCCAAGTTTCAAGCTTAAATCAGGCCACCCAAGTTACACTCCTTAACGGGCAGAGGAATTAGTACGAGAGGGCCGGGAAGGAAGTACCTCGGCTGACCAGTTATCGGTCCATGGTAAACTCGGGAAAGCACATAAACACACCTGGTGCTAGAAATAATACACCAAAGCAGGGGCGGATTTAACACGTTCACGAACATAAGGAAGTGTTGCATGTAAAGGGTTGGAACAATCTGCCCTGATTCAATGCCTTTGCTTGCTCCACCAAAATCTGATCTCTCTTATTCATAGAAAGTGGGGAACAGCATTAAAGTTGAATCTTCTGCTTTCCTACTAGCTCAAGGAAACATATCTTTCCATTGGTCATTCATTTGTGGGGCTGTTTGAGGAAATTATGAAGATGGCAGAATCCTTGAATGATGGACTGCAGTAAGCTTCATGTAAAGCCATCTATATCTTTTGATGCTATTTATCTGCTTGTGCTATTATCTATTTTTTCTAAATCAGTTCTTGTCATTGCAATGATTTGAACATAGACCTCGTTTTTTCAAGTAATATCTAGTGGTCACTGGGGCTAACCAGCTTACGTTATTCGGAGTTTGTAGAAAGTGTTCTATCTTTTGATCCCCCGAGTCCAGCTCGACTTGTTAACAACTCTATTCGTAGACCACTTTCCCAAAACTCTATATGCTTCTTGCATACATGTCAATAGTAATTATCTTGAGCTTTTCAGCTTTGAAATTTTAATACAGTTCAACAATACTTCTTTGGTTTTTCCCTGTTTCTAATCATCATGTACCTTTACTGTCTTGGTCCAGGTATGACATGTATCAACAACTACTGAACAATATCAACCGAATTCAATCAAGCAGATATATGTGTTACATGAGCTGAAATAAGTATCCAATAGAAGATATACTACTGATAAAAAATGAAGTTCATGAAACTTGGAACAAGGCCAGATACCTTCTACACTAAAAATGCCACCAGGTAACTAAACGGCTAAATCTGTATTCTAAATAACTGACATTGTGTTAAGTTTTGTTAATTCGATGTATCTTTCTTGCAGAACCGTGATTTCAGATATACCTAGCGACCTCACTATTCGAGTTAACAACGTTACATACCTTCTTCATAAGGTATCGTTTTTAAGGATTATTTCTGTCACATAAAATTAAAACTTGAATTTCTGAGTTTACTCATTAGTCATTAGGTACACGATAGTGTTTCAATAACTATTCAGAGTCCAGTCCCGGCTTAGTTAATTAAGATCTTTCGGGTGTATTAATATGGTCCTGGCTTTTAACCAATGTGAGACTAGCTCTTGATGGGAACCCAAACACACTTAACAGTATATGAACCTGGCCACCTGACATTACTGGGACATGTGACATATATATGTGCTTTGACATCAAAATTCATTGGATGGTGATGAATTCACTTGATAGATGATTGGTTTTAATATTATATTGACTCTTGATTACTGGCTAGCTACAGTTTCCGCTTCTTCCAAAATGTGGTATTTTGCAACTACTTTGCTCAGGATCCACTGAGTCGAGTGACATAACTCTGGAACTGGATGACATTCCAGGGGGGGAAGATGCTTTTGAGCTTTGTGCTAAGTTTTGCTATGGGATCACAATCAATCTAAGTGCTCAAAATTTTGTACCTGCCCTGTGTGCTGCCAAATACCTTCGAATGACAGAAGCAGTTGAGAAGGGAAACTTTTCCGGAAAACTTGAATCTTTCTTCAATTCATGCATTCTTGAAGGCTGGAAGGACACGATAGTCACGTTGCAGAGCACTGAAACGTTACGTGAGTGGTCTGAGAGCCTTGGGATTATAAGAAGGTGCATTGATTCCCTTGTAGAGAAAATACTGACACCTGTGGTAAAGGTTAGATACTGCAATTATAATTGTATATTCAGTTATTTGCATCAGATAAATGGTTCAATCAAAGTCATGGAAACGGTAACTCTATGCAGGTCACTTGGTCATTTACTTACACTAGACCAGGGTTTGGGGACAAGAAGCGCCAACAATCTGTCCCAAAGGATTGGTGGACAGAAGATATAGCGGATCTTGATATAGAAATGTTCAGATGCGTAATCACAATGCTTAGATCAACAAACCTCCAGCCGCCACAGCTTATTGGAGAGGCTTTGCATGTCTATGCTTGTCGTTGGCTACCTGATGTCAGAAAGAGTAGGCCTCCTGAGGGTTCAGCATCTAATGTTTCAGAATCTGTAGAAAAGAAGCAGCTCATTCTTGAGAACATTGTTGGCATGATTCCACCAGAAAGAGGATCTGTATCAACTGGATTTCTGCTGAGATTAGTCAGCACAGCATTTCTTTTGGGAGCTTCTTCAGTCACGAAGACCGAACTTATTCAGAGAACAGGTTTGCAACTAGACGAATCAACATTGAATGACCTGTTGCTTCCTGCACATTCTTCCATAGATCAGCTTTACTATGATGTTGATATGGTTGGAGCCGTTTTAGAAAGTTTCTTAAGGCAATGGAGGAGGAGACAGTATGCAGACCAAGAAAGCCAATACCTAAAATCTGTTCAAAAGGTTGGTAAACTAATTGATTCATACCTTCAAGTAGTTGCCAGGGATCCACATATGCCAGTGCAGAAGATGGTGTCTCTAGCAGGAGCTCTGCCCCAAATTGCTCGGCCTGATCACGATAAGCTTTATAAAGCTATCAATATCTATCTTAAGGTAAGCACTGATTAATTCATAACCAACAATTGTTCATGGTTGATATTAGACTTTCAGTTGTGATCCACTGCTTTTAGTAGCCAACCAACATTTCCCTTTTTATTTTACTATTTTTATCAATAGAAATTCATTATTCTCTAGGAACATTCTGAAGTGAGCAAAGCAGATAAGAAGACATTGTGTCGAGTTCTTGACTGCCAAAAATTGACACCAGAAATACGTGCTCATGCTGTGAGAAATGAGAGATTACCTCTAAGAACAGTCGTCCAAGTCCTCTTCTTTGAGCAAGAAAAAGAAGCTCAAAGTGCCAGGAGTTACCCTAATGTCCTCTCACCTGAACATAATGACAACAGACAACAATCAAGTGTCGCTCCTGGAGATGAGCTGAGGAGACTAAATCTGCGCTCAGAAGGTCAGCAAGCCGCAGGACTTGGACTTGGGCAAATTCCAATGCCTGGAAGCAGTGGAGTTCAAACACATAAGAGGTTAGATGATAGGCTGTTGAACCAAAGACCTGAATCAAGGGCGTCCAGGAAACAAAAAGAACCTTATTCAGAGACACAAATTGAAGCACAAGATATGAGGAAATTTCAAAAATGATCAGAATCATGGGAAGATGACATCATACCCAGCATATTAAGACATGGAAAATATGGTTGTTTCAGATGTCATATGAATTTCACTCTCCATCCAGACATATTTGCAAGCCAAACTAGGACATGCGTGATTTGATACGTACAGCTTTCATCAACCAACAATGAAGAGATGATATGCTTCATCAATAAATGTAGTCTATACGGAAGTTGTTAGGTAAAATAGATGAATATGATGCACTGAAGATTCATTTTACTGCACATCAATTAGAACATTGGCACACAACTTAAGATTCTTCCTATGCATTTGCATCTCAAATGTATATAATTGTTCTGCTTCAGGTTATTTCACAGGTGCATCAGTTTTTTCTTTTTGCATGTTTGCATATAGAGCAGAATCTGTTTAGACTGAATTTCCTTCTCCTGTCACAACAATCTAAACTTCTGATCTCCTCCCCAATTGCTGGTGTTAACACTCACATGGAAGCTTACCACTGAAAAACACTAAATTTTTCCGGTTTCACACTAGTGTAAGGGCTAGATTTTTCTCATCTAGACTAGCCCGGCTCTCAGTTCTTGATGTGCAGCACCAATCTGTATAGAAATAGATGAACCTCAATAGTATGTCATTGTTCTACTGCATTACACATTAACATGTACGACAATATCCCAAGCCGCTTGGCAATAGCTAAATGTCTCAGGGCGCTTGGCGACAGCTCTGTGCCGGATCTAGAGGACTAAAACTCTCTCGAAGCTCTATGATGATCGCATAATGAGTATTGGGAATTAATCATGCCAACGGCAAATTAATTGAAGCAAGCATGGCAAATCTGTCAGGTTTTTAAAGCAGTTGCTACTATCAAATGACGTAAGTAAGAGGGATATTACTCACTGTAACAGGACTTCAACCTTGTGTATAGAATCCAGAGGCTCGTCAACCAACAAGTTGCAGATTAGCAATTGAGGAGGATGCTTTTGTTTGGGAATCTGCTGATTGTGATGTTAGATTTCAAGCTATTACTCCTGGTACAGTTTGGACTTGCTAAGCTTTGGGGTCCAAAACAGGAGTTGTGCCAAGTGACAGAGTTCAGACACTAAAATGCTATGCCCGTGCGGGCAGGGGTTGCTATATTGACTTTGATGATCAAACAAATCCTCAATTAGCAAGACAACAATGATGCTCAATTTTCGTTACAAAGGGAAGTACACACTATGAACCTCAACTGATCATTTAGATTAAAACAACTTAATATACAGGTGAAAAGAGAGCTGCCAATATAGCAAGACAACAGACGATGCTCAAATTTCGTTACAAAGGGAAGTAGACACTAGGAACCAACAACTGTTCATTTCAATTAAAACAACTTAATTACAGGTGAAAAGAGAGCCGCCAATATATATATGTGTGTGCTGCCAACAACAGTAACTACATACAAAATAAAATCTAGCGGCAAAGCAACTTACTTTCGCTATACTATAATGCTACTAGAATCCCTAAAGGGAAATCAAGTAGATGAAAGGAAAACAACATGCAATCTCTGCCTTAGACATACATTCTGCATTCCATCCTTAGGTAACATCATTGGTTGAAAGAATAATTGAAGATTTCCCATTTTTTCCTATCAGCAGGAACCTGTCTGTCAATATCAGCAAACAGGGCATCGAACCACAACAGGAATAAAAAATCTCGCTGTGTAAAAACTTCTTTTTCTTTTTTGGGTTCCGAGACCTAGGAGTCGTCCACCTTAGAATGAAATACAAAGCTCGGAAATGTGGTTGTAATGTCACTGCCAAGAAGGATAAACTTCAGTTTTTACAGAACTCCCCAGCATAATTAATTAAGTAAACATATCTGGAGATGGTAACAAGTTTTGAAGTAATCACAAATACATGGAGTAGAGACAAATGGATCAAGATTGACAAAAGTTTAGGAACTTAGTAACTTAGGTATTTCAAGGACGATTACCAAATACCAAGTAACCTGAAGTCCTGAACACTAAAATCTCAACCGTTGTTTCAAATATATCAGATACTCACTTCATTTAAATTTGGATGTGCCGCATGCTATATTTCTTTGATATCAATAACATATATAGAACTGTGTACATATTCAATGTGGCTCATTCTTATTGAAATAGACAAAGCATTCAATAACCTACGCAAATTGGAAAAAGTGTGACTATGTATTAAGGATATACGGACTACTGTGTATTCTTCCCTTATGCAAAAGAAAAATTACATGCCTCTGCAAGGTAAATAAACAGACTTACTTAAGGTATTGAAGAGTCATATTCTTCAGGAGAGAAGGATGTCGGAGAACGAGGTTTCGCCACTCTTCTTTGTCAATTTTTCCATCTTGCTTGGTATCAGCTTCTTCAAAAGTCTATAATTGACCTCACAAGGCATGTGACTAACATTAAATTAATAAAATCCAAGTTGTTCTTGAAATATCAAGTTGTTCTCATGTAATACATGACACATTAAGACAATGATGTATGTCACTTAGGGGGTAGATTATTCACCTTGTCAAGTATACTCTCTATTACATCATCTGAAAGATTCATGCCAGATTCAGCAAGTGTTGCCACAACCATTTGCTTTACCTTGAATATTACAGGTAGTTCAAGTATAAGAGTCTTGAAGTTAAACATGGGAATCTATCCAAGAATTTCATGCATTATTGTAGAAAATAAGATACAACTAAGTGATGTAAATGACCATATGATTGTTTCCAACATTGCTACCAAGAATCACAATTTACAAAGTAAGAAGCAAAATAATAGAGGAACACAGTTCTACAAGAGTAAGAATACCATAGACTTGGGGAAAGCATGAAATTTAGCATCATCATATAATAGCCATGAACCAATATTTCCTTTGGGAGGTAGGTAAGCAAAATTACCTCCTGTCTTTCAATAAATCCTTGCTGTTTGAGATCATACAATCGAAATGAAACTGCAAAAGTAGAATCTTACTTTACAAGAAAAATCCTTGAGAACATCAAATGATAAAGGAACATGAATAATCAGAAAAGAAAGAGACAATGTTTTAGGAAGTATTTGAGGCGACTGGACTCTAGTACTGGAGCCTCTAAGACATGTGAAGCTCCACAGACACACAATAGGATATATATATATATGGGCGCACTTCTTCATGTAAAAACGTTGAGCCAATACGGCTTGTAGGCCATGATTACACTCTAAATTATCAAGAATGCACATGATATTGTTTAAGGACCAATATGTGTGAGCAATAGATACAGTACGGATCACAAGTCGAAATAAATGAAGTATAACACTTACAATCAATCTTATCTTCAAGTGGAGCATTTGGGTGAAATATGGAAAGAGCACAAGCAAATTCTTCGAAGTCTAACATACCGTTGTGCTTTCTGTCAAACAAATCAAATACCTGGAAAGCACAATCAGGGCATGTGATTGCCAATAAAGTTTTCTTTCTAATCATGCTATATAAATATATACAGGTGTCTTCGGTAGATGGAGCGGGAAAAAGCTTACTCTAGCCTCACCAAAAAAGCTTCCTACAGTCATTTCCTAACCTAGTAAATTAGGAGTTGTTACAATACAAGTAACTCAGTGTGTTGTATCCATATTTTCTAAATGCATGCGAAGCTAAAGTGTGAATGTGTGCTTTCACATTATTGATAAATATTGTTAATACCTTTAAAAAAAAGTGAATATGAAAGTAAAAAAAAACTTCAGTGCTTACAAACAGCAACAAATGGCCCGCCTCTAAAAGGACTCCCGAGTAACGGGGTAAAAGATGGGTGGGTGGGTGGATTTTACCGAGCCTTACCCCCTGCAATAACAGGGGAGGTCTTTCTGAACTAACCATTAACAAGTGTAGATAGTTTAAAGAAACTTCGGCATCTGAAACATGAAATTTACCCGATCAGCAAAAAGACTCTCCTTTGTGTTGGTCTTGAATAATGCAAGCTGGAACTCTTCCTGAAACAATTATTTATGTAGGAACTGAAAAGCTTATAAATGATCTTATGCAAAGGACTCAAAATAAAATTGAAAGGCCGCAGAGCCAAATGTGCCAAAATGTAATAAACAAGGAAACTAGTATATGAGTAATCAAAACTTAGCATGCAATACTTCTTACCTTATTAATGAGCCCATCGTCAATCACAGCACTGCTGATTTTCTTGAATAACTCGTATAATGCTTCTATTTCACTTACGCTAACTAATGTAGAAAGTACAATTAGAATAAAAGGTTGCTTCAGCTTTTTACAACAATAGGAAATCAAAAAAGTTAATCAGAATTTAGTTATGCTTTCTTTTTAGTAATAGATCAGAAAGTGTTACTAAATATCCAAAAGAAATATATTCAGTATGTTCTCTTAAATTTGGCACCGTTCCCATAACTTCGGAAATGGACTTACATAAAGTCAGACACTGAAGTCTAGTCTTTCTTTACAAAAAGTGATGCAACTTAGAACAAAGAATTAGGCACATGCACAACAACTTGACGTTCGTGGGAGAAACATTTATATCAGAAAAATGGTTGAAGAAAAAGGAATAGGAAATAAATGATAATTATCGAATTAACAGTACAAACTAGAGGTATACGTGATGATTGTAATCATCATAGAAAAGGCACCATATTTTCCTTTCCATCAGAGCTCATTCTAAACTGTGAACTAAAATGCTACTCCCTAGGCCCTCTATCATCAACATAACTCCCGCAATAATTATAATTCCCTCATATTTAATACCTTCTTCCTCCTGAATACCACTATTTATTAGGTCTAGTCAATTAGAAATAACTGTAATAGATAAATCATTCCATATCATTACAAATATTATGTTATAATAAATATAAAGCATGTAACTATATGAAACATTTGATAGGATTCAACAAGGTTAACTTGGCAAAACTTAACCTCCACTTTAGCATTAAAACCCCTGTCATAAGTGGTTTACAATGAGGACACGGAGGGAGTAGAAGAGAATGATTTGCAGTCTATCGAGGCTACCACCTCATGAAAAAAGTTTATGAGAGAACCATGGTTTATAGGTAACATAAGAGGAATATTAATAGAATTATAATGATAAAGCTCACAAAACAAAACAGCCTTTTACTTAATAACTAAACAGTAATTATTTCTTAAATACTAAACTACCAGTAATACAACCGGGAATAATAAAAGGGTGAAGTCATAATTACTTACAAACAGTCTCTCTTGAAAGAGATTCAGGATTTTCTAAACCAGTTGGTTGATTATACCCTTCTGACTCACAACAATTCACAACAGCAGATAGCACGTGTGTCAACCCCTCTAAACAAGTTACCATTATCTTCTCCACGTATTATAACAATCCACGCCTTCAACGACAAAAACTATACAATTATTGGAAAGAAAAATGGGATACTGACAGTGGCAAGAGACCAGAACTGTGAAACAGTGAGTCAAACAAAAACATTTACTTCAACAAACATATGCATAGTTAAAACTTAAACAAAGACAGCCAACATGAATGGGTTGTATACTACTCTGCAAAATACATCTAAGACATTAAGAGAGAAGAAAATATATGAAGGATGTGCCTTAGACAATGTATTATAAGTCATACAGAAGAAAATGTATATAACTAAAAATAGGGTAGATGATACAGCAGGGAATTGAGAACCAGCATATTGTAAGGTAAAGTTACACTTGGTATGCAAATGGGAGTGAAGGGGTGCAGAAGAAGTTCAATTGTGAGAATCCTTACATTACATACTTCATGAAAATTAAGAGGAAGGATGGTTGGGTAAGGAGGACTTAGCTAGCAAGTTAAACCAGACGGAAATCCTTGAAACCCCTCTTTTAACATTACACTTCCTCTCCTTACCTTAAGTTATATGATCAGAGGCATCAGAGCTTCCGCAAAAGTCTTACAAATACATTCAAAAACTTCGTTGTCTAATAGTTGGTTATGGTGCACCTTATCAAACTAAAATTAGGTTACCCTGCACATAGCATATCAACAGTTACTCATTGACTATAAGATTCCAGTTTCATCATCAACTTGGACTTTCTGCTCATCAAAGCGTAATATCTCCTTTAACATACTTGAAGTAGCTACTCTTATTAGAGCAATCTACAAATTCTCCAAATGCACGCTTAAAACAAGAACACCCAACAAAAAACTAAGGCTGCTCATTCAATGGAGACGGTATGGCCCATACAATCATTCTACTACCTCCAATTTAATTGACTTTTTCGTTCTCCCATGCCAAAACAAATTAATATGCTATAATCAATTGAATTCTAAACCAAATCACCCTCAGTCTAAACACCCAAATTCTAAAGTTGCACTATTTCAGCATCCAACCAAGAAATCACGTCGAAACATCAAAATGGGCATTGCAAAACATTATAAAGATCCAATTTTTATCATCAGTACCACAAGATATAATTACAAAAAACACACAAAATTCACAATCTCGCATGAGCTTATGTACACACCCATATAGAAAATTAGATATCCCCTCTATCGGAAAAGATTGTCCAGTTTATTTTTGAATGATCAAACTAACGAACTTTGCAGCCTTCATAAACAGATATAACTTAGATTCGAACAAATCAGTACATGCAAAATACAAGCATTTGATCTATTTTACACAGCATACTACACAGCATATCTAAAACTACTAGAGCTTCAAATTTAACAAGTCGACCATCAAAATTCAAAATTAGATGATCTTTTTGAGATAGAGGGTAGATCTAACAAGAGAATATGAAAACACATACCATTCAAATGAAAGTGGGTGGTGAATAAACGGGAGATGACAGAGAATCCATCACACTCTGTTCGAGCTGCAGCATTGTATTCCAAATCTGACCGAACTGGAAAAGTGAGGGGTAAATTTACCAATTCGTGAAAGTTCAGGGGCCAGATGGAGACTCCCAATCTGGCATAGTGGGAAAAGTCGGGGGCAAATTGAAGGATTAGCGAAAGTTCAGGGGGCGATGAAGTTAAGCGTTTAATTATGAAGAAAAAATGGTTTATAGGTTTATATATTCCCGAGAATATTGAATGAGTCAAAGATAAGATTCTGAAAGCTTGAAAAAAATGTACCAGAATCCAGAAAGAATGAACACGATTACACGAAGAACCAATCTTGGCTCTCACCGTATGATGCAATTACATGAGTCAGGAGAGTCCGAGTACATTGAGAGAGTTTCAATGACTATTATGCCCCTAATCCTAATTAAAACTACACTTACGAGCGGGAGACATATTTCCATGGCTTATATCTTCGGTGTCAACGCATTAAACATGAGTTGTAATTTTCTGAAAAACAATATCAAACACATGCATTCAATATCAATGTTGAAGGTGAGCCATGGAAATAAGAGCAGTGGAAATAGTTCTTACCATCTATAAAGAGAGAACAAAAGAAGGTTGCAGGATGGTGTGGCTTCCAGTAGAGATAGGATGTTTCCTGAATGTCCAAAATTTCTTTTGACAGAACGATATTATTGTAATAATTCGAAAAAATATCGTGAACATCTGTAGTTATACTAGCAGTACTTTATATCTTTTTAATGATGTTGATGTAACAATTTTTCTAGATAAATCGATATTTTAAGAGTTAATCGGGTAGCATTTTATTGTAAAAGCTACGTAACACGAGTTCTATGAAGGGTTTTTATATGTGGCACCAGGGAGCTCCATTAATAAAAATAATTCAATTTCGTTTGGATATTCAGTTTCTTTCATTTTTTGCTACACAGTGAAGTGGAATATAGAAACAATACACGTTTTGTAGTATTTAATAAAATTTTAATTGGGATAGTAGCACATAATCAAGTAGAGTAATAATCTAATATAGTACCTAAATTAACAACCATATGTATGTAATATGATTCATCTAGACTACTGTTTCACTACCTAATATATTTCAGGATTCAGAAGAGGGTACTCACAAAACCCAACTTCAAAAATCCTCAATCATATATAAACAATCCAATGCCAAACTAAGCCATATAATAATACCACAGTCCACCTAATCTGCAGATAAAAACCTGAAGATGTATTATCACCAATACCGACGAGAAATTTGCAGTTTCCGACTGATGGATTTAGAAAGGTAACCATCCCGAATCCGTCGAACTCACAGCTCTGAGAATTCTGCTTCTGCACCTGGTAGTAACTATTAAATGCATATGAAATATTGTCCTTTGCCCCAATTCCATAGCAAGAACCTCCGTAACTGAGAGTGGTGCAGTCAGCGACATTACAAGCAACCTTGATGTGGTTCTGTACATCAGAAAGATCCTTGGATGGATCTGCCACACACCATCTTGCAGGAAGATAATCAACATCTTTGGCATTCTTCAGAGGCCCATTGCCAATGTCTAGCTTATATTTTGCTTGGCCATCGAAAGAGAAAATTCCCCAATGTCTCTCGAAGTTACCTGGAAGTGTGCTTTTGGCACCTTCGTCAAGAAGACTGAAGAGATAAACATCTATGGGTGGTATTCCAGGCCGGAGAGGGGTCCCTTTGTTGTTAACCACACGATTAACAAGGCCCTGGTTGAATGCCCTGGCAGCAGAAATATTGGCACTGATTGAACCATCTGTGGGCCACCCTACTTCTCCTATAACAATGGGCATTTGACCAAACCCAATTCTGGCGAGTGCCGCAACCAGAGTGTCATAATTTCCATCAAACGCATTATAATATACATTTGGTCCATCAGTGACAGCATGTGTTGTTCCGTCAAAGAAAGCATAGTCTTGAGGGAAGTCAGAGTTCCCATAGAGACTTAAAAATGGATATATATTGACAACAAACGGTGAACCATTAGAGTTGAGGAAGGTGACCATTTGAGTAATAATCTGGGTTAGTTCTGGTCGAAAAGCTCCTTGTGAGGGAAGGGTGGCCTCATAGGCATCTGCATTACATGGCACAACCAGCTTAACAGCACCGGCAAGATTAGCTTTGGATAACGACTGTTGTAAATTTGTCAGTGCAGGAAGAACATATGACTGGAACTCTCCAGAATAACTTGAAAGGAAAGGCTCATTTCCTACTGCTACATACCTGCGAGTCATTGTAGCAACTGGTAAAGACTTGCAACTAATGATAACTCTCAACAACTGCCATATAGTCTTTATTTTTGGGAAATTCCTTTACATAAGCTATATGCATATCAAATATACTGCATTAGGTTATGATCCAATGAGTTTTGTTTTTTCAAAATTGAGGGTAAAGACTGAGATCACATGTCACTCTAAGTCTTTTAAGCAGCATCCTTACTGCTGTTTCGAAGGTACCACTACTTCCATATACAATAGATCCTTTGTTCTGATACTGAACTCTAACTTACAGCATCAAAATAGTGTTTAGCTCATTATGGCCCCTTGTGTCATCACGAAGGAACACTCTACTTACAAAAGGCTGGATATATTCATACCAAACACTCTATTTACAAGTCTGGCACTGGAAGATGTGAATATAATTAGAGAAGACAAGAAAAACAAAAGAAAAACATGTTGCTAAACTATATAATCAGGCTATTAGCAGCAAACCGTATTATGTGGTGCAAGTGGACCAGGTGTGCTGCAGGTATTGAGAACTCACTTTCACATTAGTTAATACTTTTGAGTTTATTAGTAAGATCTGCCTTTATCCATTAACAACTAGTGTTAGGAATGGATCAAGTAACTCGTACCTATACTGTACCCAACTCGACAACCTGCCCAAGAACTTAGAGTCGGACTTGTACTTGAAACTCAGTCGAGTATAACCTGACCCCGCTCGACTGAATATCCATAAAGTTTTGAAACATACATGATATACTTTGTAAAAGAACTAATACTTTTATTTGGTGAATTTATCACCAACGTTGTGCACATAACGAGTAACTCAATACCCGCTTGATACTCCACTCTAAGCCCGCCTGAAGGTTAATTGATGTCAGACTAGAGTACAATTTCTCACTATATACTCGAAATAATCAGATAATTAAATAACCTGATAAAATGTGTAAGCAACAGGTTAAACCCATACGCGTTTCAACTCTACTCCCTAACTGCCCTACTCACAACCAATTGATTTTACTATCGACAGTCAGACTCTTAACACATCCCAAAATATTAACAACAAACAGGAACATACTACAATCAATTAAGAACAAAATCCAAAATCTGCAAATGGTGTAGTCAAGAACATACTTTAATCACTAGGATTAGATAGTGGCTATATATCTCGCAATAACAAGTTCGAACTAATCCACCTTCGAGTCCTTACAATGAAAAAACAGCATTTTGTACCAAATAAAGGCAAAAAAAAAAACATACTTGATGTTGGCACCTCCCTTAACCAAGTATCTAGACACATTTTGAGAAACCCACAAATCAGAAACAGCAGGAGATGAACTAACAGCACCCAACATATCATTTGGGATCCCAACCATGACCTCAATCCCAGTTCCCATCAAGGCTCTTAGCACATTTGCATCAGCATCAAACATCTTCACTTTGTTGATCTTGTTCTCTTTTAAGAGATTCACAACTGTGGTGGGTGATAATCTGTGGTGTGATATTGTTCCCCAGTTCACTCCTACTCCTCCTTCCACCATTACCACTAAACAAAGCAGTAATGCTATTAAGGTGACCATATTTTGTCGGGTTTGGTGATCCGAGGTTGTTTTGTTGAGTTGGGGTTTGTTTGATTTGTTGTTTTTGAGGTTGTTTCAGGCGGTGGGTTGTACGGACTGACGGAGAGTGACCAAATCTAGAGGATGGTATGCTGTGATGAACTGTTGCTAAAGTTGGTTATTGTGTCTTCACTCTTCACTATTCGTCTCTTTGGATTGGGGTGAATCAAGGGCAATCATGGAGAATTTAGTTTTTTTTTGTTTGGGAACCTAATAATTTTCTACCCTAGGAGAAACTATTCCCCTTGATTCACCCCCATTACCCCTCATTCCCCTCAAAATCTCTACCCTCCAAATCCAAGGGTAATCAAGGAGAATACAATATTAAGCATTAAAATATACTATTCTCCCTGATTCCCCCTGATTCTCCTAGTTCAAAATCATGGTACCCAAACAACAATAAAATATATTCTCCCCTGATTCACCCCAATGCAGTCGCACAGATTTTATAAAAGAATCAAATTCTTTTTTATACACGTCATTTTGTTTAATTTGTTTTGGGTAATGCAAATGAATTGAAAATTTTTTGATGCTGAAATTTGTAAGGGCAAATGTGAAAATAAGAATTGAAATACTGTATATAGGTACCGTATATAGCATTTGCGTTTGTTTTTTAACATATCCAGATAATAGAAATTTGATTTACATTTGTAAATTTTTGAAAAAACAAAGATATTTGATGAGAATAAACTAATTTCAAAAAATCATTTTAAAACGTGCTTACTTTTTCAATGACAAGACTAACTAGGTATAAGTATAACCCATTAATTATCGAGACAACTTGTCTTGTGGCAAGTATGCTGACACCACTAGCAGAGGTTTCGGTTCGAAGACCTCTTGCTAGCAAAAAGAAAGAGGTTCGAGCGATCTTAATCGCTCACTAGTTTTAAAGTTAGTTGCCCCTTTCTTTGAAGTTACGAATTTATGTTGAATTGATGAGTGTAATGGTTACAATATTATTTTAAAAAAAAACTATAACCCATTAATGAAATGAATAAGTGAAACATTTGTTGAAGCATATTTTGATCGAATTGTTACTTTGAGATATTTTGGAGACATATTTAATTGAATGGTGATTGTTTTAAATTGTATAAATTTTTATATGCGAATAATTAAACAATAAATCAAGTATGAGATAGAGGTTAAGAGTGTGGAACAGATGCATTAAATTTAGTTAGTAAGAACTCTTACAATTTTATAGGGTTAGTGACTGCAACAATCAACTATATTTATATGGTGTTTACAATTCATTATATATATTGTAAAACGTTATATTCAATCAACAATATTTCAAAGTAGGTGGAAACATATGCTAAACATCTTTCAAAATTTCACTCAAAAAATTTATATTTTCAATATGACTAACTTGTCCCTAGGTTAAAGATATTTTAAATGTGTAAAACCTCATAAATTTAGAAAAATACTAAAATCAAAAGTTCAGGTGCCATTTTTATACTTTAAGTACTTATTTGTTGAAAAAAAATATCACAGATGCCAATTTGAAAAGTTGTTTAATAGTTCAGGTGACAATATGAAAAAGGCAAAAAAAAGATCAAGTGATACTTTCAAAATATATCAAATGTCAACTAATTTAATAGAGTATAATATTAAATTTGAATTTAATATTCTAAATGTACTAATATTTCAAATAATTTAACTATTTAGGACACACTTATAAGATTAAAATGATCTCATATTTCCAACACTAACACCCCCATTTCCACCGCTTCTTCTTCAATGATGAAATCAAAGATAAGATAAATAGTTTAAGAAAACACATATAAAAAATATAGATAGTTTAGAGACAAACGGCAAATAATCCATATCAATTTAACCTAAAAATAACAAAACATTCCCACATGACACGACGTCTAGTTTCATACCATAAAAGAGTTCGGGTCTCTTTGATGAGCAGAAACCAAGAAAATATACAAAATCAGCCTCTTTGAATTAAACCTACACAATTTCATCATTCTTCAACTGCTAGAAAAACCCAAAACATATTCAAATCTCCGAAGGTGTTCAAGTTATCTACGTGGGATTGAAAATACTTTTTTCAATTCAATTGTTACAGGCTTGAAAGGCTTCATTTTTAAGCTTAATTAAGGTACTACTATTTTTCGGCAATGTACTGATTTTTTTAATTGAAAATGCCATTATAGTGAACACTTAAACAATATCTACACAATTTATTTTGGCCTAAATGAATTTATTATGTTACTCTTCCAAGTGTTTGATGAAATGCTCCAACCAATGCCTAGCATAAAACCGTACCAAGATTTATCTCGCTAAGGGGGTCGGATATATGAATACCACATCTCATAATCAAACCATGGATTTTGGTTATATTGGCCTTAATTTGTTTTTGAATTGAATTTCCGTGATATTTGTGTGGTCTGTGACCCTCTGTTAGCAAATTTTGAGAGCTGGTGGATTGAGATTCTTTTTATAAGTATGTTGTTAGCCTTAATTTTTTTTAATCTATTGACTATCATAATTATAAAAAAATTAAACAATTAAGAAATTTATTCATTACAGGAAGTGAAGATTATGTACATTTCTAAGTTTACCCAACAGATAACTCAGCTGGCAGCTCGGGCACTCGGGAGTCAGCTAAAAGGTTAGATTTTTTGCAGTTCGAAACTTTCATGTAGAGGCATATATGTTGTACGAAATGTTTTGTATGCACTGCTTTGTACTTGTTAGAACTTGGCTTTCATTATTTAGGGATACAGTTCCGACTATTATAGATTTATCTTCATATTTATTTTGAACTAGTACTCCCTCCATCATTTGTTAGTTGTCCTTTTAGCCATTTGCACATAGATTAAGGAAAATAAAAAGTAGTCAAAAAGTACATTGAAAATGTAAAATGACAATCAATTGAAATTATATAATCGGTTGGTTGATAACTTCATAAGAAAAAGTAATCAAAAAGTACATTGAAAATATAAAATTACAAGTAATTATGCTAGAAAGACAACTATTTAGAAACAAAAAATTAAGGCTAGAAAGACAACTAAAAAAGGAATAGAGGGAGTATGTGATATGCGCGCTGCTTGATTGCGTGTGCGAACATTGTATCAAACCAAGTGTTCAGTATATGCTACATTGAGACATAGAACTGCCTTGTCTTAGTGTGTTGGATAACTAACACTAGTTGCGACATGGTAAGTTGTTATCCAATAAGTTAGTTAAGAAAATTATGTCCTACTTAGATGCCGCGTCAACTAAATTTTGATGTTCTAATGATTTCCATGAAGGTAACTGCAGTCTGCAGACATCAATTGATTGTGTTCCGATATTCTCATCCTCATATCCATGGGAGTTGAACTTTTTTGCTTTTTCTTTCTTTCATGAAGCATGAATAGATGCATATACTCAGCTTACAAATGGGGATATTGGGTTGAGGACAATGAACTCTCTTAACCTATCTATTTCTAGACGTTGCACTGGAGATTATCTGAATAACCTACCTTCTGAAAACTTTTCCAATACTAGTGATCTATTTCTCAAATATTAACAACATTTTCCGCTGTTTTCAATCACAACTTTTAAAACCTTCTCTTTCTCTATCCTTTACTTTCTTATAATATCTCATTTCAATTGAATATGCTTCTTCTGTACATGCTTGCTGAAAATCACTATTTCCTGCATGAAAGCATTTGCTCATCTTTGCACCGATCTTTTTAGTATAATTTCCAAGAATTTTTGTTCTGTAAACTGAATGTTGTTCATAGTGAACGGTCCTCTGCTTAATCCTTTAATTTTACTCATAGTATGTGCCCCCGCCTCACCCCATACACACGCTAAAATCTGGAATGTTGCTTCAAACTAGTGTCGTTACATGTGGTAATACAGTTAGAGTGTTCTGTTGAAATCTAATATAACTTTACCCACTTCATTGCGCTGCAATTCAGCTCCTCTTACATCTGCACCAAGGACTTCACGTGCGCTTTTCCCCCAGAACCGTTATGTGTTTACTTCGGTAAGTGTTTTGGACATGATTAAGTCGTACTTAATTTGTCATAGTTTTTGCAATTTACCAATTTGAGAGTAAGGAACAGGAGGGAAATTTATGATTGAGATACAAATTTTAAATTTTCTTATCCTAGTCAAAATATCCCTATCTATCTTTTAGGATAGAGGGAGTGTTTTCTTTTGTTAAAGAGCGAATTGCGATAACTTCTCAACTATGAGAAAATGGGAGAGATCACTGAGTGTTTAGTTATCTGGGTAAACTCACCTTTTACGTTATTACAGCCGCATGGACCATTTTACAGCACAGCTGCTGGGGATGCTTCAAAGGAAGGGAATGTAGAAAAACAAAGGTATGAAGTAACTCTTGCCTAAAAATTTCGACCTTTGCTCGTTATCTTAATATTCTGCTTCAAAGTAAACTAACAAAGGGGAATAAAAATCCCTACGCAACTTGCAGTATATCTGTGACATTTGTGGACAAGGATGGAGAAGAACAGAACATCAAAGTTCCTCTGGGTACGTCTATGCTGGAAGCAGCGCACGAGAACGACATTGAACTTGAAGGTTGACACCATTTGAACCCTTCGTTATGGAAATGATCTGCCTCTGCATCCTTATTTTGTCCTTCCTTGTTTGGGAATTTTCAATTCGTTTTATCAGTACCTACTGTGTCATGCAAGCTATTAGGTTTGGAAATAAAGAACTAAATGATTTTCAAACTCATTTCAGGTGCTTGTGAAGGATCCCTTGCCTGTTCCACCTGTCATGTAATCGTTATGGTATGTATAATATTTAAATTATCAAAATCTAGTGGAGTTTCATTTAATAGATGACATAAAGCAAGTTCTCATTGAGAATTATACCTGTGCATGGGTCATAGTACTATGTAGGGTCTGAGTTCTGTGAGTTCTAGATAATGTTAACCATGCTAATATGCCCATGTGCGAAGATAAGGGTTCTGTTTTAGATATTTTCACTGCTAATGTGCATGTGATAATTTTTATCATCTTAACCATTCTCATGGAGCCTTGATAGGACATGGAGTACTACAACAAACTAGAAGAACCAACTGATGAGGAGAATGACATGTTAGATCTTGCCTTCGGGCTCACTGAAACGTAAGCTCTGCGCTCCATTTCTTCACTCACTACTAGTGATTATGGCTTTATCCATAGTCAACACGTTTCACTTTTTTCAGGTCACGCCTTGGTTGTCAAGTAGTCGCAACGCCTGAACTTGATGGAATACGACTGGCAATCCCAGCTGCCTCACGAAATATGGCCGTTGATGGTTATAAACCAAAACCACATTAGGACCATCTGATGTTTGCAATTTTTTTGTTTTGGTAACGGTTCTAAATGAAAAGGAGGTAATTTGCTCCGGAACGTGATGATTATCTGGATAACCATCACCTTTCGGCTTTTAGCAGGAAAGAAAGACCTCTCTGATGGATTTCAAGCAGTGTGGCTTAAGCATACAATACCATGTAGAAGTTCATTATTTAATTGACGGCGGTCTGTGAACATGACCATTATAACCAGTGTTCTTATAGTACCATCAATTTTTTTGCCGCAGTTGGACCATGAGGTGCAACTGGTGAGGTCAAAATAGAGAGTTTTGAATAAAAATAGGGGGATATTTGAATTCAGCCTCGCGGGTCAAGTAAAAACTGGATCTCTACTCTTATGGGTTTCTCATCTGATTTTCTTTGTTGTTTTTTGATAAAATAACTGATGTACTAAAGAATGAGTTATATTGTGAGATTACTGTCACCACTCTATAGTTGGCTTGTTTTGATTTCTTATTGGCATCACACCTCCCATGTTCCGTGCAATTAGTGTTTTCAGTGTAAAAACAATATCAATGCATGGAACGTGCGGTCGAACCCGTGTGTATACATTGGATTTGTGGAAATAAGTTTTACGAAAATCTGTTAGTTACGACAAGTATAAGATATACTAAAGTCATAGTGCGAGGACACTTCTCGAACTTTCAACGTAGGCATTCGATTCCAACATAATCATCAAATTTTTAGCTTAATGTTGGACTAATATTATACTTACGGATGAAGATCATATACCCTATCAACTGAAAATGACAATTACAGAGATAATGCAACGAGGAAACAGCACATTATTGAAAGGTACTGAAAGTTGAAAATTGCAAGTTGTAGTTTGGAATGCAAAATGAGGTGACATTGAGTCTCTAGTTGGAAAAGTTAATTTTTGGATTTATTAGGGTAGACGGATAGACTCAGCTATTACAATCTAGTTAAAGTCAAATGTATTAAATGCACTCCCTAGTCGGCTGCTACTCACTACTCACTAGTCCCTACCCACGCGTCCTCTTTTGTTTGGTTTGGACATTACTTCAACTTTGTTGCCGTTAGTTTTGAGATAATTGTTAAAATGTTCTGTGTAGATTATACATTCATGGTTATGTTAAGCGTTCGGCTCGACTAGTCTATCGTCCAACAGAGGAGATAAATCTGGGATGTGTCTCTATCGGTCCGGTATTTCACCTCAAGAGTGCCTACACTCTTGGTAACCACATAGAAGCAGGTTCTCCTTTAACAAATGTAAAGTTACTCATACACTTACCGTGGATCGAATCCACACACTTGTGGAGAAGCACACTTTTATAGTGAAACCCGTGATCATTCGAGCTATGCCCTGTGGGCTTGTTGAAATGTTCTTTGATAATATATACAAGTTGCATTTTAATCTCTCTAAATATTCATTCGGTATGAGTGGATTTTGATATTGTCGAAAATGTGTACTTTAGTCCCTCTTTCGATGAAGACGTTAAATTTTGACAAAAAAAGAGTCCAATAAAACACATTTGTTCGACAACTATATATCTTGAAGTATATCTTTGAGATCCAACCTTTGCCAAGTTTTTCTAGAATTGGTATATTGTTACAAATTTAGTGATGGACAAACATGAAATATAATGAAGACATATATACATTAAGATTGAAGATTGAAGAGACGGTGATAGAAATGCCAAGTGCTCAACAAACAACCACTGGGTAAAGTAGGTCTACCTCCTTAAAGAATTGTGTAATGAAAACAAAAAGGTGATCATAAAAATCAAATGTGGGACACCAATTAATTGCAGCATTAAATACGTAAAGGTTATCTTTGAAAAATCAAAATGTACATACTATCAACTAATCCTTTGAAGACCAAGCTCGTGATGCATGGGTCTCTATTATATCTGCTTGTGGCCGGTTTCTGCATGTGACCCTCTAAACCAAACTCTACCTTTCCCAAAAGTCAATTTATATCATCCTCATGTTCTTCGATCACATTCAACAAAATATTTAATAACGCGTATTCTCAATATGTGGCGAAACCAATTTTGAGAGGTTAAATTTGGGGAATAGTTAAAAATTAACGGAATAGTTAACGTGTGGACTAATATACAACTTTTTGCCACTTTCGGAGACTAAATTGCAATGGTACCACTATTGGGGACTAAACTGCAACTTCGTAACATTATCGGGGACTATTTGTGCAATTTGCTCCATAAATTCTCACTAAACAATAAGAAATAATATATTCTTGTGGGATCTTTTTAGATTCGTCTAAATATATATTTTTGAAATATCAACCTTTTATAATTTTTTCTCATGTAGAATAAAATATATTTATGTTTTAAATCGTGTTTTATTGACCATGAAAAGTTCAAATGTGGCAATCATATAGGAATGGAAGGAGTAATACATGTTAGTTAGAAATTTAAATGATCAACTATTCAAGTTGAAACTAAATAACTTTTTCAAAGTAGAAGAGTTAATTAGTTTGTTTTATACTCCCTCCGTTTTAAAATAGTTGACGTTTTAACACTATTTTTCATTTTAAAATAGTGTTAGAACGTCAACTATTTTGGAACGGAGGAGTAGTATTATGTATGTTTGTTAGTGCAATGTGTGCAGTTATGATGGTTGAATGCAAGTCTTCCTTAGTGCGTCCGAAAACAACAAAATCACTAATACTATCACTCCAAAAGTTCAACACATTCGTGACTTTGGGTTCACTTGATAACGTAGAAAGTCGGGATAAAATCAGCACATTCGTGACTTTGGGTTCAAATGTCCCCAAATTCTTAAGCAATTGTTTATATTAATAGGAACGGAGTAATATTCTTTTGTATCGGGTGATCTGTGACCGTTACTCATAAAGTATTCAATAGATATACTTTGGGCTGACGCAATAACATGCAAACTATATCAGTCAGATAAATTATGT
Source organism: Echium plantagineum (assembly GCA_003412495.2). Taxonomy (NCBI): domain Eukaryota; kingdom Viridiplantae; phylum Streptophyta; class Magnoliopsida; order Boraginales; family Boraginaceae; genus Echium; species Echium plantagineum. The sequence goes on along the minus strand of CM016563.1, from coordinate 14,714,472 downwards.
TACATAAACCTGGTGAGACAATCTCAACAAAGAAAATATTGGTATAAGAAATCGAACTCATAACTTTGCAATCATAAGTTCACCTACTCCACCAACTTAAGTACTCCTTGTAAACAAATGAGTAATATTTTTAACTAGTTAGCTTTTCACCACTTGCTACTTTAACACAAGGATCGTTTGTTAGGAGAGTCGAATCTACGATACGTGAAAGAGACAATGAATTGAGTAAATATTCATGAAATTACCCCTATAGCACTATAACACACCCACCTCATTAAATGCAATAATTGCATGGAGAAGATATTTCTCTCCAGCTATAAATAAGCCTTCTCATAAGTAGCTTCTTCTATATATTTTTATTCAACAATATTACCCACCCCTCTGTTCATAACACTGATCCTCATAGTCTCCTTCGATCATTAAACTATTTCAACACCATCTATTTCTGTTCCTTCTCCATAGATTTAACAATTCAAATCAAGATTCCCAAATAATTGATTTCTGTTTATTATTTTGAGTATAAAAAAAGATAAAAAAAAAAGGGACAAATTTTAAGTGCCTAATTCCTCTGTTTTTCTCCCCTGTTTCAAGATAGTCAAAATTCCAATTATAGTTACAAACATTTAAATTCCAATGGATGAAGGGCAAAAGGAGGTTGGATCTTTACTCTCACATCTTATATTATCTGGTGGAAAAAACACTATGGATTCAATCTTTAGCTATTGTCACCAATCTATTCTCCCCAACAATGATAACTCTCTTCTTTGTGAACCTCTTGGTTCTTCAGTCTACGTTCAACAAAGCAATATACTCCAACAATTGTATCAACACAACATACAATCGAGTCACTCGAGCCAGGATAGTTTAAAATTTCTGGTTCCGCCACTGACTATGTCCCCCGGTGGCCTCAAGAAAAAGCTATACAGAGGAGTGAGGCAGAGGCATTGGGGGAAATGGGTAGCTGAGATAAGATTACCTCAAAACAGAATGAGAGTATGGTTAGGAACTTATGAATCTGCTGAGGCTGCTGCCTATGCTTATGACAGAGCCGCTTACAAGCTTCGGGGTGAATATGCGCGTTTGAATTTCCCTAATCTTCGAGATCCTTCCAAATTGGGAGGACTCGGAGATGGTTCTGCAAGATTAAATTCTCTTAAGAAGGCTGTGGATGCCAAAATTCAATCAATTCTCAAAAGAGAAAAAGCTAAAAGTAATCAGACTAAGAAGAAAACTTTGGGAGTTGGCGTCGTTGCTGCTGGACAAAACAGCAGCAACAACAACAACAAATCAAACTGCAGTAGTACCAGTACTGTCACCCGTACTACTGCAATTTATGAAAAGGCGGATGACATGAAAGATTTATGTCCTTCAACATCATTGTTTTGGCTGGACAACGATTATGGTGATTGTTGGAACCCCTCTGACATGGTTTCGGAATCTATTTCCGAAAACGAGCTTTGGAAGAAGCAAGAAGAGTATTCACCTTCTTCAGTGGAATCATCAGATCAGCTGCTCCAGGATTGCTCCCTTGCCCATATGCCCTCATTTGATCCTGAGTTGATCTGGGAAGTTCTTACCAACTAGCACTATAGATACAGCATGTAACTGTATAACAACCCCCCACCCCACCCCACCCCACCCCACCCACCAATATTCTTAATTAAGACTATAGTATCATAAGACATGCAAGAGAAGTAGAACTAATTATCATGCTTCTATTTTCTTGTAACAACTTAGGGCTTAGTTGTCTTCTTCTAAAATTATGTAATAAACTTTAATATCATGATTGAGTAAATTCCTATTTTAATTTCTTATGTTGGATAGGTGTAAAATCATCACAACTCCAAAAAGAAGAATTCAATTGATATATGATAATATGAAGTTTCCAAAATTAGTAGAAACTTTATTCCAAAAAAGATATATGTGCATGTACAAAAGTTATTGTTGTGTAAGGAGAAATTGCCATCGCTTGAAGAGTGCGAATTCAATAGATTTTATGGTGACATAATAGCTTGCAAACCACACAAAACAAACTCATTATAACATGTTCGACTAAAAAAGTGTTAAATGTTGGTGTAAGTAATCAAACTCATGATATTGCGATAAAAAATCACCTATATCACCGACTTGATCAACCTTGGTTTGGAGTGGATGTACATGTCAACATGTGAAGTGAAATCACCCACATCTTCCAACTAATTCCTAATTATGGGCAAGTACAAAAATTGCTTTGGTCTTTGGGGGTATGTACGTAAATGCAATAGTGAAACCACCCAAATCTTCAAGCGAATTTAACATATCATGTGAATTAAAATCTTTGGGTCCTAGACCTCGCCTGGCCAGCTATCATAAAATGTTGACACATTCATAATCTTTCTTATGGATCTTGGACCACCATGATTATAAATATTAGGTAATATAAATACTTATAATCAATGTAAGGTTCGAATATCAACATATTACTCATTTACTCTCCTATGTATACTATCATCAACGCTATGCCTAAAGAACTTCAACAACTTTGTTGTTGAGCTTGATTTGGACCAACTCGTAGGTGTCGTCGTGGTTTTAGAGGCTTGTATTCGACTTGGCTCGTCTTGTGCATTTTTAGAGGCTTGCATTTGACTTGACTTGTGCAATTGTAGAGACTTGCAAGTCAGGTGCTTTCGCAGCTTACTTTCGGTGACATAGATTTGTTATAATGCAGGTGTTTTGAAGGCTTTCTCCTACTTTTTGAATGTAAGCTTGTTTTCAAGTGAATTATTAGCTTAATCTTGAACTTGGCTCAAGTACGTTAGGTGAGGACTCAAGGTAAGGAAATCGAAAAACTACCATACCTTCGATCAACTTTTTAAGAAGTATGAATGAAGTCTCGTGGGGCATAGCTTAGTGATAAGCGACAAGATGATTAAAGTAGAGACAACCCGATGCATGGGACAATTAGTGCTAGAGACAATACTTTATTCAAATACTACTGAAATTGCTTGCGAAAGATTAAAACTTCATTTTTTTTAAAAGTAGCAACGAAACAAGAGTAAATATTGCTTTAATTGTTACATAAGCCCCTTTAAGCTAAAAAACAATGCAGTACTATAAATCAATTACTCAACACTCAAATTATTAGTTGCTTGGAGGCTTGAGAAAAGTAAACTAAGTTTTATTTGAGAAGTGTAACAAATTGAATACTAATAATGAGTGGATGCTCGAGCTGAACTTCCTCAAACTATTAATCTTCTGCTGAAATTGTTGAACTAATTTGACAAACAAAGAATTCTTAGGCACCCTTTCGTGACAGAATTCTACTTATACTCAAAGAGGTCGAGTGTGTCTCCCTCTGGCTCTCCCACAAAGAAGAGCATTCTTCGGAATCGGATACTCGTCTCTCCATGAATGTACTGGAGAATACACCCTAAGGTAGAATTGCTGTCCTAGATATTGCCTTGCCCAATTCTCAGACCTTATGTTCCACATTCCCACATTGTCCAACGCTATGTATATTGCTGTCCATGATTTCGGGTATACCTGAACTGTGCATCGTGCTACTGTGTCTCTTAGGTTGTACCTTGATCGACTAGCTGTTGTCCATTGGCCTCCGTCCATACTGTGGATGTGATCGGTTTTAAAGACAAGTAGGAAAACAAATCTCATATCAATTGTCATGTTTAAAATGAACTTACCCAACAACGAAGAAGGAGTAGCCATCAATATGCCAAGACTGGACACTGTCCTCCCAGTTCTGGAAAACAATCTCAGCAAACGATCGAAAATCAGCATGCATGACAGAGCTTGCTAGGTATCCATTTCCATAGTTTGGTCTATCAGGGATGCTTCCGATGCTGAATACTCCACCAATGTTGAAGTAATCTGCGAGCTTTAATGGGGTGTCTGGTTGAATGTAGGAAACACCATTGACGGCATACCTCCTCTTTCCATTTATAAAACGTGCAGTGTTGGCAAGGATGATTGTCCTGGCAGGCTTAATCATTCCATAGTGGTATGATCCTTGTGGATTAGGCCGAGGACCACTAGCGGTAAGGTTCCGCCTATGTATTTAAGATTAAGCATAAGAAATACTTCAGATTCAGATTACATATAAGCCAGTATTGAATTTGTCATTAGGCATTGGATTTACCGGATTGTTCTGGCCTGATACAGAGATGAGGCAATCTGAGTAGTCGGACCAACAGGGGGACGACCATAAACCTTCCTATACGAATTACTGTAGTGGAGAACGGAAGTTGCAGTGAGCACCCGAGAAGTGAATCGAGTGGAAACAACAATGTAGTAGTCCTTTGGAGCCTGGTTAGCAGTGACAAGGACAGAGTATGATTGACCAAGATGAACATCCAGAGAAGAGTATGAGTTTTGAAGAGTGTGGGATCCTTCAACTTCCACTAGCTTCATTGAATGCCCTTGGATTCTGAAGTTGATTGATGATGCAAGCCCAACATTTGATATCCTAAACCTATAAGTCTTACCTGCGAATAAGATACACAACGATCAAGTCAAACAATGAAATAAATTAAACAAGCAGACTATTTTCTTGTCTGCATTTCGTAATTGGCCTTAAAATTTGAAACTTATGTACCTGGCTGAACGGTAAATGTGTAGCCATTCGACCCGCGACCATTAATCAGAAGTCCATCAGGGAAGGGAAGATCATGTCCACCATTCAAAAAATACTCCAATTGCTGCAAGCGGAGACCATTTTCAATATAATCATAATCACCATAGTGGAAGTTTCATAAGGCCATAATCGGTCGTCATTTAGCACATAAACATTCTTACCCTGTAACTTCTTTTGAACCAGTCTCCAGCCAGTAAGCTGAAATCACCAGCAGGAGGAGGGAATGGAACGGGGATACGCGGACGGCTTGCAATTGTTATAGAACCAAAACCTCCAGCAGCCTTATGCATTCTTAAAGATGGGAAATAGAAATAAGTACCAATCTGGTCCTTTGCTTGAAGATTGAAAGTAAAGTTTTTCCCTGGTGGAATTGGACATGTGGTACCCTGAACCCCATCAAGCCAAGAGTTCCTCCTCTGCTGCAAACCATTCCTAAAAGTAAAAAAAACTAAAATCTATATTAATCGAACTACTACATTGCATAACAAATTATAACCTCGACAACTAGGTCATTCAAACAAAAACGACGGAAGTATTTATCGAGTTATCATTCAAATAAAAACGACGGCAGTACTTATCATTCAAATAAAAACGAAGAGAGTACATTATTTTCTTAATGCACACATCAGAAACTTCCATGCTAGGAAGGCAAACTAAAACACATGGGAATGCCTATAATTGCACATGATACTGGTCCAAGTTTTACATTTTTAATTCATTATAAACAGATGGCCTTACTCATAGATCCTGTTATGAGTTGGCATTTGGCAACATTGATAAATGAGTACAACAACATCACTACATTGGCACCATTCAATTTCCATGTCTCAATATTTTTAGTTTGTGACAAATAACTAATAATTGTCGTACATTACAATAAACAATTACAATTAACTCCTAATTGTCAGGGATCCATAGATCTATCACGTGAGGATCCAAATTATGCGTTTTCATACTGTATCATGATTAATGACTTTTTATATTTAATTATCTTCCAAGAAATAACAATACAGTTGAAAATACTCAACACAAAAGACTTAACGTTAGTGGAAGTTTTACATTTATTTCCAACCCCGAAAATTATGTGTCATTTAAATGGTTTCTCATCACATTCGATGCATTTATTAATAAGAAAAGGCTTTGTTACCTATGGGATGGGGAAGTATCATACATAGTCCGATTTTTTAATTTTTTAATTTTTTTGTAAATTAGCAATGAGGTAAGTTTCGAATATAGTATCTTCGGTCACCACTCATTAGAGAGAGACTTTTCCACTAGACTATTCGATTAAATCTTATATTGGTACTTTTACTTGTAAGTTGTAAGTTGTAACTAGTAAATAGTAATCTCATAAAATATGAAGATCCACAATACCCATTATTAGCAGTTTATCATCCATTGCATTTTCTAAATCTTCTACAATATGGTACATGCACAATAATCAACATAATAATTGTAGTACAATCGACAAAGCATTTATTCAGCAATATGCAATACGGAGTAGTACAAAGCATTTATTGAGCATTATGCAATTCCGCAAACATCAGGGACAAATTAATGAATACTCCATTAATAAGCAAGAAGGGAACAAGACTACTTGCTCGTTTTCATCCGTCGATATCATAAAGACTGTCTAGTTTGATTTTTTAATTATTAAATAATAAACTTTATAACTTTAGTTGACTCGAGTGCCATTGATTCGAATCAAATGGCAATGTTAATAGCAGCATATATAGAAAATACTAGAATTTAGTACTATTACTATTTTTACCAAATGGTACATAAAAAAATATAATTGAACTCGAAAACTTCAATCAGTCGATCATCAAAATTTAAATCAAATAATGTTTTTACCAAGGAGTATATAATTAAAACAGATCTGAAACAAAGTTGCATCTCACAAAACAATGTGATCTATATATTTCATCTCGAATTTAACAAAGACTTACCAAGAAATGAGAAATGGCTCACTTAATTGATTATGAACATTGACAATCAAGTTGTCATTGGTCACACAGCTGATCTGCGGCCCTGGAAATTGCCCATTGATCAAAATCCCCTGCAAAACACACATACAGATTCTCATTTCTACTAACATTTATTTAATTTCAAGAAAACCCATTTTCTGCATTGCCATTTTAACAATATTAAATCGAACCAAGTCTTATTCTACTAACAAGGGTCGACTCATAGCTAAGCTCCTTATCTATTATGAAGTAGTAGATACTGTTTACATTTCACTTTTGGATCAACTCGGAAATATAATCCATATTTTACAAGGATAGGGTCGCATACTATTGGTCCCCATTGGTCCCCTTCACCCCGCTTAGACGGGAGTCTAGTAAGAGGCATTGGGTCATGTCGGTGTACAAATAATAAGTGATTTGAGGGAGTTTTTTTACCTGCTGTTTAACACCCAGAGGGTAGATATTGCCAAAGGTGACTTTCCAATCGTAGAACCTATAAGGGTCTTCACCATTGACACAATGCAGCATCAAAAGCAATGAGACAACCTTAATGAGAGAATACAAAATCTTGTACTCTCCCATTTTTGTCTTAGATAAAAAAGGTTCAAACTTTTGTTGAAAGAATGTACCAAACAAGACCTTTCGATCTATTTGAAAGAATGAATTGAAGATTGAAAGTGGGTTAACTTTTACATGTGAAATGTAGATTCTGTAAAGAAAACAAAAAAATGGGGAGTGGAGAAAAAAGGAAAGAGCTTTTGGGTATTGAGTATGTCAGTTTGGAATCAGAGAGCTGAGGAGAGACTATATTATAAAGAGAGAAGGATGGGTCGAGCCCGCGTAAACGTCATTGCGTGATTGGTGCTTGCTAATGACTATTATGTCCTCATCACGTGCTTCTAAGTCTGGCATTTTTGGGATGGGAGGATTGAACAAAAATGGAATTCAAATATTCGAACCGTATCGATTACAACCGATTTAGTTGATATTTTTTTGAAATTGAACTAATTGGGTTTGATAAGCTCGAGATTGAAACATTTTTTACTGTTTGACCCAAAATTGAACCGAAACCTAAATGAACCGAACACAAAGAACCTATATTTCACTCCCTCCGTTTCGAAATAATTGATTGTTTAGAAATTTTTTTTTTTATATAATATTTGATCGTTTACGAAATTTAATGTATTTCTATACTCATGTTTTATTTTTTGACACTTGCGTTTGAGGTTACTTTTTATTTTGAGAGTTTTATGTAGGGTATAACGGTAAATTTTTCTAACCCGTAAATAAATTACATTTTGGCTAAACAATCAAATATTTTGAAACAGAGGGAGTACTATTTAGATATTTTACACATTTTATATATTGGATAAGGTGGAGTGTGCACAAACAATGTTTGTGCATCCTTTATTATAAAACTGCTTGACATAATAGATTTTTGATATTTATAAATGTTATATGAGAAAATCGATTAGCGTTGAACCACACCAACTTGCACTATCCCCTAGCAAAACTGATAACTACATTGCACTACACCCGAAAAAACGTGGTGCGGGGATAAATGTGCACCTCTGTTTTAAAGTTTTTGATCTATCACCTATGTTTCAAAAGTTTCCAGTCCATTACTTGTTCCGTTAGCTTACCGTTAGGTGACTTTTTATGAGGGTATTTTAGGAAATTCACGTTAACATTAGGGGGCATTTCGGAATTTCTTGCTACTATGTTCACAGATTTTTGTTGAGGGTATTTTTGAAATTTCACACCAATAAATTCGGACTTAATATATAAATATAATTATATATTTAATATATATTGTTTATATATTGTTTATACATATATATACTTAATATATATAATTATATTAAATATATATAGTTACATTTAATACATGTAATTATATTTAATATATAAGTGTAGTTGATATATATAATTATATTTAATATATCTAATTATAGTTAATATATAATTATATGTATATAATTATAGTTAATACATATAGTTGTAGTCAATATATACAATTATATTTAATATATCTAATTATACTTAACATATAAAATTATATGTATACATAATATATATCATATATATACATATATATATATTTAATATGTATATATACAATTATATTTAATATATCTAATTATAGTTAATATATAAAATTATATGTATACATATTATATACTTATATATATTTAATATATACTCTATAATTATATTTAACGTAGATATATATAATTATATGTATCATATACATATATATATTTAATATACGTAATTATATTTAGTATAGGCGGTGGAATGGAACACTTTAAAACACGTGATGGAATAAACACTTTAAAACACATGTGATCGACTGGAAACATCCTATACATATGTGATACATTCTAAACATTGTAGCATGTGAAATTACCAAAATACCTGTTAAAATGCACATCCCACATCGAAAGTCAATGTCATCCCGGGTTAATATATAAGATCTTGGGCTACTCCCTCTATTGCCAATTGGTTTTAGAGTGGAACCCCGTAGACTCTTATCATAGTATCATGAGCCAGACCCGAGTTATTGAGGCACGTGTAAGAAACATCCTATAAATATGGAGAGCCTTAAGAGTTTACGTGTTTGCCCTGAACATGAACTTCCACTTTGTCCTCCAACCATGGACTACGTTACCGTTTTACTTGGCTGATCTACTTTGATGTTCATCCATTAGTTGAACATTTTAAATGAAGCTGCTCGTTGTGGTCTATTTAAGGTTAGTGTCGTTACTAACCCAATTTGAGCCATATTTTTGTGTATGCGGTTCAATTCGAAAATAAACCAAACTGACTTAAAAAGGTTACTTACAAACCAGAGTATGAAGTTTGACGTGGAATTAATTCGAAATAAACTTGTGAGTAAAAGTTTTGAAACTAGAGCAAAAAAAATGTGGTTCGTAAATTCAAAAACTTAATCAAAATAGAGTAGATCAAATAGGCTAGTGGAAAAGGTCTCTTGCAACAACAAGAAAGTTATGGGTTCGAAAGTCACCTCATCGCTAATTTACAAATAAATAAATAAAACTTAATTGAAATATATCTGAATTAAACAAGAAGAAAATCAGATTGATTCGAAAGAAAAATTTACGAGCCTCTATTTATTTATAAATACTAACCAAAATTTAATATTGAAAGTCAGACACAGTAAAATCAACCGAGTTTTTGTCATAATTACTTAATCTCAATGGATTTAAATTATAAACTAAACCAGTAATTGCTGGAGCAATTTACGAGCCTCTATTTGTCAACAGCAATCACTAAGCACATGCATGCAGAGGCTCAGTATTGACTATTGATTAAGAATGTTAAATCATTCTCCCATCATCGGACGTTGACAAAACTAATTTATATTCCAAATTCCGGAAGGCGGAAGGTAGCTTAATTAAAAAGAATACACTACATAATCAAAACAATGTTCTAGGCAATACCACTGAAATTTGTAAAGTGAGGAGGATGATGAAACATGCAAGGCCGACCCTTACCTGGGCGGTGTACGACCAGGGCCGGTCCATAGATTTTTGGGGTCTAGTGCGAAAATTGAAAATGAGGCCCTCGATTTATATAATAAAAATAAAATTTTCGAGAACTCATTTTTTAAGCTAAATTTTTCTAAGTTCTCGGGTCTCGAATATTAAAATGTGGTAAAGATCCACTATTATAAGCTAAATTTTCATTATTGAGTTCAGATGGCATAATATTTTAATTATCAAGTTCGCTTGAGACTACATTTTTATCACTTGAAACTACATTTTCTTCTATCAAATTTTCATATAGTTGATCACTAGCTGTAGGATTACTTTAAGAAAAGAATTTTTCAAGAGCTCCTTTTTGTGATATAACCAATTCATTTTCACGTTTTCTTTTCTTCTTTTATCGTTTTCAGATAAATATTTGCGAGACAACATCTTATAAAATAGTCAAACAATTATTAATAAACAAGTAAAAAATAGAATATAAAATAACTTAATTAATGAACATAAATAAAGTATGAAATTAATTAAAATAAATAAATTAACAAGAGAAAAAGGAATGATATCACCTATTTAATGACGCGATTCTAATTCTTCATATTGACAAAGCACTGTGCCTCACCGGATTCCAATTCATCGAATGGATCAACTATTTTATTTTATTAAAAAAACAGTATTGCATTGACTCTCATCTCAGATTATGAGTAAATTTGCTCTTACTTCTATTTATACTATTAATATATTGTTTACGAAAGATCGAAAGACTAAAAGTGTATTAGTAAGCTAAGTAGACATAACATTTGTCTTATGATTCTTATTTATTCTAATCTCATTAAATAATGTTTCATGTTTGCTCTATGGAATTTGATTATTAAATGTTACAATAATAGCGTTATAATATTAATAGTTAATCGAGTTCATAATTTTAGTGCTAATATTTTTATATCGATATTAGTTCAACACTTTTCAATTCTAAAATTATAAACTTAATACTTATTTAATAAATATAATTTTTAAATATATAATTTAATTTCTAATTTTTAAATTCAGTAAAATAATATATATATATATTTTTTTTTAAGTTTTGGGGCCCCTCCAAAACGCGGGCTCAGTGCGACCGCGCCCCCGCCATGGGTAAGGGCCGGCACTGTGTACGACTACACTAGGCATTTGTTTTAGAGGGACCCACAAAATTTTTGTAATTGAATGAATAATAATATTAATCTATTAAAAACATCACATTTATTAAGTTCTAATTGATAACTGATAATATAATTAAATCAATAATATTATAATAAATTTATAATTTCAATATTGTAGGAACTAAAAGTTATCGGGCTACAAGAACTAGTGGACAACTAACATAGGACCATCACATTAATATAGAAACTCAACCGTTGTTATATTTACCATGTTAATCAATAACGAGAGACTAAAAGAGAATCAATCTTCATTGTCTTGGGACTCTCGTGCTATATAACTACAGTATAACAAATTTATTAATCATTCGTTTTTCTTTTCAAATAAAAAGCAAAAACTATTCAAACAAATAAAGTAATTCAACTTCAACAGTTCAACTCTTCAAATATTGTCAATTGAGAGCAAAACAAATTTTGAAATTTGTTGATCATATTGATTGTTATCTAAATATCTCAATTGCATATCAAAATCTTGTTAGTAGTATGTGTTGTAATAGAGTTGGCGAAAACATTAATTTTTTTTTTTTTTTAATATAATAGGGTTCAAATCCCATGGTGTATTACTTACACTATTTGTTTTTTTCATTTTTTAAATTGTACCCATTCTATATAAGTATTCTGAATTTGCCCCCGTTCAAATTTTATCATGGTTTCTTAATAATTTAGAATCATTTCAAACACTTGTTTGGTAGGGGATGGATGTCAACAATAATTGCACATTGGCATGCCAGTGAGCATTCGATAACTAGCGACTAGGAATTTCAATTGCACACTACAACTAGCAATTTTATAAAGAAGCCGATATATAAATGAGTGGAGCGTTTTAGCTTAGAACAAGTATCATATTCGTTGAGTTATGCCAATTATATCTCTAGAAGTCTATGGGACTATGGGAGGAATGAAATAAAGCTAAAGGTGAACATATTCTGGTGCAAGCTGCGATAATTTAAGAAAAGTAAGCAATTGTTTGTATAGCGAGTTTGAGAGGGAATGTGGGACGAAAGAGGCATTTTTCGGACAAATGGGGTGGACAAACATGTTAGTGGTGTCGGTCTCAACATGTTAATAATAGGGATCCAACCTAAACTCAAAATACAAACTAGTGTCGGTCTCCACAACCAGACAAGACCTTTCATTCATTATCGATACGACTCAATAGTCGAGTGGGTGGGTTCGAATTTTATTAAAGACAAATTTGTCTCATATTATATTCTAACTCTCTAGTTAGTAATTTATGTATTCATTATTTGTAATATCATTATAGTCATAATTCATCGCTAATTTAAAAAAAAAAAATACTACGAATTCGTCCAATTTAAAATTTTAATAATACAATAAAAAATATTATACATAGTTTGATCTTGATCAAGGGTAATAATATTATACATAGTTTAATATTTAAAAAGTCAAATAAAGGAATTTCGGAGATGAATTGTTAGTGTTTGAATTAGTAATTTTATAGGCAAAATTTCGTTCATGATTTTTTCATTTAAGTATTCAACCATAGCCTCAACTCAATAATATATTCATGTGCATCTAAAGAGAATGTTACCAGTTACCACCTAAGTCCGCAACGTAATCCCTACAATAAACGAGGTTCAATTTTCAAATCAACCCAAAATGTACTTCTATCCATTATATTGTTACATGATGCTTGATAGTTTAGTCGTTATGTTTTCGTGCTTTTAATATGATGGTTTCATGTTTCAATAAATTTATTATTATAACTTCTTATATTTATTTATCTTTACAGTATTAATTTTTTTAGTTGTCTAATGAGTTGGTATCACCTCAAAAATATATTTATTGCCACCTAATGAGTTCGTATCCACCTGACCACCTCAACAATAATAATAAAACTTATTAAACCTCATCAAGTTTTGTAAATTTCTATATAAAACATTTTGTGTTGAACAGTAAGTAAAAAAAAAGATGGGAAAGACTTGACTCCATAATACATAGGAAATGATATTGTACACTATTTGGATTAGAAAAGGTTAGTTTAATTATAGAAGATAATAAAACCATCAAATATTTATTAAATTGATCGAATCCAACGCAAGAAAATAACAATTTGATATAGGTTTTGAAAATCACTTCTCAAAGTCAAAAATCAATTTCTTTATGATTGAGTTACAATTTTCTGTGATTTTATTCCTTTCTCGTTAATTGTCTTTTAATGGCCAATTTTATGAGAGGCAAAAACTGGAGGTTTTTACATAACCCAATAGGCTTTGGCAGTTGTTCACATTAACTTTTACTGCTCCACAATCGACATATCAGAGGCAAAAATTGCAGTCATGCGGGTGACTTTTTAATACAAATTAAAATCATATAAATCAAACTAACAAGACTACAAAGTTTATAAATTTTGATTATTTCAAACTAAAGGTCGTATCGCTAACTTCGATGTAATTTTTTCTAAAACGCTAACCATATACAATTAGTGATCATATTTATCGTATATAAAGTGGGAATTACAAGTTACACTGGAGCCCATGTTCTAATTTTTCAAAAAAATTAGCTATAATTTTTTTTCCTTTTTAAGAATAAATCCACCCACCGCCCCCCTTACAATGAGAATCGAACCCTGAATCTCTAAGTCACTGGAAGACCTCCTAACCAATAGGTCATTCAATGTTAAGCCCAAGAAGAAATCACACACAAACAACGAACCGAAGATATAATAATAATATGATTATTATTTAGAACAACCGAGAAAGGTGTGTCATTGTCGGGAGGGAGTAATATTATCGTGCGAGAATTTATCACGATAATAAAGTGATTTGATTAAGCCATAATGATGAAAATGAATAAATGATGAGCGTCATTGTTAGTTGCAACTCAAGCAAAGCAATATACAAAAGAAACAAAAGAGACGTTCATTAGATCATAAATGGTCCAAAAACTTGACATTATCTAGTTGCCATCTATACAAAATTAGCACACCGTGGATTGGCAAGAATCAAAAGGATGTCAAGATAACCATAGAAACTAATTGAGACTGATTGTTAAGAGCAAACCATAATGATCACTAGGCAACACAGGAAGTTCCAACTTCTTCACCTCTTTCTTCAATTTCTTCTCTTTATGATATGTTAACCCGGGAATTGCGTCCGTCCCAATCATGCAGATTTCGTTCGCGTCAAAATCATCCAACTTGCATAAGACTCGATCCAAGCGTTTTTGTAGAGTACGGTTACCTGTCAACATCTTGTTTGACTTGGTGTCGTATGTGTATCCAACGTCTCCAGGTTTCATCTTAGACCACGCGTCAAACCATCCATCAGATAGAGGAAACTGCCCATCCAATTTGTCATCCCAGTTCATATCTCCACAGAAGATCACGTTTTTGTAGCTTTTCAGTAACGTAATGGTCTCATTTGCTTGCTCAACACGCTCTTTGCTAAACATTTGATCCCATTTTGGTGGCCCTGGGCAAGGACTCTCGAGATGGCTTGTGGCAACTACTATTGTCCTATCTGGTTGAACTTCAACTTCGGCAAGACAGAGTTCTCTCCCCATAATGGAGTTGTGGAATGGGTTAGTCCTAAAGGATCTGACAGGAAGCCTACTTAGCTGCAAAATGAAGTACGAGAGGTTATTTCAAAGCAGTTTATATGGCTGCAGAACAATCCATAGACGTGAGTTAGTGCATTGGGCCATTCATCAATATCACCAATCTACCCCAATGCCTTTGGAGAGGCTCCTGCCTATATATGGGGTAAGGGAGTATAGGATAACAATAGCATTCAGCCTGGACCTGTGATAACAAGGGAGGAGTTTCCCAAGAGTGCATTGGGCCATTGGTAGCGTAGAAAATGTGAAACAACTAATTAAAGCAGGCAACTTACATTTATTTGCATCACTGATTGTCGAACTTACGTAGCAAAGTTTGGTCAAGGAAACCAGTGAGAAGATTATCAGAGTTGTTATCTTACCATCAAGTTCTATCTAGTTGAAATATCAGATCAATTTAAAATTAATGCTAAAAGCTTATAGATCCTGCAGCCATTTTCGTTCCTACCGAGTTTAGCATAGTTATAGTTTCTCATCAATTTAAAATTGAGAACCATCATTATGATTTTTTGTTGATTCCAGTACTAGGATTATAGAAGTAATCACCACATTGTGAAAACATAGAACGCCTATGATCAGAAGTTACTGAGTGTCATGACTCATGAGGGCACACCTGCATACAGAAATATGCCGACGTTGATGCCTTCTCTCTTGGAACTGAGCAGCTGTAGTTCTTCCACCAGTTAGTTCCCTTGAATATGTCATAAATGTCTGGAGTAACCTCCTGTAGAGTTAACCAAAAAGGAAAACTTCAAAATTTAGTACAATTACAATATTATGCACCTACTTATAATATTATACAAAACTAAATGAAGAAAATAAAAGACCTGAAAGCATATAATGTCAGGGGAATGAAGTTGTATGAGTCCGCCGAGAGCACCCATCCTCCTATACAGCTCCAAATCTTCGCGGAACCAAACATTGTAAGTCATAATCTTCAGAATATTACCTTTCTTTACTTCAACAGATTTACTTTTTGTCACATCTGTTGCAATAAAAAATTCAGTGAGTGATAAGTTACTCATACAATAACAAATAAAAAGTAGAGGATTGGGAAACTATTGAATTCAGAGGTCACATCCGAAAGCCACCTAAACAAAAACAAAAAATAGTTAATTGAAGATCATAAGAAGCCATCGCTCATCAAATTGAAGATCAAATAGGCTTCTCTAATGATAGATACCACACATTTGGGCTCTCATAGTCTGTCAACATATCTAATTCAGGAACAATCACGGATAAATAACCTATATAAATCAATATAAGGCAATTAATATGCCCCAATGCTCTGATTCTACCACTGCCTGCAAAGACGGGTTCTTTAAAACTAATCATCACAACGTATGGAATGCAAATGGAATGACATTGTTCACAATATCGATATGCCCCAATGCTCACCCTTAAGCCTATCATAACGAGGAGACTGTTTCCGAAATTTTGGAATAACAATATACAACGAAGTAAAAACACAAACCCAATTTACCAGCAGATTTTACGCCACTAGAGCCACCACAAACAACCCATTGATCATCTTCCTCTTCTTCATCAATAAGCTTTCTCTTACCACTAGTCCTCCTACTAGTCAAACCACTAGCTTCAGACAACTCTTTCCCCTTATTACAGGTTTTGAGAACATTCGTACACGCCTTCAACGGCAAGAAAACACTGCCCACTTCCTCCAACTCAGCATCCTCAATTTCATCATCAAGACACGCTAGCACCGAAGCAGAAGAGCGGGCCCCACAAATCTCGCAAGTCGAATTATGATGCGGGTTCAAGAAAGTGCATGACTTGCAAGACCATTGCGGCTTCGAAGATAAAGGAGATGGTGAAATTGACGAAGAGGGTTGAGTTGCAAAGCATATTTGGCAAAAGGGTTTTTGTGAAGAGGGGTTGATGAAGGTGCAGGTTTTGCAAGTCCATGAAGATGGAGATGAAGATGATGACATTTGAAGAAGCTTTTTAGGGCTTGGAATGGTGTGAAGAAGATGAAGAAGAGGAGGGGTTTGATGGAGGGGAAGAAGCATTTTGAATTTTTTTGCTTGCTTTAATAAGTTTATGGAAATGATTATTTTTTTGGACATTTCGGGTGGGCTTTTCTTTAATCTCTATGGACTATGACTATAACTCTATAAGACAAAGTGAGACGTACAAGTGGGCTCGACTCGATGGCAACAAAAAATCCCGATTTAATTATCTGTCCGCGATTCTTGTAGATTTTTTTTACTTTTTCTTTTTCATTCAAACGATAGAAGTTAGCCTGAAATCCCACAGAGCGGGCGCTGAGATGCTGCACCGACAGCCCCGAAAACGCTGCAAATGCAGCCATGAAAGCAGAAGTATGTTTAAATATACTCCTCTGCGAGATTCGAACCGAGACCTCTTTGAAAGAGGCTTGAGCCCGGTACCACTAGGCTCGAAGCCTTGGATGATTCTTGTCGATTTAGACTAGAGTTATTTTGATCTTGATTTTGTTGTTTTTTTCATTCAAACTATAAAAATTACAAATAGCCATGTGATAGGAAATAAATTACATTTTTATAAACTAAGCAAATGGGAGTCTAAGCTCCAAATAAACAGCTTTGTCTTCTCGACTGTTGCTGCAATGAACACTCGTTTTTTTGGATGTGACTCCAATCCACGTAATGCTTGAACTTCGCTATTTTCAAAGTGCATGTTCGAAATTGACATAATTTTCAAAGTACATGTTCAAAACACTTAAGAATATTCAATATTAATTTCAATGCTAACTTTTACATTAATTTTTTCTTATAATATATATATTATTATTTTCAAAGAAAAAGTGTCTGTTCGAGTGAACGGGCCTGAACTTGAACAGGTTCGCCACTAGTGGTATCTCATCCCATCCACTACTAAACATGTATTGTGTATTGAAATAGTGCAGCTGGCACATCCCGTCACGATTTACCTTTCATATATTTCAAGATCAGGTGTGTAAATACGGTTATGATTTATCATTTTCATATACTTCAAGATTAGGGGTGTAAACACTATTAGGATGATGATTTTATTCCTCTGGAACATAAAACGCGGTTTTAAATTTTCAAAAGATTTATAGTTGTCATGAATACTTCATCCTTAGTGAAGAAACGCAAATATGAAAAATCTGATGATAGTTTATTTGCAATTGTATCCAAATTGCAATTACATTTACCATTTTAAATGAAAGCTTATAGTTATTTCGTTAATATCATAGAAGAATATAATAATATTATTACCATTTGATGATGATCTCTCCAAACAAGTAGAAATTTATCGTGAAATGTCTCTTCTATAATAAAAACCTCGACGTCTTCGAAGTTGTTGATATTTTCTAGAAACCATTCATAATTGTCGTTTTGATGCCCTTAACTATACCGGCGATATCTTGAGAAGTTGACAACATTTTACGGTGTTGGTTGAGTGGTGGACCTAAATCGCCGTCGAGAGCACCATAACTGATGTGTTTCTGATCAGCATTTGCCTCCATAAATAAACCGCAAATTAGGATTGCGGCAACAAATACAATACGAATTCCTCTTTGGCAACCCATCTTTCTCGTTTTACGTTTACTAATTACTACTATAAGATCAAAATTATATTCTTCAAATGTTTGGGGTATAACGTAATTGGATGTTTAATCATGTATATAAATAGATTTCAAAATTACCAAATGTTTTTATTTTCTAGTGGTAAATATAGCCAAAATCCTTCATTGTGACGACTATTAATACGTAGAGCATGGTAATTAATGTTAGGATAATGGCATTAGAAAACAAAATTAATTCATTTGTTAGCGGTTTTGAGGAAATTAATGCACTTCAATTTTGCGATATGGAGTTAGGTTTTACTAACCCATCTTAACTGTCTACGAATAAAGCAGTCAACAAGGACAAAGTATTGCATCTGAAGATAGTAACAGTAACAGCTCGCTACAAGCTACTTATATGTTAACAATATGTTGTGAAATTGGCTAAATCAAGTCTTCGTTCTGACGTCCCTGTGAATGAACACTGAAACACTCATCAGTGAAATTCTACTGTTAGTCATACGAGGCATCTTCTGTGTCGATAATCGACAAATTTGAGTATCACTAACTGCTTCTTGCACAATTTTGGTCTCTTTTCACAAAAATGGCCACTGTAACTACAGCAGTCCGACTATGTACTTATATATAACATCTCAATGATATGTTTCTAATTGACGTGTGGCTGGATGTCATCCGAGGATGAACTAAGTTGATGAATCCATTGGATAACAACCCAGGACCCGGATAAACCTAGAGAATTCCTGTACAACGTAACACACCATCCTCAGAATATAAGCAATAAATTTAGGAATACAATTGGTCCAAGTTCATAAAGCTACTTCGAAACTACAATATAGGCATCATGATAATGCTAGTATTAGATTGGCATCATTCAGAAACATCTCAAATTTCTGACCAGTAAGGCAATAAGTTACGGAAAATGAAAAAATTACTTTTTACCTCATATAGTACCCCATAACAAAAGCTCAAAACTGAAAGATCCTCTATTAATTAGAAGCAAACTGCTTACCTGTAGATGCCCTAACGCATACTGGGCACGAGGCTCCGCCATAGAGGCTTCAAAGTCAATGTAAAAGAGATAATCAAAGTACCTGTCAGCATGAGGTAGTTATTTATATAATAATATCATCTGATTTTTGTTTAAAATTATTTAGTCCAGTATATTTATGTTCATACTTCATCCTTACACTAGACTTATTTGTAAAAGATTGACAACTCAGATACTTGTAAAATTATCTATATCACTTCCTAATAGTGAAGTAAGAAGTTTTGATAGTGTTACTGGTGTCCCTACCTCATAGATAGTATTTGAAGGTGGTTATCCGAAACAAAGAAGAAAATATAAAAGTTCTCATCAGTGGGCGCCAAAGTTGTGAATAGTGGCGCTATAGCGGAATAGCGGAGCGGTCGATGCCAAAAAGCGGCGATACAGCGGCGCTATTTGCGATAGAGTATCAGTCGCGGTAGGGTAGATATAGCGGCAAATTCATTGCCCTTGTTTTTCTCAGATTTTCTCTTCATTTCTTTCTTTCTCTTCTTCTTTTCATCCCTTTTTCTTCTTTGGTTTTTCCTTTCTCTATTCTGCCAAAAGCCGCCTGCCGTTGTTGCCCTTCCTGCTTGCAGTCCGTCCACCCCCTGCTCCAGGCAGGTACGCGATTCCAAATCATTACTTTTTCTGTTTTCTCTCAATTTTCTGTTTTCTGTTTTAATTGGATTGATTAGTTTTCTGCTTTCTGGTTTCATGTAATTTTTTGTTTTCTGTTTTAATTTTTATTTGGATAATATTTCGTGATGCACGTTTTCTTTTGGATTGTAGTTAAATGTTCCTTAATGTTATAAACAATGAAGAATTCAACTAAATGATTCGACCATTACAAATTTTATGTCATCTAACTATGTATATATCATATTAAGTACCCTTACGCGTCACCGAGATCCTCTATAGGTTTTTGACCCTTCCCCGCTACGGACCGCGAAAGGCTATTCACAACTTTGGTGGGCACATAATACACTCACAGAAACAAAAAATTGAAAACAGTGTTTGCGTAACACTCAGTTGTAGACTCGCGGTAAATACTGCTGGTAAATTTGATATCTGATACCCATTTATTTTCATGTAAAGCCACCTAACACAATATTTTTAGGAAATAAATACTAACTTGGCACTCCCGTGGTTGGAGTCATCAACAACTCTTAGTGGCCGCTTCAACTGAGGCCGGCTCTCAATCTGCATATTTGTTCATTAGAAACAGATAACCAGAAATTAAAGAACCTTATATATATTGAATCTCTAACCTTCGTTAAATTAATTTCTCTCAGGGCAAATACTGCCAAGGCTTTAAACAAAACTCCTGGCCCTTCCGCTAAGCTGAATACTATACTTGTCTGTATCAAGAGGAAAATTATCAGCTTTTATAAACTTTTAGTATCGTGTGAAACGAAATATTAATTGATACTCTGAATTATACAATTACCTTATGTGGCTTGTGAGTTCCTGGGATTATAGGTTCCCTTGCAAGTATAAGAAACCGGGTAATATTGTCAGAATCATCCTGGTAAGATATTTAAAAAACAATATAAGCCACAATTATGGAAATTGATAGTTTTGCGTTATCAGGGGTTGCATAACAGTGAAAGTGAAGTAGATGTCCCCTGGAAAAAGATGTTGAGCTAGAAACTTCTCTCTATATTCTTATTCTACAAGATGACACTATAAAGATAGTAAAAGTTGCTTTAAAGATTCTTAAGATCTTAGAATACAAGGAAGATTACAGAGGTTGCATAAATAAAAGAATTGTAAGGACATAAACTAATTGCAAGATCACATAATGAAGAAAATAATATATAGACCTAACAGCTAGTGAGCAAGTCAATGATTATTTTCTTGATTATCCATAAGATGTCTATGTGCTGCTTAGGCCTAGTGCATATTTTTATCAGGAGACTGGACATCACTATCCAAGGACTTAAAACTGTTAGCGGTAAGTATAATACTAGTAAGTAGAGACCAAGGCCATAAGTCAAGAAGGGAAACTGTAGGAAGATGGTTGAATAGAGTTGACTAAATAAAACATATTTTAAGCTCAGTAAAGAAAAAGATTTAACAGCAAACATAACCTGAGAAACGCATCTCTATTCTTAGTTATGCAATGAAAGAGTAGCACATATTCAAAAAGTTGGATCCTCGAGGTTTTACCTGTATATTGGCTGCAAGAATGTCAAGACCATATAATTCTGCAGCTCGAGCACTTGCAACAGCTCCAGTATCTTTAACACCTTGAGATGCTATCATCTGCATTGATTTAAAGGAAATGAGAACAACATAAAACAATTCAGAACTAACATTCATAAACTTAATAGTCCTATACCTGAGCAGCACCAGCAGTATCATCTGCGCTAACTCTGACAAGGCCATACTTGTTAAGGGTCATCTCACATTGAGAAAGTGCCTAAATGGACATGCAGAACAATGAGAACATGATATTGAGAAAGCAAAGTCTATAAAGAAAGACAAAAACTCGGTATCCAAAGTTAAATGCATATTCAATCATCCAAAGCACTTCAATAAGATCATTTGTGTATTTCATTAAGATTATTGTATAGTTAGTCAATATCTTGACCTAATCATGCAGTTCCCTTCTTTATTTAGTATGTACACTTATCTGTGGATCAAAATGTTTAGTTCCTGTGTACATTGAAGCATTTATGCTTCTCAAATCTCAACAGAAAGTTTCTAAATATGTACTTCTCCAATTACACAAAATGAAAGCAGTGTAGAACTATAAGATAGCTTACACTAGTCCATCTATTTATAAGAAAGTTACGAGACCACAAAAAGAATTATAACTTACTAAGAATACATGAAACTGTGATCAATGTGGATTTTGATAAAACCTCACCTGAGGATGACTTAAAACGCGCTTAAGTTCTTCAGTTTTGACTCCTGGCAGTGCCAAAAGGCAGTGATTAACGACTAACTGTACTTCCCCAACAATGTGTAATCTATGTCGGAGTAGCAAGTCATAGTTGCGATGGATGCTTCCACCAACAGAGTTCTCTATTGGGAGAACGGCTTTGTCAACCAACCAGAGCTCCACTGCCTGAGAAAATAATTTTGTTCAAGAAAACTATAAAAATGTATAACAACTAATGACTTATATTTTACTCAAAGAGTTACCTTGAAAGCAGCCTCAAACTGGTCACAGGGAACAGTTTCACATTTTGGGTATGCTTTGAGAGCAGCAGCTTCGCTGTATGCACCTGGAACCCCCTATGCCACAAATTAATTGCTAATCTTAGCAATAAGAATCGGAACATAAGGTTCATTTGGCTCAACTCTGTTCAAGAATTGGGACTTGGGGACTCATTTTTCTCCTGTTGTTTTGTGGACAAACAATTTGGGATTTTGAAGATTTAGTACTCTTTGTGAAGCTGTGATGTCCAGATTTCGCACCCTTCTTCAATCCTCTCTTACTGCAACTAAAAGAGGCACCCCTACCCCCACGGCCACACCCCCATATTTATCATTTCTAACAAAATTGATTTGATAAATAAGTCGTTCTTACCTGATATGCAACTTTCACGTTGGATCCATCTTTAGAAGGAGAAAATGAAGCTGCAGTCAATGGTTCTGCAATAATCACATTATCAGTCATATGTAGAGCAATAAATTCAGGCAATTGGACAGAATTTAAGGAACCTTTCTACCAATTAAGGTCCTCCAATTGTATTATATCACGGATGAAAAGAAACTGATCATGTTTGAAAGTTAGCCTCATTTTTCATATACACCACATGACATGAAAGAAAGCAATAAGTGAAGACCTTCATTCACGTAAGTTCTTCAATCAATAAAACACACGGTTTCTGATAATGAGAAAGTACTAAAGACAATCAAACTTTTATATGCACACTACAAAATGTTAAGAATATCAGCTATGAACTAAAGACAATCGAACTTCTATATGCACACTACAAAATGTTAAAGAATTTCAGCTCTTTGACACACCAACCCCATGTTTTTGTAAGATGGTGAAATAAATGAAGGAAAGTTTTAGCATTTAAACAGTTTTGGACGGTCTTATTATTGAGAATTAAGTCAGAAAACTAACTCCGAACCCCAAGAAACCCTTATGACGATGATGAAAATAATTGCGGAAGATAACCGACACCGAAAGTTTATACATGGTCGTTCTCAATGTGAGTGACTACGTCCGGTTACTTTTACTATAAAGAAACAAGAGACTGTTTACATAGGCCCTATCGATCTACCTCTCATTGAGTAATATCTTATAGCATGAAATTCTCAATGGTAATAAGCCTCACAAGATAAGAATTAAGATTGCTCTCGAGGTGTCATGCTCTCTTAACTTGTGATACTACAACCGTAGGTTAATGCCTCTATTTATAGAGAAAACCAAACCTAATCTTAGTAGGAAGTAGGAACCCTTAAGCCAAAACCCTTTCATACGCCAATTAGTACTCTCTTCACCAGTGCGCCATCGGGTTTTCCATCGGACTTGTTGCACCCGATGGAGAAGTCGCTAACAAACTTCACTACGTCTTCTGGTCCCGCATCGGAGCTTCATCTTGCCTTCCAGGCCCCTATGCAAGCCCCAATGAGATCGGGCTCGCAGTCTGGTCCCGCTACAACACTACATGGGGTTCCATCGGGACTTGCAACACCCGATGGAAAATCCAATTCCCCTGTGTTTACCTTGCGTAAATTGGTTTCACCATTCAACACTTATATCATATATGTGGTGTCTTCATCAGATGAACAATCTTTAGAATAGATGAAAGTGGCAAAATTTGTTATATAGGGAGGTCTTTTCTCGATATATTAGATCGTTGAAGATTTAGCCTAGCTATTTATATCGAACTGAATATATCCAATTACTGAGATAAATGCAAAAAAGGAAAGGTTGTAGTATAATGGATCTTTTCCAACTTGTTAGATAACCTCTCAACTTGGAACACCAAAAAGAAACTAGAAATGACACTTCAGAAGAAAATAAAGTTCTTCATGGCATCTACATTGTCGCAAACAGCCAAACAGTAAGCTGATAGCAACTTTAGTATAACCAAAGCTTAGCTAATATTGATTCAACTTCATTATGATCAAAACACAAGCTGAATAAAATCACATTTAGAAACTCCTAAAATTACATCACCACGCACAATTTCGACGGCTATAGAAGTAACGCCAGAAAATTGAAACATCCAATCCGCAACATAACCACACCCAAAGTAACAACATTCAACTATCCCAAATCCAAGGTAATAGTTCCATATTTTTATCAAAGCACGAACTTCTTCACAAACTCGAATCCTAATCAAAATAATACTCAGATCTCTAAATTTCCCATAAACAACATGTTAACCAAGATATACCAGCAAAAATCCAAGGTTTGCAACAAAAACATCAAGCAAGGCATTCTGCATTCTTCTAACATCAAGAGTTAACATCAACTTAATTTCTAGTCTCTTCTGAATATAACTAAAACAAAATTTACTTAAGACCCCCCTTACCATCTAAGGTTGGAGCCTCTTTCTTCGAAGATATCGGGCCATGTTAATATTCATGTAAAAGCGAGATTAACATGGTAACTAATATATTGCATAAAAAATCCAATCTTTGCTACAAAAAAAAAAAATCAAAAAATCTAATCTTCCCAACAAAATCATCAAGAGTTAACAACAAATCAATTTATTATCTTTTAGTGATTAACAAAGTAAAAAAATTACTGGGCAATTGAGTGATCTGTGAGTCAGCAGGAGCTCCAGCTTCTCCAAAACTAGCAACAGGAGGTGGCAAGGAAGACTTATCATCTTCCAAATGAGTGGTTTCTTGCTGTTTTTCAGATACCATCAAACCCCAACAACTCCATTTCTTATCAGACTTCATATTCAAGAAACTATGCCCATTCCCAAATTCCCCAACTCCTAATTTGCAGTTATTTTGATTATTGTACCCACAAAAACTCATAGGCACCCCCTTCAACAATGCCATTCTTGGAGAAAATAAAAGATCATAAACAAAGTTGACAAATGAAGATATAAGTAATAAAATTATCAGTTAATTTTATTTTAATTTTTGGTCAAGTACAAGGCTAAGAAAAATAAGCTACAGTTCAATGGTATGTTTGGAGTGAGGTGTATAAGGTGATGCTAGGAAAACCGACTCTTTTAACTAAAATCCAGGTCGTTTGAGGTAAAATAGTATATAGGGTACAAAGGTAATTGAGTGGTACAAGAATGTATTAACGGTAAATGGTTGCAATAATTATCTATGTATACTCTTTTTTGTCAATCATCGATATTTTAAAACGCCTTTCTTAATCCTTTATGTTTCAAATATATCTACTTAGTCTCGCCTGTTAAATTTTTCATTATGTGTGTTATTTTGAATTCGAAATTGGGGAGAATTATTTCATTTTCTTTCCTTTTCAATTTTTTAGAGCAAACTATATTTAACATGATAATCAAAATAACTAACTAATAAATCACGTGGTCCTCACATAATATTATTAATGATTGATTAATATAATAGGTGACATATTGAAATATTTCCAAATATATATTATTAATAAGAACTTTTTGAAATATAAGTAATAATAGATTAAAAATATTTTGTGATAGTTGACTTCTATAACTTTTTATCCTATAATGGTATGAGGGGAAAGTGGTTTTCTTCGTTTTTGGTCTTTATCTATATGATAAAAATGGATACAAATTGTATATATTTAATTGTATGTTTGAGCGAACCTTGCGTGTCTATGGACTATGATAATAAATCTTCTTCAAAGACGAATAGATGATGGGCCATTTAAAGAGGTAGGTGACAAACAAATTGGATTAGGAAGGAAAAAATGAAAATATTCCATATAATTGGTCAAACTAGTTTGGTATCTACTCTTCCATTTCATAATGTAAGGAGCATTTTTTCAAAAGTAAACTTTTCAAATGGTGAGTAAAATATTAGAGCGAATTATCAATTTTTTAATACAAAGTTGTAGTATAAAAGTTTGTGTAAGTCGTCAAATGAAAAAAGACAAGAAAGAACCGAGTAAATTTGTTGACTATTTTTCGTCAAAACTTTGAGCAATCGTTTTTATTAGGGTTAATGGACGGAGATAGGAGATAGAGTAATGTAAAATATGGTTTATTTATATACAATATTTTATATTAATTTATTAAAATATTCTTTTAAATTTGTGAGAACAAAACTTTCAATCTCATTTATCAAATTTTCTCTCTCTAAACTTTAATCTATTAAAAAAATCTCTCTAGAACACCAATCATATTCTAGATCTGGAATGGGTAACTCAAAGCTCAAACAATTATCATCTACTCATCAACCACCACAATTTCGTACAGGTATAAGCATCTACTCAAAGCTCAAACAATGATCAAATCCACTATTCAAGTATTGAAGTATAAAATATGTCTGATGCTTATATATGTACTTAAGTATTTT
Organism: Echium plantagineum; assembly: GCA_003412495.2. Lineage (NCBI taxonomy): Eukaryota > Viridiplantae > Streptophyta > Magnoliopsida > Boraginales > Boraginaceae > Echium > Echium plantagineum. The sequence continues at coordinate 14,687,565 of CM016563.1, read as the reverse complement.
CATACTCCACATCAAAAGATATTTTATAAAATAATTCATTTTTATTTTTACAACAAATCACCAACAAACACTTCATCATACATAAGTTAAAAAATGTGTCAAAAAATAAAATGTTAAAAAAAATTGTTCGAAATTGATATGATTATTTAAAATTTGATCCCATATTTGATTTATTTCTAACAGGTTAGATGTGATTAGTGTTGTTATTGGGCCGGGATCCGCCTGGGATCCGGTCCTGACTTCCTGGCCCATTTATCCGCCCGAATAATTAACGGTCCAGCCCAGACAATTTTTTTGGACCTGAGACCCATTAAGAACTGGTCCGATAACCCGTTAATTACCCGATAAGAGGGATAAATATACCTCCCTTTAGACTTTGCCTCGGATACTTCGGGTATTTTGGTATTTTGGATACTTTGCCTCGGATATTTTGGTATTTTGGATATTTTTATTGAATATTCTTATCGGTTATTTTGGATATTTTAGGAGTATATGTTATTTTCTTGTATTTTTTTCAACTGTCGAATCCTTATCTGGTAGTCAGGGTACCCACTCGGTAACGGACCGGTCCGGTTCCGGGACCTAATGTATACCCAGTACGTTACCGGTCCGGTTCTCGGGTACCCGGTATTCTTATCGTACCGGCTCTCGGGACACCAAATATTCGGACCGGTAACAGGACTAGAAGTGATATGAAACTAAACCTCAAGTACAACGTAGAACAATGTTGAATACTTTACGGTTTTGTGTAATAGTCCCTCCATTTCCAAATGATTGATACATTTTGACTTTTATGGTCAATAAAATAGGATTTAAAATGTAAATATCTCCTATTTTACATGATAAAAAAAAATAAAACTTTGATATTTCAAAAATATATATTGGGATGAATCTAACAAGATCCCACATAATTATATAATTTTGTAGCGTTTAATGAGAATCTAATTTTTTTAAATTTTTTAATTAAATTTTTTAAAGTTTGCTCTCGCTTGCTAGCGATGTTTTGTGAAGATATAACGGACTATGTCTCATTTACACCACAACTTATTGTAGTTTAAGTTAAAATTTGGTTTTAGATTGAAAGATAAACTTATAATTGAATATTAAATACTAGTATGGCTATATGGTTGTAGACTAGTTATTGGATGTAGCATAAATGCTATTCCCTTCGTCTTTATATGATTGTTATATTTTGATTTTTTGTGGTCAAGTTTTAGAATATGTGATCATGAATTTTTATTAAACGATAAGAAATATTATAGTCATATGAGATCTTGTTAAATTTGTCTCAATATATATTTTGAAATATCAACCTTTTATAATATTTTCGCATGTAGAATTAGAGATATTAACATTTTAAATCGTATTTTATTGACCATGAAAAGTCAATATGTCAATTCTTTATAGATGGAAGAGACTATGTAATCCCTAAAAGTAAAAATTGTTATACATTCATATTTTATTTTTGGAGAAATGATATTTCTAAATTCTGAAAATCATATCACAATAAATATATCATTTTTGATGACTAATTTGTAAAATCATTACTTATGTTGTTGGAACTAAAGTTCAATTCATCTTTACTATCTAAAGTTAAGAGTTAAAGTTAATGACACCAAATATCACTAAAAGTATTATTAATATTTCCAGTTCGATCACCCTCACTTTAAATGAATCATGTTGGATCTCTACTATTTATAGACATTTAATCATCGTTTTTAATTAAAACATTTAAATTTTTACAAATTTTTTATTTCACTTTTTTTTTTTTAAATAATTAATATTTTCAATGTTGTTTTAAAAAATTAAGATGAAACATGAATAACTAATTAACTAATAAAGACACGAAATTCAATTAAGAAAAAAGTTTAACAAATTATTGAAAAAATTAATTTTTTTTTAGAAAAACTGAAAAAAGATTTAAATTTTTTAAAATTATTTTTACAAAAAAAATGATGATTAAATGTCTATAAATGTGAGTGGACAAAAGTGTCCTCGTTAAAAATTTACGAAATGCAACCAAAATCTTTCAAAATGACTCACTAACCAAGTTTTCCCAAAAAGTACAGTTGAATGATCCAACATAATCAATTCAAAATGAGAATAATCAAACTTAAAATATTAGATAGTTTCAATAATATTCGGTACCATTAATAGTAAGATTTAATATCTGAGGGAGTTGGTGCTAGCTGCCTAGCTTCCTTTCATAATGCATGGTTACTCATCTCGATGCCCTTTACGATCCCCATCTATCACTCTTTTCGTGGATCTTAATCATGGAAAATCTTGAAGATTTGCCTTTAAGTTTTTATTGATTTGTCAAATTTTTTTCTTAAATGAACTAAATTACCTTAACAAATCCACATTTCTTTATTAATAAATTTCTCTTTCCCTTTTCCTTCTTCCTCCATTTTTCTTCTCATCTTCTTAAATCTATCATCTTATCATTACCATTCATCACCATCACCATAACCACCAATCACTACAATAACAAAAAATTCCCACACCATTCTTTTTCTTCTTAAGAGCGAAATAATTGAATAGTAATTTTGTCCATTGAAAGAGGATTAGACCAAATAAATTAATAGAAAAGACTGGAGAAAAACTATTAAAAAAAAACGGACGAAGGAAGGCAATCTTTAAAATTTCCCGTTGACTACTCCGCATATCTCTCAATCATGCATCGCATGCGCATCCCTAAGCATATGATATTGATAATAAGTTAGCGAGAGAGTTAAGAGTGATGATATTAATATAATATTACAGCTAAATTAATCTCTCAACTAGTTGTACATTAAGTTTTGTATTGTTGACGAGTCAAAATATATTAAAGATGTTAAATGACAAAATAATTGAACTAAACAGTTATAGGTATTCTAAATTAAGATGACAACTATTAATAAAGAATTGAAGTTCGAATTAAACTATATATACAACTAATTACTGGAATGGTCCGTGAAATGGTCCCTTAATTACTATTAAGTAGTAGTGTTGCAGAAATGGTCCCTGAAATTGTGTATAATCACCTTGATCCGTTAATATTGATGGTTTCGGCGTGCATAGTGAAGTTTTGGGGCAAAAATGAAACTTTTTTGGTTACCTTAATGAAACTTGGAGGGACAAAATGAATAAATTACTCCCTCATATTTTAATACATTTTTTTTTCTTTTTTTTCGATTTTATTTTTCAATTTTTTGACTTTTTTTCAACTTTTTTTTTTAAAAAATTTCCTAGTAAAAAGAGTTCGATTTTGGTAGTTGTTTTAGATAAACGTTTCGGTTTTGGAATTAGTGTTCGATTTTTTATTTTGATAGTTGTTTGCCAAAAAAGTAAGAAAACCGAACTTTTTTTTATTTCAAACATTTTTGCCAAAAACCGAAACTTTTTGCTAAAACAACTATCAAAATCGAACCATTTTTACTAGGAAAAACAATCGAAAAAAGAAAAAAAAAAGTGTATCAAAATATCGGGGGTAATTTTGTCATTTTGTCCCCCAGTTTCATTAAGGTAACCAACTTCTCAAAAGTTTCATTTTTGTCCCATAAATTTATTATTCACGCCGAAAATCGTGAATGTCAACGGATTAGAAACCAAAATGCACCATCATACACACTTTCAAGTACCATTTTCATAACAATGCCACTTTTAAAAACCAAATTACACCACACCAACTCCCCTTTCATCATATAAGATCATTTCAACAATTAACTCTAAACTATACTCTCATATATATTTCAATCACATACGATGAAAATCTGTTAATTGCAAGTAACAAACTATAATGGAAAATGCAAACAAGTTATATAATTTTTGGCATTTTCGTCATATAGGCTATAGTTTATGGTTACACGAACTCCTATGGTAAACTGGTAAAACAGATCCAACAGATTTTTATTATTACTAGTTATTCGTGTATGGTTTAATTTATACGAATTACATTTTTATATAGTAGTTGTATTTTTATATAGTAGGATCATTTAATATATAATAATTTTGAATTTTTATTTATTTATAAATTAACAATGAATTATAAGTATAACGATATTACAATGAATGAATACAGAAAGTCATAACTAATGTACAATTAAAATAACATATGAAATAAATTTGTCTCTAACAGAATTTAATTTGAACCAAGACCTATTACATAAAAGGTTAACCCAAGCCAGATACTCCTAAATTATTGAGCCATCGACAATAATTATGAATATTAGATATCATTAAAATATAAAACATGCTAAAAGTTACTATATGTTTATTTGCGTTTAGAAAATACAAATTAAATTGGTTAGTTTTTTGTAAATAGTAAGTAATTATTTTTTAAATAAATTTTTAATTAAAAAAGGAATAAATTATACTATATAATTTTTTTAAATCTTAGATATTTTATATGATATAAATAGTACGATCCGTTTCAAATAAAACTATTAATTAAGATGATGATTGGTCAAGAAACCATGTTGAGATTAAATTACTAATATCTGTATTAATCACGTTCGAGTAGCAACGTGTTTTTGAGAGGAAATTGCCGAAATGGTCCCCGAAAGTGGCACCAGATTGCACTTTGGCCCCCAATAGTGGCACCGGTGCAGATTAGTCCTCGAAAGTGGCCAGAAAGTTGCTGTTTGGTCCCCAAGTTAACTTTTCCGTTATAATTTAACGTTGACACGCGGTTTTGGGGTTAAAAAGGGGCAAAAACATAATTTTAAATACTTTAACTTAGTTTTGGTGCCAAATTACAATTTCCAACTCTTTTCCCTCCAAAAATAACTTTATTCCTCAATTTTTCCCTCCTAAATGAAATGTCTATATGAAGACCCAAAACCACAATTTTTTCCTCCATTTTTCCCTCCTCAATTTCTTCTTCTTATTCAACATAAATAGAAGAAGAAATTTTAGTTGAAGAAGAAATTGAGGAGGGAAAAATGGAGGAAAAAATTGTGGTTTTGGGTCTTCATATAGACATTTCATTTAGGAGGGAAAAATTGAGGAATAAAGTTATTTTTGGAGGGAAAAGAGTTGGAAATTGCAATTTGGCACCAAAACTAAGTTAAAGTAACTTAAGGTAAGTTAAAGTATTTAAAATTATGTTTTTGCCCCATTTTAACCCCAAAACCGCGTGTCAACGTTAAATTATAACGGAAAAGTTAATTTGGGGACCAAACTGCAACTTTCTGGTCACTTTTGGGGACTAATCTGCACCGGTGCCACTATTGGGGGCCAAAGTGCAATCTGGTGCCACTTTCGAGGACCATTTCGGCAATTTCCTCGTGTTTTTGACATAAATGGAGGAACGGACAACTACTATTCTTCTTATTATATAGGTTAAGATGCACACCTATATCGGAAATCGATATACTCTCGAGTCAATATATAAAATTTTGGATTACTTCTCTATTGCCAATTGGTTTTAGAGTGGCATAGACTCTTAACATGATATCAGAGTCAGACCTGCCTTAATGAGGCACGTGTAAGTTGTAACCTCGCCGATGTTGTTCGACAATTAATACCGGCGAGGAAAATTCCGCCGAAGATTGGGCTACACGTGATGGGGAGTGTTAAGGTGCACACCCACATCGAATATATATCGGTGTCATCCCGGGGTAATATATAAGATCTTGGGCTACTCCATCTACAACCAATTGGTTTTAGAGTGGAACCCATATACTCTTAACATGGTATTATGAGCCAAACCCGAGTTATTGAGGCACGTGTCACCCCGTCGATGTTGTTCCGGCAATTAATACCGGCGAGGAAAATTCCGCTGGCGATTGGGTTACACATGAGGGGAGTGTTAAGATGCACACCCACATCGGAAATCGATGTACTCCCGGGTCAATATATAAGATCTTGGACTACCCCTCTATTGCCAATTGATTTTAGAATGGAACCCCATAGACTCTTAACACTTTTCTGTCTTTTTTAACGTATAATGTAAGTTCATTAAAGTTTTTATATTTTTTTCACATTATTTATTATTTTAGTATACTGTTTCACCATCTTTCTTATTTTATCCTCAATAAAAATAATAAATTTTTAATAAATATATAGCTACGCCATAGATCTAACTATTTTTTCCTTGTATTCTTTATTTATTTGAGCACATGTGTAGATCTATGAAATATCACATTACATACTGTCATACATGTTAAATTATTAGGCGAACAGATAAGAGTGATGTTTTTTTAAGCCTTGATTTTTGTCTTTTAAGTGGTATATATTTTAATTGATATAATGTTCTATAATAAGGATCCGTTTGTGAAATCTAAAATATAATGTTCGACAATAGTGACTGAATACTGAATATCTGAATCTGAAGGATAACTAAATTTAAATATTGAAAATAATTAAGTGTTTGATAATAGTTTACTGAAAAATTTTTATAATATGCTGTATTGATATATTTACCCCTTACCCTACTTCCTTCATATATATAAATTACTAAATAAGTCATTTGTATAAATATTATAAAAAAACGTGATTTTTAGAGCTAGAATTAGACAAAATGAGTTTTCTTGGAGAATTGTGGGATTAAGTTATTACAAGTAGAAAAATAAGTAATAAATTTTGACTGAAAATTTTGTTAAGTATTTCATTCAGATCTGATTATGTTCAGAAATTAACTTTTTTTATTAGTAAATAGACTTAATCAAATAAGACTGAATATATTGATCTTAAGTACTTAAGAAGTTTAACAAACAGTGAGTCAATCGAATAGCCTAATAAAAAAGGTTCTTGTTAGTGACAGAAGATCTTGAGTTCGAACTAACCTCATCGCCAATTTATATATAAAAAAAGAAAATTTAATAAACAGGCCATAGATTTCCAACTCATAAGCTTTACTGAAAAGAAACTAGACATTACTAAATATTAAGGGTGCATCTGGTATATAGTGATACATTTGTAAAATATGAAATTATTGAGCTGAGCAGTTCTGCGTGTACAACAGGGTATAGTTATCACAAGCAACCAGACCTTGTAAAGCTAGAATTTGTCTAGTCGAAACAATTTTCTGAGGAGTTTCTTTCCGCTGTTAAGATGTCTATTAGGTGCCAGCGAATATTTAGAGTTTAACGGATTCTGTCGTACCCAAAATTGGGTACGATCACATACATTCTGATACTTAAGTCAGTCAAGGGCAAAATCAGGATGAAAATTAAGGGGACCAATTTTAGAGGAAAAAATTAAGGGTGTAAAAATAAATAAAAAATAGTTAAAAGTACCAAAAAATTGTTCAAAATGAAGCTAACAAGGGTTGAACTCATGACCTCTACCTTTTGAAGGAATGAACTAAACAACTAAGCTACACTTACACTTGCTTTGTTTACTTTTTTATTATATATTATAAAATTTTAAAAAAATCGCATATAAAATAAACGATATCCAAAAACCTATGGGGCGGACGCCACCCTAGTTACGCCCTGAAGCCAGTAAATGATGATCATACGAAATGTCAGAGTAAATATGTGAGAGCAAAGTGAACTAAATTACCTCCTTGTAGGAGTAACTAATAAGTAAGGAAGACAGAACATTTGTACCTCCATTTTAATAAGATGGTAATATTTGTCTTGTTTTGAAATATCAAATTTTTATAATTTTTTCACATATAGAATAAGAGATATTTACGTTTCAATTCTTATTTTGTTGACCATGAAAAGTCAAAATGTGACAATCATTTAGGGACGGAGAGAGTAATAATTATTTCACTTTTAAAATGTGATATAAATAGTTAAAATTAAATTTAGATAACATATAAACAAAATAAATATTTCACAAAACACATACATAAAATAAAGACACTTCAACGGTAAACAGCCAAAAAGCCGAAATTAAACTTTGGGAAAGTATTGTTTTCTTTGATTATGCAACAAGGACAAATTATGCTTTTTTTTATAGGACAAACTACCCTTGTTTGTATTGATATTAACGACATTTATGACGCCCATACATGGATCACCTTCGTGCCACTTTCTTGGATCTTTCCATTGATACTGACAGAATGCAATGATATAAGGGGCGAAATTATAATAAAAATAAAAAGAATACTACTCTAATTTAATAGAATAATAAAATAGGAGGACTAAAATCTAGAAATAACGTGTAATTAGAAAAAAACTAAACTAAGGTGAAACATAAAGCAAGACTTGAAGTCTTGAATTTAACTCACCACAACCTCGTTATTATAGAGGAGGATTTCAATAAGTTGAGCTGCTAATTTGTTGTATTTTTTTCTTTACACTAGTCTATACATGTTATATATAGACCCGACTATTTTGAGATACTCGCATAGTCTAGTGAAAAAGGCTCTCGCTAGTGACCAGAACGAAGGTCCTTGACTAAATGGTAATCTTCTGTTAGACATTTCGTTTTGAGAGATCATAAGCCAATAATAAAATAAATAATTTGCACCCTATCCTTTTATAAAGTTTAAAATATGCACTGTACCTTCTTGTAAACTTAAATGAGCACAATATCCCTTGTAAACTTCAAAATGTTGCACCCTACCTTCTTGGTATTAACTTTGGTGTTAAAGTTAACGTAGAATGTACTTCACTTACTTGCTTAATTAATATGTATATATAATTGAGAAAGATTGTCAAAAATAATTATTAAATAATAAAATTATAATCTTCTAAATTATATTAGATGACATTATACCATGAAAATATTTTAACTATATTACGTATAACATATAACAAAATAAATATTTTTAAATATTTTCTAAAAAATCTAAGTATAATAATTTGTACTTACTATAAATTAAACAAGAATTATTATTTAAGTAATCTTATTCTATATAATACTTATATCAATTTTAAATAACTTTTAATTGTATATAGACTTAGTACAACAATAGTCCTCATGTTATATATTAATAATTTTTATTACTCTCGTATTATATCACTCTTGTACTATATTAATTATTTTTTCTTACATATTACATTTAAGTATATATGATATTGTTTTTTCATTTTTCCTAGCTTTTTCTAAAGTTAATTTTTTTTGATAGATAACATATCATTTATTAAATAAAATCATATTTATAGTAAAGATACACCATCTCATGTTTTCTTAGTAATGTTAAATTATGTGAAAGAAAGTTAAATATTCATAGATATAATTTAACACAAAAGTTGACTTTAACACTAAACTTAATATCAAGGAAGTAGGGTGCAACATTTTGAAGTTTACAAGGGATATTGTGCCCATTTAAATTTAATGGGAGATACCGATACACATTTTATAAGTTTAATTTATATGGAGGTATGTCTGTATGATGCAAATTACCTACCATAACACCAATAACCAATTACATTTTGATTCAATATAATATCATCAGTGTATGCTCAAATTATTGACTTAAAAAAAGACAAATACCATTAAATATATGCAACTCTCGGTTATACTTTGCATTATAAATACCGAGTAACATCAAGGCTTTTATCATCCAATCTTACCGATTTGGCTCATATTCTTCATCTGATTTTATTACAAGTCTTATTGTAACTTGTACACCCTACCCAAATATGTCCTTTTCATTTCCCCTTGCATGCAGGCTCACTGCATCACCCCAAGCCTTGCAAAGAAGATCTAATAAGTCTACTGTACCCTTTTCCACAACCATCAAAAACCTTACTACTAACAACAATTTACCCACATTCTCATCCCCCCAATGCAAATTTCCCCTACACTCTTCCAGTGTAGGTAAGTCGTTCGTTCGCCATGCAGCCTCCCCGGGTGAGGGTGAGGCTGTAATAGCGATCGAACAACTTAATCAGGAGCAGTATAAGGAGGAACGTGAAAGCATCGTTGGAAAGATTGAGGTTCTTGAAATCAAAGTCCAGGAACTGTTGAGCAAAACTACAGATGCCGACGCCACCAAGCAAGCAACAAGTGCATCAGAACTGGAGGGCATTTTGAAGGACTCTTATGCTTTAGGTGTTCAAGTCACTGAACTTGAAGGCAAAAATCCTAATCCGTCGACAACCCCTTCTTCCACTACTTTCCTTTTTGAGAGTATACTAAACCAATTCAAGGTATGTATTTTTTAAGAGATAATTGATGAAAAAGTCTGAAGTCCTATATCAGGGACTGAAAGGTGCACATTTTCAAAAAATATTTAAGTTTTAAAAATTCTATTTTGATCTTATTTCCGTCAAAATTTAACATCTCAATAATGAAATACATGTATCATAAATCTTTACTGAATGTGACATTGGATCTATACATTTTTGAACGTTATAGATTTTCGATCTAGTAAGTTTAGAAAGACTAATTTGCACCTTTTTACGCTAATACGCCCATTTGTGCAAACCATATATTTCCTCGAGCTGAAGTCCAACTTACACATATATATTATCTAAATCATATTTTGACGAGCGATTTTCTCCATCTTTTTAGCATGAGTTCAAATGTTCCAAGATTTGTTTCTACAATCGTGGGCATGCAAATCAAAACCCTTATCTTGATTTTCAGTAAAGTCATGAATAGACATTGAAACCCAGACATAGGGTAACACTGTATACACACCATAACAATGTTTAATTTGGGGATGAAATTACTACTTTGTCCACAAATTAACTTCCTCACTGTTATACTTTCAAATAGAGTGACAGAATAGTCATTTCACTATTGTGATAGTAAGATCGGATGAAAATACTATACCTCGATTACAGGGAGCATTATCAGTATCATCATCAGAGGCGAGTGGGTTGGTGCCAGTGAACCCAAACCCAAATCCAGGGCCTACTGCACTCCAAATTGACCAAATGGTTAAAGATACAGTGGGGATATACTACACCGAGGATGAGCCTCCCTTTGTTGATAAATTCACAGACAACTATGCTCCCATCAGAGAGGAGACTACCAATCTTGGTCCTCTTCAACCTTACTATGGTCAGCTTCCAGTAAGTAAATTGTTTTACAGCCCCATTAACACTATACTGTTGTATTTAATTTTCTAATTTCAAGTTTCAAAATAATAATTATATATTGAACTAAAAACTGAGAAACTTATTATATATGGAAAAAATTGATCTCATGTTTTGGTTGCAGGAGGACATAAATGGAGTGTATTTGAGAGTTGGACCAGATCCTAAATATGATCCTGAAGCCAACTACCAATGGTAAATATTCTAAACGTTGTTGATTCGTTATATTTTTTTAAGTTTAGATTCAAATAGTTTTACTCTACAACATATGTATATGTGGTGCCTTGGCGGGTCAAGTAATAAGTACTAAACCTCATTTTTTTTTTCATCCGATGCAGGTTGGACGGCGATGGGTACGTATATTTTTGTTATATAGTTCAACATATTTTTATTTATGATTACAAGTAGAAACAAAAATATCTTTATGACCCATTCGAATAATGTCTTTTTGTGCATGAAATGACTAATTTATCCCATTTGAGTGAAACTTATTTTTCTCATCTAAAATGACCATTTTATTACTAATAATTTTAATTCCTATATATAGAACTACTCCATCCATTTATATTTTATGAGGGTTTATGTCAAACATTGAGGACAAAATATATATTTTTTATTTATTATCTGAAAAATATAAAGTGATACCATTAAATACATTTTTAAAAATATCTTTATAATATTATTTTTTGTAACTTTATCATGTATATACTATTTTCTTTGGGCCTCCTAAAATATCCAAGCGCTTGCATTGATAGGCCTCCTCAACTCTACTTCTTTTCAAAACAGTATCTATATATACTATCGTTTTTTTCAATTTGCCCATATTTTGTGTTTTGCAGCAAAAACGTGTATTGATGTAAGGTCAAATTCGAAAACACACATAAAATTTGATTTTAAGACAAGTTTATTAATAATTAAAAATGGGGATTAACTAATAAATCAAAATAATTAATGAATAATTAAAAATACCCCCTCTTTCACCTTGCCAGTGCCGCCCAGCCCCAACCACCCAAAATTTTAATTTTGAGGCAAGTTTGTTAATAACAAGAATAGGTTGAGCCTTTATATTTTTGGATGGAGAAAAAGTAATGTAAAAGGTTCAATTTTGGTACTTGTTTCGCCAAAATCGAACCTTTTTTCAAAACAACTAATAAAATTGAACATTTTTTGCGAAACAACTATCAAATAAATTTTTTTTGCCAAAGACTACTAAAATTGAACCTTTTTGTCAAAAAACACGAAAACCGAATTTTTTTTTTCCCAAAACAACTACCAAAATGGAACCTTTTTGACCAGAACGAAAAAAGAGAGAGAAAGATTTGTATCAAATATGTAAGAGCAGTTTAGACATGTTACCACCCAAAGTGCTATTTTGCTAAGAAATAAAAGGTGCCCCAAGTTAATAAAGTGGCTTCAATAGTACCAATCCAAAATTTTTTAATAACATGGATGCAAAATTGTACTAGTAAAATTTTAATATATATTTCCCCAAAACTAAAGTCAAACCGCTTTTGCCAGTGAATAATCAAAAGAACGTTAGTCAGGGGGCTAAAGTGTAACACTTTTGCAACTATCTGATACAAAAGTTCAACTCCATCCCACTATTTGGACCATTTTGACAATTAGATCAACTTTTTTATGAATGAAGGTCGCTGTATTTTATTAAAATATGATGATTTTTGGATTAAAATTATATATTTTTTTTGGTATTTAGTGAATTCGTTAATCTATATATCATGTGGCTACTTTAATTTTTCTTTAATTTATCTTTAATTTCCCCCATATATATGTAGAATGGTTCATGGTGTACGGATCAAAGATGGGGAAGCAAGGTACTCATCACATTATGTCAAGAATTCACGCTTTTTACAAGAACGTGAATTCGGAAAAGCTACAATGTTCAAAGTAACTACTCATCACTTCATTTCCCTCATCGATTACGATTCCATTAAAAATCTTTTCTATTAAGATTTATCTTAATATATAAATTATACAATTAATTCTTAAATTTTGTATAAATTACCATGATAGTCTGTACAAAAAATTTTAATAAAAGAAAACTTAAAAAGACTGTAACTTTCTACATTCATTTCTACGATTTCAATATAATCTTGCATCTTTTGTTATTAGCTTAGATTTTTTTTTTGTCATTTTTGTTACAATTAAATATGAGCACTAGGAAACTTATTTAACCATTTTATAGCTTACTACCGTTTTTTATATCTAATAACCAATCTTTCTATTTCGTAATTTTTTTTGTAACAATATATATTTGAATGTGAATGAAATGCAGTATGGAGATCTAATAGGAGCTTACGGAACCTTTGTGATTTTTACCCAATTACTTAGACAAAGACTTGAGGTGTTAGATATGTCTTTTGGTTACACTACTAGTAATGTTGGTGTAGTCTATCATGCCGGAAGATTTATGGCTCTCGAAGACTTTGGAAAACCACGTAAGATCATTTTAATACATTTTTTTTTCGAAAAAATGTTTCTAAACATATATCGAGTAATTAAGTTAGTTTATTATATGTTGTATATAGACGCAATCTCAATTAGTGATGAAGGAACTATGGAAACTGTTGGCATGAACGACTATAATGGGAGATTAAACCATAATTTTACTCCACATCCAAAGAAGGATGCAGCAACAGGTAACATTATAGTGTCTTTTTAAAAGGAATTTAAATTTAGAGATTTTACAATATTTCTTATATGTGACGCTCTAATTATAATTCAATAATTTTCTTCAGGGGAAATGTTTACCATTGCACTTTCACATACTGCGCCTTATGCACATTATACAGTGTATTCTAGAGAAGGAGAAATTACACACGATGTTCCTCTAACGGTTTCTGGCCCCACATACTTGCATGATTTAGCTATTACTGAAAATTATGCTTTGATCATGGATAATCCTTATGACTTCAACCCAGAGGTATTAATTAATTTTTCATAAGTAACTTGATTATTTGATGAAAATAAAAGAAATTCAAGATGAAAAAGATAGATTAAGATTGTTTGAGACATTGGTCTTCAGGTAATGATGAGAAAAGATAAATGGGTTTTCTCCTTTGATGCATCAAAAAAGTCCCGATTTGGTGTCCTTCCCCGTTATGCATCGGACGAAAAAGATATTCAATGGTTCGAGTTCGATGATCCATCATTCATATTTCATACTGGTAAGCAAACAATAACAGTATCATAGTAGTTTTGGGGACTATACTATTGTACTCATGTTACTTTTGATGATTATGCAATTATATAACTGTTTGAGATTAAAATAAATTACAGTGTGTGCGTGGGAAGAAGGAGACACAATTGTTTATTACGGTTGCAATATGGAGCCAAGTCTTAATACAATGACCGGTGAATATGATATACTTCCTGCTGCCTTCCGCAGATTTTCTAACATTACTACCGCCAGAAAGGGTAGCGATGATCCAGTTAATTTGACATATCCCGAGCTGTAAGATAAACAACAAACTTTTATTTATCCTCTCATAATGTAATGTACTATTTCAATTTATTTATGGTATTAAATAATGATGTATTTGCAACAATAATGTGTTTTTTAAATTACTAGGTACAAATATACTTTTAATCTGAGCAACGGCGAAAAAACGAAAGAGAGAGTACTTCCAAATATCAAAGTTGATAATCCTAAAATCAACGAAGCATACATGGCAAGGTAACATGATATATAGTACTCCCTCCGTCCCTAAATGATTGTCACATTTGACTTTTGGTGGTCAATAAAACAAGATTTAAAATACAAATATCTCTTATTCTAAATGCAAAAAAATTTTAATAAGTTGATATTTCAAAAATATATATTGAGACGAATCTAACGAGGTCCCACAAGACTATATTATTTCTTTTCGTTTAGTGAGAATTCGTGATCAAATTTTGTTGTAATTGACCACAAAAGTCAAAATGTGACAATCTTTTAGGGACGGAGGGAGTAGTATTACTTAATTATTAATTGTTTTTTCAATATTAGAGATAATCATCAATTTAGTTCTAAATGGTGGAACGAATTTATATTTTAGTGGCATGTAGCTCATTATTGTAGATTAGTATTGAAATTTGGTCTCGAGAGTGACTAATGTTACGTATTTATAATAATAAACTCCAGGGAAACTCAGTACGCTTACTCTCACATTTTTGATGAAAACAATGGTAAGCCATATGGAATATACAAACATGATCTTCAAAGTGGTGGAGGAAATGGATACACAATATCAGTTGATGGGGGGGAACATACCTTTTTAAGTGAGCATGTTTTTGTTCCAAGGCTAAATCCTACTTCAGAAGATGATGGCTACTTGCTACTCTTTTGTCATGTGGAGAACAAGAAGTAATAAACAACAACAACCATTCAAGCTTCTCTTTTTTACTTCAATTTTTTAAATGAGTCCAATACTTATTTAATTTTGAATTTCTGCAGCGAAACACATTTGGTGGTGCTAAATGCTCGAACTATGGTGGATGCAGTTGCTTCAGTTCGCATACCAAAAAGAATCCCATATGGTCTTCATTCTATCTTTATCAATGAGGTAATAATAATAATAATTTTCTCCTAACTTATATACTATTTTTTTTATTTATTACACACGATCTTTGCCATATTTTTGTTTTAAAGTTGAATCTATTTAGCTTGTGTCAGAGGTCACTTGATGCGACGACATTTGTTATAGTAATTTCATAGTTTCGATGATAAGTTTCGAGTTTATTATGCAGGAGGAACTCCAAAACCAAGTGAAGATTTTGCCATAAGTGACGCAAGATGGAACACAGTAGATGCCTCAGTA
The DNA here is from genome assembly GCA_003412495.2 of Echium plantagineum. NCBI lineage: Eukaryota > Viridiplantae > Streptophyta > Magnoliopsida > Boraginales > Boraginaceae > Echium > Echium plantagineum. The sequence continues at coordinate 14,671,817 of CM016563.1, read as the reverse complement.
CCTACATTATTGTTGTTGCCCATTTCAATTAAAATGTCATTTGTAATGTTTACATTTCATTTTACCAAATAAAGACTCTGTTTTCGGCATCTACACCAACATTTCGGTGGCCATCTGCATAGTTCGTTGTTGTAACCTCCACCTCATGTAACAATGATTTCAATGTGGAATTCGGCATAATTATTTATTTTTCTTCTTCAATTTGAAATGGTGAAAATTGACTAAAAAGGGTGTTTTTGAGGCTTAATTCGGTTTTAAATAGTGGAAGACGGTAAAAAAAACTTGAAAAATGGTGGTTTCGTCTGCATTCGATCATCTTCTCCGGCAACCTGGTCGGATTTGGTCCATCCCGAAAACAGACTGGGTGCCAACCAGGGGGAACCTAGGGGGGGGGGGGGGGTAGGGGGCACGACGGGCCACCGGCCCTCCTAGGTCTTTCGGTTTTATTATATATCATATATCTTTTTTTGGATTTTTTTAATATCTAAAATAAAAAGTGATGTAAACTAAGTAAAAGTCTAGCATAGTTGGTTACCAAATAAATACACAGTCGGTTTCATCCTGGTTTCGCCCCTGGACTGCCAACTCCATTTCATTTGTGGGTTGACTCAAGCCACAAACACAGTCGTAGGACCACTAAATGACAACCCATACCTTCATATTAATGTTTGATTTTATGTTTTGGTCCCAAATTAATTTATAATCTCGTTTTTAATTAAAGTAGTGATTAAATTTATATTTTTGCCCCAAAATTTAACTCCAAATACTACTTGCTGCTATTTTTAAACGTTAATAATAAATTAGGGCTAAAGTGCACCATTTATATCAATTATTGAAATCAGTTTTATAAACCAATTATTTAATGAGATCCATATTTATTAGAACCATTATAATAGTTCTCAATTTTTCCCAGGATCGGTGACGGCCCACGTATTCTCCATATGGGCTTCTGCCACCCTCCACATCACCAGAATGCTCCATATACTCCTTAAATAGCAACAATAATAAGGAAAATTTCCGTGCATTACCCCTTGAGATTCATATAAATATGTGAAAAGATTCATCTGGTCGGGGCATAAGAGCATTCACACTAGCATGTCTAAATGTTCTATTATCTCAATAATAAGGAAGGAAGAATCACAAAATGCTAAAATGGTGCATTTTCAACTTCCTTATTGTGAGTTGGCCCACATCAAATTTAGAGAGCACAAATTGGCATGGTGAAAATTTAGGCTTCCATATCGAAACCCCAAAAGTCACTTTTTACCTTCTTTCCTCATATTGTCTACTTTTCGTACTTTTTTTATTACCTTTTTTGTGTTGATTTTGATTGAATAGGGAATAGAATAGGGCAATTGAAAATGATCTAAAATTAAAACACCTTCCCATATTTGATAAAGGTAACAAATAGAGATTTTGTTAAGGATAATTGTGGGGAAACTAGTGTGAGTGCTCTCTCATAAATTAAGGGTCACACTGCAATTATCTATATAATTAAGGGCCACGTTACAATAATCTATATATTTGTGGGTCAATTTGCAAATCACATATATATTTACTACTTTTATTTTGGGTTGGTAAATATTGTGGTACTATACCATTGTTATAATATAATTTGGGTATAAGTTATGTTGATATTGTTTCTTGTACCAATGATGAAGTTTCAAGTAGGTACAGTACCCACGTGAAGCCTTTAAGACATTGATAAATCTGATGCATGAAAGTGTTGATGCACCGAAACTGGACTCTATAAATATAGTATTTTGTAAAATGTTATAGAGATTGTTTTTGAGTTTATATTCAAGCCATCAGATTTAGGTGTTTTGAAGGGGTGTTTGAGATCAATTATAATTTTTTTTGATCAGTTGATTATGTAATATTATTCTGCATGATAATACTTTGAATAGTATAAACTAGTAAGAGATAATAAAAATGACAAATACTCCCGATGAAGTTTATCATTTTCTTTGACTCTGCAAATTACCGTTGTTTGTATTGATGACACTCATGGCTCCCATTCGTCCCATTACTTCTTCGATTTTTTCAATTGGTACTAATGGGCACACAGATTTTATGACGTCTATTTTCATCGCTTCAAATACACATTTCCCGTGTTTGGTTTTTCTAGTGTAAAACTAACCATGAACAAAACTGTGTAATTTATATTTGCACCGTGAAATTTCTTGTTACAATATTAATGGAATGTAAGCAAATGTCAATCTAATTCAATTGATGTTTCGAGAGATAATTATTGAAATGATTTTTTAGTAATAATAATATCAAGTTGTACTTTAGTATCCACTCTCCAATAATATGATGGTAGTAATTTAGGGATCGCTCTATAAGTATTAGTGCATGAACCAAATCTATTGTACCGCTTAAAAAAAACAAGTCCCATTGAATAAATGCAATGTCTTATGTAATAATTACTCAAATAGTCCTGTAAATTGATCATTGTTACACTTTAGTCATCGTAAATTATTTGTTAACGTTTATAACTTACTTTTGGAACAATTTTATAGTTTTAAAAAATATTTGAGACAAACAATAATATTTTGAACATTAGCTCAAATACTGCACTATAAAATAAGAGAGCTAAATTTATGTTTTGCCCCAAAATATTATTTAAATTACTAGTAATTTTAAACCAAAAATAAATTTAGATTTTTTATCTCCGTCAACAACTAAAGTAAGTGTTACATTTCTCCACTCGCTACACACTTACAGAAATTATTTAAGCCCCATTACCGCTCAGTAGGACGACCAAACTCCAAGTGATCCTCTTATTAGGATTATTTAAGCTAACTACCTCTATACTTTTCATTATAAGTAGCAAGTAACATGAAGGCTTCTTTCATCCCTTTCCTACTGATTGCCTCATTCTTCATCTCATATCCTAATAATAAGTCTTATTTCTAACTTTTACACCCTACCCAAATATGTCCTTTTCATTTTCCCTTGCATGCAGGCTTACTCCATCACCTCAAGCCTTGCAAAGAAAATCTAAGTCCACTCTACCCTTGTCCACAACCATCAAAAAGCTTACTACCAACCATAATTTACCCACATTTCCCCTACATTCTAGTGTAGGTAAGTCGTTCGTTCGCTATGCAGCCTCACCCGGTGATGGTGAGGGTGTTATAGCGAACGAACAACTTAGCCAGGAGCAGTACAAGGAGGAACGTGAGAGCATCGGTATTAAGATTGAGGTTCTTGAAATCAAAGTCCAAGAACTTTTAAGCAAGACAACAGATGCTGAGGGCACCAACCAACCAACAAGTTCATCATCATCAAAATTGGAGGGCATTTTGAAGGACTCCTATGCTTTAGGTGCTCAAGTTACCGAACTTGAAGGCAAAAATCCGAACACGTCGACAAGCCCTTCTTCCACTGCATTCCTTTTCGAGAATATACTAAATCAATTCAAGGTATATATATATATACATGCTGACAAGAAGTTAGCATGGTGCTAACTATAATCTTGACCGAAGATATTTGACTGATACATACTACATTTTGATATATTGGTTACAGGAAGCATTAGTATCGTCAGAGGGAGGGTTGTTGCCAGTGAAACCAAATCCAAAACCAGGGACTACTTCAGAGCATATTGACGAAATGGTTGATGATACAGTGGGGATATACTACACCGAGGAAGAGCCTCCCTTTATTGATAAATTCACAGACAACTATGCTCCCATCAGAGAGGAGACTACCAATCTTGGTCCTCTTCGACCATCCATTGGTCAGCTTCCAGTAAGTAAATCTTACCAATTAATACTCCCTCAGTCCCTAAATCATTGGTATTTTGACTTTTGTGGTCAAACTTTAAAAACTTTGATCAGAATTCTCATTAAGATACTCCCTCCGTCCCTAAAAGATTGTCACATTTTGACTTTTGGTGGTCAATAAAACACGATTTAAAACATAAATATCTATTATTCTACATGCGAAAAAATGATAAAAAGTTAATATTTCAAAAATATATTTTGAGACGAAGCTAGCAAGGTCCCACAAGACTATATTATTTCTTATCATTTAATGAGATATTTACGTTTGAAATCGAGTTTTGTTGATCATGAAAGTAAAAATATACTAATCATTTAGGGATGGAGGGAGTACTATTTTTTAGTATTTATTTATTAATATTTCAATTATTACACTGATAATGTTCTGGCATGATAGGAGGACATTAATGGTGTGTATTTAAGAGTTGGACCAGATCCAAAATATGATCCTGAAGCCAACTACCAATGGTAAACACTTTTAAACTTCTTTTAAAATTTTAAATTCAAATATTTTTACTCTAGGAAATATGATGTTATAAGTTATCAAAAGACAATATTAATTAGTTGACATGTGTTTCCAACGCTTTTCTTTCTTTGGATAAATAATGAATATAAGCAAACCACATACTCCGGTGGTACAAAAATGAAGAAATTATAAGATTGACGTGGGCGAAACTACTTCATTAAAACGAGGATAGTAAGTAGAGCGGACTCAGAAGTGGACAAACATTATGGGACACTGGCATGCAAAGGAATGTGTACTTATAATCCCTCCCTAATCCGAACATTGATCTACTTCACGTGCCATGTAGATGTAGGTCCTTAATTATGAGAGCAACTACAACTGCGACCCCCACTAGGCTGTTATCGGATCGGGAGAACCGAGATCCGTTTGATATTCGGCCCAAAATTCCTTTTTATTTTTTTGCGTCCGATAAGATAGCGGTTTGGAAACTGGTAAAAACAATTAACGGCATCCGAAATTTAACGGGCGGGTAACGTACGCGATAAAGTACCAATAACTTATTCGATGTTAATCTGTAGATATTATATTATTGATTTTTTACCTTTTTGAAGGTTTTTTCCAATTGCATATGTTTTTATCGGATATACCTCGAAACGGTTTGGATAGATATCCACCCGATAAGTTACCGGAACAATACCGGTCCAAAAAATATGTGTGTATGGTTAACTATCCGGACCGGTAACCTTCGGCCGGTTCACAGGAGAGTGGGATAACCGGACCGGTAACAGCACTACCCACCCCTCCCCCACCCAATTCCAATGAAAGTGTCTACAATCATGTCCCCGGAGCATAGCTCAGTGGTAAAGAGTCTTGGTGTTGTGGTGACCCTCTTACCTCTTCGTTTGGTGTGGTTTCAATTCCCTTTGAGGTTGATTCTCAAATGAAAATGGTGTACAAGAAAACTAAAGTACCTCTAACTATTGAGTCACATCCCCACACTAGTGCTAACCTCCAACATCAATTTCGAAGGTATCGAAACTCTTACTTTCAGGATCTCAAATATCCTTAAAGTTTAAAAGTGTCTACAATCATTATAATCATTCCGACGATTACATTTATCACAGTCAAAGAAGATAGCATTAATAAAGTCCAGATAACAATGCAATATATTTTAAATTCTAAAAAGACCCAGTACATGCGGGTAGCAATAAAAACATTACAAAATCTTTCTTTTTCTGATAATTATCGATGATTAAAAAAACATTACAAATTTTTTTGGAGTCCATTATAGATCGCATTCCATCATTCACCTGTCTTTTTGATTTCCTCAAAATATTCATCATGTTATACTTGAGAAAACAAACGGTCATCAGTGAGAAAACAAACCATATGTCGAATTCTTTGTGAAGATATATAAAATATTGAAAGTTGGATCAATTATATTTCTTAAAGATTTATTTTACTTGTAGCAGCAATAGTTAGTAAGTTTTGTTATTAAACCTAATATCACCTTAATCGTTAGTAAAGGTTTAAAGTGTAACATCTAAATCACTCTTTTTCATTATTACTAAATAGTATTTGAATTATATAACAAATCAAACAAACTTTCGTTTCATTAAATCTTATTGTTATTCGTAATTTATAAACTCCCCTTTATGTCTGTGGTTCCTTGGCCGATCAAATACTAAACCACATTTATATTTTCATTCGATGCAGGTTGGACGGCGATGGGTACGTATATTTACTTTTTTAAATTATTCAATAAAATTTTTTTATTTATGAGTTTCAAGTCGAGATAATATTTTTCCCTTACACATAGCTAGATGTATTAAATTCACGAGAAAATCGCAGAAATGGTTTATTTCTTGATAGTATGACCAAGTTGCACTTTGGTCCCCAATAGTTATGCAGTTGCACGTTTTTCCGAAAGTGGTAAAAAAGTTGCACTTTAGTCCCCACGTTAACTTATCCGTTAACATTTCAGGTTTAGGCATTAAAATTAGGGTAAAAATATAATTTTTAAGACTTAAAGTTGATTTTTTGTCCCAATTAGTGCCAAAATGAAACTCCACAACCCTAATTAAGATGAGGAAGAAAGAGAGTACAGTTTTGGCCGGAGGGGGTTGTCGAGTTTCATTTTGGCACCAATTTGGGCAAAAAATCAACTTTAATTATTAAAAATTATATTTTTACCCCAATTTTGACTCATTAACCTGAGATGTTAACGGAAAACTTGACGTGTAAACTAAAGTGCAATTTTTTGGTCAATTTTGGGGACTAACATGCAATTCAATCATACTATCGGGAACCATTTCGACAATTTGCTCTTAAATTCAGCAAAAACTTCGGTGACTAGATTGAACAAACTACAATGAATATTACTAACCGATTAAATAAATTCTTCTCCATCTCAATATGTAAGACACATTTTAATTTTTTGCATCACATTTTGAAATCTTTGACGATGAACTCTTATTGACAATAAGATATAATATAACCATTGCGATCTTTTTAGATTCTTTTCAATATATATATTTTACAAGTGTCAATGTTTTGTAATTATTACGCATGTAGAACGACAGATATTTACGTTTTAACCCGCCTTTTAGTGACCGAAAAAATCAAAACGAGTTTTACATTTTGGGATGGAGGGAATAATAGTTGTCTATATATATACTAATATTGTTAGGGCTTGAACCCTTACGTTGTTTTTCCTCTTTGATGATCTTGATTGGAGCTTTTAACTTAGAGTAAGTTCTTATGGAACGTTTATTGAAATATTTATATCTAAAAATGATATTTATAAAAATTGGAATGTTTCAAATTTCATCTCATAGTATTAACGGGGTAAAAGAGATCTTTAAAGTATTTTGAATCGTGAAAATTGAAGTTAAAATGAAGGTAATTAAGGTAAAATTAAAATTGACAATATATAGTAACATGGGTGGATTAGTTATAAAATCATAATTTTACCTCCAAAATAAAGTCAGATTGTATTTTGACCGTGAAAACTAATAGAACTATATATTAGTTAGGGGACTAAACTACAATAATACCTTCGTCAATATTTGGGACCAAGTTGCTACAATTCAATTATTTGGGATGGAAGTGCAACTCCTTCCCACATTCTATGACCATTTTGGCATTAAACTAATTTTTTATGAATGGAAGTTATTGTATTTATTAAAATATGATCATGAGTTTAATTAAAAATTACTTCTATATTATTTTTGGGGTATTTAGTCAATGCTTTAAATCTTAATTATTCATGTGGTTGCTTTTATTTTGTTTACTTTCGCCCCTTACATGTAGAATGGTTCATGGTGTACGGATAAAGGATGGCGAAGCAAGGTACTCATCACATTATGTCAAAAATTCACGCTTTCTACAAGAAAGTCAATTTGGAAAAGCTACAATGGTTAAAGTAATGTCACTTAATTTCTACCATTTCAATATAATCTTGAATCTTTTTTATTTTTTATTACGTAACTTGTTATTACCGTCGAAAAATGAATTTTTTTTTTCTTATCATTTGTTCCAATTCAATACGAGCATTAGGAAACTCGTTTAACCATTTAATAAGTTGAACTCCAAGTATTACATAAATAGGTAGTATATATCATGAAATAAGAGGGCTAATGAATAGAAAGATATAGCTTACTACGTTTTATTTCTTATCTAATATCCAATATTTTATTTTGTAAAAATAATAAATTTGTAACATTATATATTTTAATGTGAACGAAATGCAGTATGGAGATCTAATAGGAGCTTACGGAACCTTTGTGGTTTTTACCCAATTACTCAGAGAAAGACTTAAGGTGTTAGATATGTCTTTTGGATACACTACAAGTAATGTTGGTGTAGTCTATCATGCGGGAAGATTTATGGCTCTCGAAGACTTTGGAAAACCACGTAAGATTATTTTATTACATCTTTTTCGAAAAAATGTATCGTAATATATATCGAGTAATTAAGTGAGTTTATTATATGTTGTATATAGACGCAATCTCAATTAATGACGATGGAACTATGGAAACTGCTGGCATGAACGACTACAATGGAAAATTAAACCATAATTTCAACCCACATCCAAAGAAGGATGCAACTACTGGTAACATTATATACTATTTTTAGGGAATTTAATTTAGAGAGTTTTCAATATTCTTTATACGCAACGCTCTATAACTAAAGTACAATAATTTTTTTCAGGGGAAATGTTTACCATTGCACTTTCACATACTGAGCCTTATGCACACTATACAGTATACTCTAAAGAAGGAGAAATCACACACGATTTTCCACTAACAGTTTCTGGCCCCACATACATGCATGATTTAGCTATTACTGAAAATTATGTTGTGATCTTGGACAACCCTTATGTCTTCGACCCAGAGGTATTAATTAATTTTTCATAAGTAACTTGATTATTTGATGAATATAAAAGAAAGAAATTCAAGATGAAAAAGATAGATTAAGATTGTTTGAGACATCGGTCTTCAGGTAATGATGAGCAAAGATAAATGGATTTTCTCCTTTGATGCATCGAAAAAGTCCCGATTTGGTGTCCTTCCCCGTTATGCATCGGATGATAAAGATATCAAATGGTTCGAGTTCGATAGTCCGTCATTCATATTTCATACCGGTAAGCGAACAATATCATAAATTGTGGTGGAGCTTAAATGAGATATTGAAGTTATAGGTAATAGTTTTCGATTATTTAGTCCCTGATAATCAAATGAAGTTGTACTATGTGATAGTTATAGGGGTAATAGCTCCTGATATCACTTTTGGAAAATATGTCAGTTTGATCACTCATATTTCAGACCACCTATATATGATCACAAAACTGCCTCATTCGGGTTACCCCGTTAGTTTTTTCAAGGGTATTTCTATTCAAACACCTTTTTTCCTCTCATAATCCTCCAATTAAACTCTTATTTACCCATAATTTAAGTCTAATTAACACATTGACCCAATCTCTTACTTCAATAATTAGATGTGCATAAGAGTTAAATGTGTTAATTTGACTTTAATTGTGGATGAATAAGAGTTACATGGGGGGTTTATGAGAGAGAAAAATGTGTTTGGAAATACCTTCAAAAAACTGACAGAATGACCCGAATGAGATATTTTTTAAACATTAGTGATCATATTTGGTCGGTCTGAAATATGAGTGATATCAGAAGCCTTTTTCCCTAGTTAAATTTTTGCAGATTAATTTAAGAAAGTGTTGCATTATAGTCCATGGAAGTGACTCGCACATTCATTGCTATTGTTCTGGGGACTATACTGATGTTACTTTTGATGAGTAATATGCAACAATGTAACTGTTCGAAATAAATTGCAGTATGTGCGTGGGAAGAAGGAGACACAATTGTTTATCACGGTTGCAATATGGAGCCAAGTCTTAATACAATGACCGGTGAATATGATATACTTCCTGCTGCCTTCCGCAGATTTTCTAATATCACTACCGCCAGAAAGAGTAGCGATGATCCAGTCAATTTGACATTTCCCGAGCTGTAAGATTAGCAACAACCTCCTATTTATCCTCTTGCAATGTGTTATTTCAGTCTAATCATATTCACGATATCAAGTTTTGATGTATTTGCAATAATGGATTTTTTTAATTACTAGGTACAAATATACGTTTAATCTCAGAACGGGTGATAAAACTAAAGAGAAAGTAGGTGAGGGTTTCAAAGTTGACAATCCTAAAATCAACGAAAACTACATGGGAAGGTAATATGTTATTTCTCTACTTGGAAGGCGATAATTAATTGGATTTTTTAAAATCAAAAGTAATTGACAAATTATTTCTAAACGTTGGAACAAATTTTTATTTTGGTCCGAAATAGTTATATTATTGTAGATTAGTTCTCAAAAGTGACACAAGTATTGAAAAATATATATAGTGTCAAAAGTGATAAATATTGTGTCAATATCTTTTGTGGGATTATACCGCTACATCTATAGGAACTAATCTACAAGAATCTTAAATATCTCTAATTAAAATACAATTATATTCTACTATTAAAACTAAGACCAAATAAACAGTTTATCTAAGAATATATTATTTTTTTCAATTCTCAAGAAACGAGGTTCACTATTCTTATTATTAATGTAAGTAATAAATTAACCTTGTTATAATGAACTCCAGGAAAACTCGGTATGCTTACTTTAACATGTTTGATGAAATAAACGGTAAGGCATATGGATTATACAAATATGATTTTGAAGCTGGTAGAGGATCGGGATTGATATATGGATTTGGTGGGGAAGATAGCTTTTTAAGTGAGCCTGTCTTTGTTCCAAAACAAAATCCTTCTTCAGAAGATGATGGCTACTTGCTACTTTTTGCTCATGTGGAGAACAAGAAGTAATAAAAAATCATTCAAGCTTCTTTTTCTTTTTACATCAATTTTTGAAATGAGTTGAATACTAACTAAATCAATTTGTCCAGCGAAACACATTTCGTGGTGCTAGATGCTATAACTAGGCTAGTGGTTGCAACAGTTCTCATACCAAAAAGAATCCCATATGGTCTTCATTCTACCTTCGTCAATGAGGTAACACGTTTGCTTATTAATATTATTTTCCCGTTCGGCTCTTCTGTTACATGCACATTGTGCGACACTCTATGTTACACTTCCATTATTTGTTTACATACATATATACGATATTTGTCATAGTTTGAAGGATAACTTTATTTTTTTTTTTTGTAAATTAGCGATGAGGTGAGTATCGAACCCAGGACCTTCTGGTCACTGGCAAGAGCCTTTTCCACTAGGCTATTCAATTAACTCAAGGATAACTTTATTTTGAGTTTGTTATTGAGCAGGAGGAACTCCAAAATCAAGTCAAGATTTTGCCCTAAGATGGAATGAATACACTAGATGGCACAGACGCACAGTAAACTCATTATTGTTGTTGCCCATTTCAATAAAATTTCATTTTACCAAATAAATACTTTGTTTTTGGTATGTGCCTTATATGATGATTTGTAGATTCAACATATTATTTCATTTCGACAATCATATGATGATTTGTAGATTTAACATACACTTATATAATACCTGCAATCTAAAATAGTTTGATATTTATTAGTAGCACTTGATGAGTTAATCGAATGGTTCCATATCATTTGATATTGTGTCGCTCAATTAGTAATACTAGTAAGATATTACGTGCGTTGCACGTGGTAATCATTTTTTTGAAAAATTGTATGAATTTTGTTTGCTTATTTAGAGGTAAATGGAGAGTGTAAATGACTTTTACTTTCAAATAACCAATAATATTTATAGAGATTACTCTCTAAGAAAATTAATAGATGGATATCCCTATTTTTGTATAAAATAAAGGATATTTATTGAAACAAAGAGTACTTTATTATTTGTGTCACTCTCAAAAGATGAAATAATTATGGTTGTGTAACTTTCAACATTTTAGTTATGATGTTTTATTTACATTGAAGCACATATATCCGCACTTCTCTGCAAGCCTCACTTAAACCATCACATATAAAGTTTTGAGTGGTTCATGATCTTCACTGCACAGCAATCCCTCTGTCCGTGTGGCATACATAGATTAAGTCGAGGACAGGGATGGTGATAAAGTGCACAAGGTCTATTATTCTATATTGGTGAAAGCCGTTGACAATCTTGATCAGATAATCAGTCATCTTTTTGTGGTACTGGCAAGAGCACCTATAATCATTGACCATAACAGGAAACATAGAAGTAAATGAGACAACCCATTCCCAGTACTTGAGATCATTAAATTATTCCGAGTCCATAAGATTTAACAGTCATACCACAATGCTGTCATATGATAGTGAAAGTAATAACTTTTAAATATGAACTATAATTACAATGAAGGAAGTTTATAGATACAAGGTAATAAATAAAAATAAGCATTCAATAATAGTACTAATATAGATAAGAATATGATGTAAAAATTATATCAATAATAAAATTAAAATGAAAGAAACACCAAAGCCTGTTTCATTTTTATAAGTATTATACACTGAATACTCATAGGACTCTTCACCAATGTAAAAACAATTTCATATGGTATGCACTATTGCAAAAATAAATTTTGTAGCTAAAATCGAGAAGAGTGACAAAAAACGTATAAAAGAGCTTTAGAAAAATAGAGCAAAAAGAAAACGCCATCTAATGCTATAAATTAAAGACGTATAAAGTCATATATTTAATTTACTCTTAAACTTATTTTTAAATATAAATTAGGTTTTTTTTGTGTTGAATATATTAATTCATATTATTCGTTTTATCTAATTATGTATCTCTACTTTATATATTAGTTTATATAGATAGTTAATTGAATGAATCATAAACTTATTTTTAAACATCAATTATGTTTTTTATTGTGTAACTTTCGAATTGTGAAAGTTATTACCTTCATTGAATTTAATGACTTATTATTAGCATGAATTGATGAACAAAATGAAATAAATGAAGATGATTTCTTCTTCGTGTAAATTTAACTTTGCTCTATCGTGTACTTTTTAACTTTAGACGTATTAGCTATAATATTGACTAATAATTATTTAATATTTTTATCGATGGAATTCATTTTACATTAAGATATGACTAATAGACAATCAAATCTATAATTGCTTCAGTCAATAAAGTTTTAATCAATGAAAAAGAAGTAAGAAGAAAAGACTAAATAAGACATTCTTTCAAAATATTATACAAAGACAAAAGAAATTTTGGAGTTTCTGTTTTTTATGTATTTGAATTTTCACCTTACTATCGAATGATTTTTAATCTTTTTTGTTCGAAGTAATTTCATAATTTGTTATTAGCTTACACGAAAGATAAGTTGTACTATCATGACTGTTAAGTATCATATAAAATTCTAAATAGAGCAACTAATTTTTTTTTGTAACTATATGATTTTACTTAAAGTATATTAGTTCATAAAATGTAAAAAGAGCAATTGTTACACTTATTTAATTATTTGCATTTTGTACATAGATATATTAATTCATAGATTACATTATAAAAAATATACAAATATATTTTAGTTATAGTTTTAAATTTCTTCTATATATATGAAGTTTACTTAATTATTCTTCTTATATATTAGTTACTAAAATAGTTAATTGAATGACTCTTTAACTTATTTTTAAACGAAAATAGGGGGGTTGCTACAGCCGATCCTGATGCTAAATGCCTTTACTTAATCCCATGGCTTCCTTCCATTAAGTGTGAAAAGAGTGAAAAGTCATAACCTCCACACAATTTAATGAGTTATTATTGACATGAATTAAATAACATGAATATATTTATTTATACAATCATCATTTATCATTATAGAATATATTGAAATTTTCTCTAATAATGTAATTTTACTAAAATATATTAGTTTCATAAAGTTATAAATAGGGCAACTGAAAATTTCTCTAACTATATAATTGTACTTAAAATATATTAGTTCATAAAATTGTAAATACAGCTACTCGTATACTTATTTTTAATATTTTACATACATATATTAACTCATAACTATCTTTTACTTATAGTTTTTATTTTCTTTTGAATATTTGAAGTCATATATTTAATTTACTCTAATTATGTAATTTTATTTTATATACTATCTCCTAAAATAATTAATTTAACGACTCTTAAACTTAATTTTAAATATAAATTATGTTTTTTTTGTGTTGAATATATTAATTCATATTATTCGTTTTATCTAATTATGTATCTCTACTTATATATTAGTTTATATAGATAGTTAATTGAATGAATCATAAACTTATTTTTAAATATCAATTATGTTTTTTAATGTGTAACTTTCGAATTGTGAAAGTCATAACCTTCATTGAATTTAATGACTTATTATTAGCATGAATTGAATCCATAAATTTAATTTACGAAGGTTATTCCACATTAAACTAATCATAAGGAACCTATATTATTAGTTATAAAAATAATTATATTTAAATTATTAAAAAGCAAAACTTATGAAATTTTTAAACTAATCTAAAGTACTAAAAGAATAATATTTATGTTCAACATGTACTAAAAGTTCATAAAATGATTAAATATATTATTAGTTATCAAAATCACTAATGACATTTGAGAGAATAGAAATCGCCTTATTTCTTTCACTTTTTTTGTAGGACTAAGATAAAAATATTTATATTTAACATGTTTTATGATAATATGAAAATGCCATGTGTTTCTTTCATTTTTTTGTAGGACTAAGATAAAAATATTTACATTCAACATCTCTTATGATAATATGAAAATATTACAAAATTCAAATAATTATTAAATATATTATAAGTAATGAAAATAAATAACTAATGTCACTTGAGAGAATAATATAATTAGCACATGAAGATAGACAACAAAAAACGAATTCAACTTAATTTTTCAAATAATATAATTTATATTCATACCCCATCATAAGGTCCCCATGTCTATGAAAATTACATTATCTTCAATTTAAAACAAAAGATAAATGCTATGAAAAATACATAAATTTACACGACAAGAAGAAATCATCTTCATTTATTTCATTTTGTTCATCTTCATATCTTCTTCTGGTCTTCATATGAGAATATAATCATCACCCAGTAGTTGATCAGTCACTCTAGCCACAAGAAAGAAAGGTATTAGTAATGTTGTTGAAAATAAATAACTAATGTCACTTGAGAGAATAATATAATTAGCACATGAAGATAGACAACAAAAAAAGAATTCAACTTAATTTTTCAAATAATATAATTTATATTCATACCCCATCATAAGGTCCCCTTGTCTATGAAAATTACATTATCTTCAATTTAAAACAAAAGATAAATGCTATGAAAAATACATAAATTTACACGACAAGAAGAAATCATCTTCATTTATTTCATTTTGTTCATCTTCATATCTTCTTCTGGTCTTCATATGAGAATATAATCATCACCCAGTAGTTGATCAGTCACTCTAGCCACAAGAAAGAAAGGTATTAGTAATGTTGTTGAAAGAAAATGAACACAACATATATGAAACAAAATGCACCCTTCGCACTCTGAATAAAAAACTTTTACAAGTATTTCTTTTACAAAAGAAGAAGTTTGAAATAAGTGTGACATACCTTGTTAAGAAGATCAAGTAAGGCTTCACATTAAGAATTTATCTCGGATGCCTTTGGAGAAATCATCTTAGGTTATCCTGCGATTATAGAGAAGCACAAAACCATAAATTAACAACAAAACAATATCATCGTGATAACAATTCTCAAATTCTAAATAAACTTGATTACATGTACAAATATGTATATGAAGTCATCTTGCCAAGTAAAATTCATCGAATTGACATTCTAGAATATGACACACCTCATTCGTATATTAAGATGTAATAAGACACATGATATTTATAATGATTTGTGTAATGGTGTTACTTATAAAGAGTAACTTAGTTACCCCACTATGTTTTTACTTTAAGACCATTAAATATTATTCAAAATAAAATACTTATTCTCTAAGCTGAAAAGTCATTCTAGTATCATTTTTACTTAAATAAAACGTTACTTGAATTATTGTTATATGGTAACTAAATAAAAATATTTCATATTTATATTATTTAATCATGAAACAGTTAGCATACTTATAAACTAATGCTTATTTCATAAAGTAAATAATCTATCATTCATGCTAATGGAGAATCAATATTCTATTTAAAATACGTGACTACATTCTTATTTTTATAAGTATTATAAATTATATTGTACCCATCTCTTTAACTTCCCATTAAAAGATATATACAATTGAAAAATTAATATTAATATCTATATATTATTTCATGATGTACATATCTCTTCAGCTTCTCATTAAAACATATATAGTATTTGAAGGTGCTATTGTTCTAGAATATGACACACCTCATTCGTATATTAAGATGGAGTAAGACACATGATATTTATAATGATTTGTGTAATGGTGTTACTTATAAAGAGTAACTTAGTTACCCCACTATGTTTTTACTTTAAGACCATTAAATATTATGCAAAATAAAATACTTATTCTCTAAGCTGAAAAGTCATTCTAGTATCATTTTTACTTAAATAAAACGTTACTTGAATTATTGTTATATGGTAACTAAATAAAAACATTTCATATTTATATTATTTAATCATGAAACAGTTAGCATACTTATAAACTAATGCTTATTTCATAAAGTAAATAATCTATCATTCATGCTAATGGAGAATCAATATTCTATTTAAAATACGTGACTATATTCTTATTTTTATAAGTATTATAAATTATATTGTACCCATCTCTTTAACTTCCCATTAAAAGATATATACAATTGAAAAATTAATATTAATATCTATATATTATTTCATGATGTACATATCTCTTCAGCTTCTCATTAAAACATATATAGTATTTGAAGGTGCTATTGTATTAGTTTAATTTGATTATATGTGATTAGTTTTTATTTTGATATAATTACTATTAGAGAAAGTTGAATTGGCTCATCAAAGTCATGATCCTAATATTACACTAAATAATACATGTAATTACATTTATTATGTAGGAAATGATAACACTAATAACGGTAGTGATGTACCTTCTCTGAGTTATCTGCATTCGAAGGAATTTTGTTAATTTGAATATCAATTTATTACTTCATAATGTACTTATCTCTTCAGCTTCTCATTAAAAGATATATACAATTGAAAAATTAAATCAATAGTAATATATGAATGGGAAGGGGTAAAATAGTCTTGACAAAATGTGGAAGAAACACCTAAGGGTGTTGGCTCTTTTATAAGTATTATAGATTTGATGAGTTAATTGAATAGTCTAAATATTTATTAGTGACCAAAATGTCATATTTCAAAACCCATCTTATGGGTAATTTATGTATATAAAAAATAGCACCAGTTGACCTATTGGTACTTGGTAGGGGTTAGTTACAAATTTGAGAAAGTCATTAATTTAAACTATATTTAATCTACACTATATTTAATTGGGGAAGGGGAATTAGTTTCTTTTTGTGAAGCCTCATGTTCCATTTTTTCTACATTTTAGCTAACTACCCATCATATTCATTTTTTCTTTTTTTTTTTAATTATACAAAAAATAAGATGAAATTTTTTAATATTTTTTTTATCATATAAATATAAATTAAAAAGATCTTCCGTTTAATATCCATATTTAGTACTCCCATATTTGTATTTTTCAAAATTCAACTATATCTTAAATTTTTAATGAGATATTCGAATTTTTTTTCTTTATGTTTTTTGTATGTAATAATTTTTATATATGTTATCTTTTTGTGTATGAACAATGATTTCAATGTGGAATTCGGCATAATGCGCTACATAGAACAATTACTGGGACTAGCTATATCCGCAGTCTGACCATTAAATTGGACGAAAATACAATTTATAAATTTATTGAGACCAAAATACAACTTGCACATATAATGGTAGCATTTGAAACAGGGAAGAGTTGGTCCTTTTGTAAGACATGTTGCGAATGCAAAATGTAGGAACTAACCTACAACAATATAAAGATCTTGGACGATTAAAATATAACTTTATCCCACTAAGACCAAATAAAGAACTATCTCAACACTACATTAGAATATATTTTTTTCAACACGACGTTCACTATTCTTATTATTTGATATGTTGATGAAGAATAATGTAACAAAATTAACCTTACAATAAACTCCAGGAAAGTTCGGTATGCTTACTCTCACTTGTTTGATGAAACAAATGGTAAGCCATATGCATTATACAAACATAATCTTGAAGCTGGTGGAGGACTCGGAGTCACTGTGCCAATTGATGGGGAAACTAGCTTTTTGAGTGAGCATGTATTCGTTCCAAGGCAGAATCCTTCTTCAGAAGATGATGGCTACTTGCTCTTTTTTGCTCATGTCGAGAACAAGAAGTAATAAAAAAATCATTTAAGCTTCTTTTTCTTTTTACATCAATGAGTTGAATACTAATTAAATTCAATTTGTGCAGCGAAACACATTTTGTGGTGATAAATGCTCAAACTATGACAGACATAGTTGGATTAGTTCACATACCAATAAGAATCCCATATGGTCTTCATTCTATCTTTGTCAATGAGGTGACACATTTAATTTGCTTATTACCTCACGTGACCGGCACATGTCATTTTTCAGGGGTAATTTAGTCATTTCAAGTCCTTTTTCCAATTTTTTTTTTCAAAAAAAAAAATCAAAAAACAAGTGAGGTTGATTTAGAAATATAAGTGATCAACAAGGACCCTTTGAAACATAAGTGATCAACCGAGACCCCAACCCAAACGTAAGTTCCCTTATAATGTAAAAATCACAACAGATTAAGTAAAGAATAAAATGTACATTGATTGTTAGAGATAAATATGTATCATTAAGTTGAACTTAAAAATAAAATGTATAAAATAATTATTGTAAAATAAGGATGGAGGAGTATTATCTCTAACAATCAATGTACATTTTATTCTTTACTTAATGTGTTGTGATTTTTACATTATAAGGGAACTTACGTTTGGGTTGGGGTCTCGGTTGATCACTTATGTTTCAAAGGGTCCTTGTTGATCACTTATATTTCTAAATCAACCTCACTTGTTTTTCGATTTTTTTTTTGCAAAAAAAAAAAATTGGGAAAAAGACTTGAAATGACTAAATTACCCCTGAAAAATGACATGTGCCGGTCACGTGAGGTAATTAGGTGATAATTAACAGATTTTAGGTCTAAAATACCAACTGAGACTCAATTTAGAAACATAAGTGATCAACCAGGACCATTTGAAACATAGGTGATCAACCGAGACCCCTACCCAAACATAAGTGATCATCCTGGTCATTTGCCCTTATTATTATTATTAATAAGTTTACATACCTATGATATTTTTCATAGTTTGATTTGGAGGATAAGTTTTGAGTTTGTTATTGTACACAGGTGGAACTTCAAAATCAAGTCAAGATGTTGCCATAAGTTGGAATACGCTATGTTGCACAAGACCCATGGTTGTTTAATTTGTTGCCCATTTCAATAAAATTTCGTATATATTGTCTCGATTTCATATTACCAAATAAATACTTTGGTTTTAGCATCTACCTGGATATTTGGGTGGTCATATCATATCATATCATATGCAAAGTTCGTAGTTGTAACTTGTAACAATGATTTCAATGTGAAATTCGGCAATAATGCATGTACTGTATGTGTTATTTTCTTCTTCAATTCAATGTGCGAGTTTTACTCATTGATCATGTCACGAGCGATAATAATACTATTTTCTTCAAGTTTGGATAGTGCCTAAGACTTGCACGTTAATTTTCGATAATGGCACGATAACTTATAGATTCAACAGTATTATTTCATTTATAAAAATTCCGTATCACTTTTCCTTTCCTCTAATCCGCATAATAGTTCATCACCAATCCAACACTTAACCACTCAAATGCTTTGGTTACTGTAATAAACACTTTTTTCTCCCTTACCCCTAACCAATATAAAACCGTACAAATTTTTTATTAAGAGGAAACCTTGCCTGGCCTGAATCAAGAAAATGGTGATCGTAGAAAACAAATGTTTGTTGTAGAAGAAAGTAGATCAAATACACACATGGCACAAGCAACCTATATATATATAGACTTATTACCCTACCAGCTAAGCCAATAAAAGGCTGACAACAAATAAAAAATACAAGTCAATTCTTAGACCACCCCACAACAACAAACACAATAAACTCACTTTATTCAGTGACACGTCAATATTAAACCCACTTAAACCCTAAATAGAACTCAGCTTTCACAGCAAGGGTTTATTCAGGGTTTTATTCACTTTCTCTCCCTTCCACATCAGATTATCATATACCCCACCATATATTTACTTATCTCATTATTTATACATATGTTATCGTTAATATTATAATCTTTATATTTATTTATTTTTATAATATTTTAATTAATATTTAATTACAATTAATTAATTCATTACAATAAAATCTAAATTAATTAAAATAAAAATTTAACATTTTATTAAGACAAACACAAAATATTGCAAAGATGGATTAGCGAAATGTGTAAAAAAAAACTTTTTTTTTGTGTCCAAATGAAGCAAACTTGGGATCTATTTATAGATCTCGAAAAATAATAAATTTTGATATATTTTTTATATTTTTATTTTAATGAATTATTGTCTAAATAACACATTTATTAAATAAGGGGAAAAAATGAAAAGCACCCAAGGGGGCGCTGCCACGCAGCCCCCTGCAGGTTGCGTGGCAGCTCCCCATTGGCTGCTTTTTGCGCGCGGGTCCCACATGAACTCCAAATAAATCAGATTCATTGAATAAATCCCACAATGAACGAACCCCAAATGAACTCTTGCTGTGTGTAATAAACCCCAAGAAAACACTCCAATAAACCCTTGCTGTGGGTGGTCTTATGTATTAACTAAATTAACCTCGCTCTATCTCCTTCAACCATGTTGTTTTCAACCTTCTTTTCCAACTCACAATGCCACATAGCCTCACCCACCCCACATCCGCCATCAGTCCATTGATCACTATCAATTTCAACCACCGTAATCACCATTGTTAATTTACAGCCAAACTCCTTATGTAACAACTAACGAGATTCAATTCTAGTACATGTTCCTATTATTTTGATAATATCACGCAAGCACCAAAACTCAAAACATCTAGTTGTAAACTTGAATTTGAAGTTATTCTCGCCCAAACTTTCAAACTAAATTTGTAAACAGAAATGCTCACCATATTATTAGATTTAAGCTTGGAGGGTCCATGGACCATGATGCTAATGAGTTTGAGCTTTAATAATATCATCAGTAGTTTGATGAGATAGAGATCTTCCAAATGAACGAAGTTTGTCCATTGATAGCAGCAACCGAGAACGCCACTCAATCTAATCGTTGTCAAAAGTTAATGATCTAACTCGAGTTTTTTCTACCATATCTTTCACCACGAATGATTAAAAAATTTAACTCTTAAATAAATGCAATGTTGTATGTAATTGCTCAAATAGTCAGTAGTAAGTGGGCCATTGTTGGGTGCATCAGGTACTGTACCCACTTGAAACTTCATCATTGGTACTTGTACCCAAATTGTATTATAACAATGGTACAATACCACATATTTATCCTAAGTTAACAATTTCATTAATTGTTAACGGTTAAAACTTTCTTTTGGAGTATTTTTGTAATTTGCAACAAACAATAATATTTTGAACATTATGTCTTCTTCCCTACCCTCCTCTCCTCACCTTACGAAACCTACCTCAAATACTACACTATAAAATAAGAGGGTTGCGTTTATGTATTTGCCCCAAAGTATTATTTAAATTGCTAGTAATGTTAAGCGAAGGATAGATTTATATTTTCTTTACCCATCAACAATTATAGAAATCATTACATTTCCGCACTTATATTAGGGACTATTTGAGCCTCAGTATCACTTACTAGAAGCAAAGTGCAAGAGTAACTTAATAGGATGAGTAACCCAAGATTTCATATATTGATCCGGAGGACATCGACTTTCGATGTGGGCATCTTAACACTCCCCCTCACGTGTAACCCGATCGTCGGCCGAATTTTCCTCGCCAGTGTTATCTGTCGGAACAACAGCGGCAGGGTTACACGTGCCTCATTAACTCGGGGTTGGCCCATGATACCATGTTAAGAGTCTATGGATTTCATTCTAATATCAGTTGACAATCAAGGGAGTAGCCAAAGATCTTATATATTGACCCGGGACGACATCGACTTCCGATGTGGGACGTGCATCTTAACATTATACTTTCCATTATAAGTACAAGATAAATGTTGAAATGGTCTTAGATAGTATGTGCAAGTTGTACTTTAGTCTCTATAAATATTCCATTTGCGCAAGCTTAGTCCCTCTTTTTTGGGAGACGTTAAATTTTGATTGAAAGAGGGACTAAAGCGCACTCTTTCGACCAATATGAAGGACTAAAGTGCACATTTTAAGAAATATTTAAGTTTTGAAAAATCAATTTTGGCCCTATTTTTGTCAACATTTAACGACTCTGTCAAAGGAAGGACTAAACTGCACCTATTACGCCAATATCAGGAACCATTTGCGCAGACCATGCAATTATTAAGACTAAATTGTAGTTTGCACATATTATTTGGAACTATTTTAATCATTTTTCTAAGGATAATGCACATGCTTTCTAACTAGGAGTATTATTTATTTTCAACTAAAACCCCAAGTACAATAATACTCAATTGAATTTCGACAGCATGATTATTAAAACACTAATTAAACACCTCAATCTAACCGTCCTAAATATTTTAAGGGCCATGCCTACACATTCAAGTTACTAGAATCCCCTTCGAAATGTGAGAATAAAGAATTTAACAATTTTAAAAGGTTAACTTTTGTAGAGAGAAAAGTTAGAAAATGACACTTGTAGATAGAGAGAAACTAATTAAGATTTAAATGAATTGAAAGTTCTTGATAAGGAAATTGTAGAATGGTATTCAATTTATTTTTTAAAATGATGAGGAAATTATAAAATGGGAATGTGGTGTGGTATTCAGTTTATTTTAAAAAATGACGAGTACTGTATATAAGTATCACACATAAATAGAGAAAATTGGAAGTATACCACTAGTCAATCACCTTATTTGCTTAGGAGGACAATTCTTTTTTTATTTGAAGTTTACCACATTTTAAAAGCAAAATGACTATTTTACCCCTCATTAAATGAGAAATTTCTAACACACCCAAATGGATCAAAATGCTCTATTTTCTACATCTCACATTCATTTCCTCACTTTCTTTCTCTTTCTACCTCCTTCATTTTCTCTCAAGTCTCTCCCGTCTCTTAAGTCTATGAACTCTCTGAAAACACAACAACGTTCATATCTTCATCTCCAACATCATATTCACCATCATCTCCATCAAAATCTTCACTTTCATTTTCTTCAACTTTTTTTTCCTAGGATAAACTTCATTGCAACAGATTTGAGGTTCTTATGTTTTAGATCTGATTTCAAAGTTCCATGGAGGGGAAGAAAGGTAAAAAAAAAAATATATTTTTGCTGTGTTTGTACGATAAAATACATTAAACTTCAATAAAATACAATAAAACCCAATAAACTTCAATATAATACAATAAAACACAATAAACTAGAATAAAACACAATATAACTCTACTTCGTGTATTGCTTTCAGATGTTCTTGTCTTGGTCAAACTTTCTTGTTCATGTTCTTGTCTTGCTTATACTCCTTCATGTTCTTGTCTTGCTTATACTCCTCACGCATTAACTTCAAACTTTCTTTAGACAAAATATATTTGAATTGTTCAAAGTCAAATAAGCCCTGTTGTTAATCCGTAACTTAGACTGAGCCATAACTCCTGTCAAGAAAATGTATAAAATTAATACCAACAAGCATTAAAAATTCTAGTTATAATGTGTTCTGGGTTGTTATAATCTATTATATCTAGTTATAATGTGTTCTATTCGAGTATAATATGTTATAATGGGTTATATTCGATTATAACATATTATAGTTAAACTAGAGCACATTATAACTAGATAGAACAGATTATATCTACTCAAAATACATTATAATCATTTCGCCTATAATAATCACTTAGTAGCACACATCAAGATATAATCTATTAGCACTCAAGTAGGACTCATTATAATCACCAAGAACATATTATAATCGAATAGAAGATATTATAATCATTATAATCACCAAGAACACAAGATATAATTTGTTCGAACATATTATAACCACCAAGAACATATTATAATCAATTAGCACTCATTATAATCGTTCAGACCACATTATAATCATTTAAATCACATTATACTCATTTAGAACGCACTATAATCATTTAAAACACGTTATAATCAGTTAGAACACATTAAAATCATTTAAAACACATTATACTCATTTAAAACACATTAAAATAAGTTAGAGCACATTAAAATCATTTAAAACAGATTATAATATAATTTTAATGTGTTATAATTTGTTATAAACAACATACTAGACACCAACAAAAATTATTGTGTTATAAACAACCTAATACATATTAAACAGCGCCATACAACAAAATTTATGATTTAAACTACATTTCATGGGAAATGTAGCTTTATAACTTGGAAAGTTTCAAAAATCCAAGATTTTGCTCAAAACAAAGCCACCATTTTGCTCAATAAACAACCACGATTTTGTTACAAAAACACTCAGAATTTTGCTAAAAGAAAGCCAACATTTTGCTCAAAGCTAAGCCACCATTTTGCTCCAAAACAACCCAATATTTTGCTCAAAACAAAGCCACAGTTTTGCTCCAAACACATAAACGATTTTGCTCAAAAAGTAACGATTTTGCTATAAAAAAGTAAATCGATTTTGCTTTAAAAAAACCCATCATTTTTCTCCATGCATCCTTCATCCTCGAAGCACACGAAAATTACAACAAGAACAACAATAATTAAAGAATCAACTAGAAAATTACCAAAAACAAACGAAAATTTCAAAGAGAACACTAACTTCAACTAATTTATTTCATTTACTTACCGAATTTGCTCAAAAGATAACAATTTTGGGGGTGATTTAGAAGAGAACTCCTAGAGAAAATCCAAAGTTTTGTTTCTAGAGAGAAGTATTGGGTGTTGTGTTTTTTTGGGTGGGATGTAAGAAAGTAGGTGGGATATGAAAATTTGTAAGGTGAATGTGATATATGTGATTTGATGTAATAAAAAAGTGAGATTCAAAAATAGATATTGGTAGATATGGACTAAGGGGTAAAATAGTCAATTCATTCTCCAAATGTGGTAAACTTCAAATAAGAAAAGAAGTGTCTTCCTTAGCAAATATGATGATTGACTAGTGGTATTCTGCTAATTTTCTCCACATAAATATATAACTAGGGTTGAAATCGAGCCGAATAATAACATATTCGAATTCGGCTCGACCATTGTGAATGTAACATCTCGGCTCGGCTCGGATGAGGCTTTGAAACAAAAGGCTCGACTCGAATCCAATAAATTGCACTTTAACCTCTATATTTGATTTAAGTTCCTAATAAACTGTACTTTAACCTCTATATTTGTATTTCATAACTAAGAGACCTCATATTTATTTTATTCCTAAAATTAACCCCAAGGATAATATATATATATTGGAATACATAATTTTACATGGTCCAGCCAAGAATAATAGCTCCCGAATATCCAAAAATAAGGCTCGACTCTACGTTTAATTTCTCGAATCGAGCCACCCCGAACCGAACTTTGTTTCAGGTTAGTTTACAGTCGTGTGTATAACTTTGGATTATCTCTCCATATATGATTTAATTTTATATTAGTAAAAGATGAGTGCAATAAATTGATTGTGTGGGGAACCACGCCCTATATAACCAGCTTTTATATATCGCTATATCTTAAAAATTGATATAATAATCACAATAGTTATTAATATTTAAATACTATTAAATTTATCTAGTTTATTACGTACTCATTCTTTGTCAGAATCATTAAATCATTCTGACTTGTTATACTTGAACTTCTGAATTTGTACATATATTCTAACATATTTATATTAGAAAGAAAATTTATTTTAATTATTGTTATTGGCAGCAAAAAATCATACTCCCTCCATCTCTAAATGATGGAGTCATTTGCTTTTCACGGTCTCCAAGACACCACTTAAAATATAAATATTTTTAATTTTACATGTGAAAAAATTATAAGAACTTGATATTTTAAAAATATATATCGAAACGAATCTAACAAGATCTAATTTAACTATATTATTTATTATCGGCTAATGATAATTTACGGTCAAAATATCCAAAATTTGATTCAAAAAGTCAAAATGCCTCCATCATTTAGGGATGGAGGGAGTATGTAGTTATATCTCTATGAGCTATCTCAGCAAGCCAATAACTATTATAGAGCATCTTTAATAGGATATACTACCAAAGAGGCAGGCAATGCATTATTTAGAAAAGGATAAGTGGTAATAAAATGCATGTGACTGTTTGCAAGATACATCCAAACTCGATTATATTACTCGACAGAAGATAACATAAAATTTGGAGATGATGTTGTCCTTACAGAAAACAATGTTTAAAACCGCATTCGCGTGGTTTACGAACTTTCAATTATCCATAGGTGCTACCCACCCCACTTTAAAAAAAATTAAAAGTACGCTAATAACTCCTCATTGATGTGTATATTCCTATGAAAAGATATATTACTCCTTCCGTTCCTAAATAATTGATACATATATGTATATTTTGATTTTACATGGTTAAACTTTAGGAACTTTATGATCAATAATTCTCAATAACCAATAAAAAATAATATAATCATATGATATCTTGTTAGATTCGTCTTAATATATATTTTTGAACTATCAACTTTTTATAATCTTTTTATATGTAGAATAAGAAATATTTATGTTTGAAATCGTGTTTTGTTGACCATGATCAAAATGTACCAATTATTTAGGGACGGAGAGAGTATTATTTTCGATGTTCAAATCATCAGAGTGTATGTTCAACAATTGAATTTGTAAAAGTGTTACCTGATTTTGGGATTGTGGAAAAAAGTTGTTAAAATAGTCTCACTTAATATGTGTAAATTACACTTTATTTAGTCGCATTAAATATATGATATGTGGAAATGGTTCTTGATATTGACACATAAAAGGTGCAGTTTAGTCTTTCTTTCGATGAAGACGTTAATGTTTAAGGGAAATATGGCAAAAATAAATTTCTTAAAACTTAAGTATTTCTTTAAAAATGTGCAATTTCATTAGTCCTCGATATTGGTCGAAAATGTGCATTTTAATCCCTGTTTCCATCAAATATAACGTCTCTCTCGAAAAATGGACTAAAATAGACATATCTTGGACAATTTACACATACCAAACATTTGCAGAAATCAAAGTACAACTTACACATATTGTCTCAGCCCGCTTCAATAATTATTTATTATAAACACAAAAATAACACGAGGCTTTTGTCATCCCGTCGTTACTCATTGGCTCGTTCTTCATCTCATGTATTGGAAGTTTTATTTCTCACCTTTACACCCTTCCTAAATATGTCCTTTTCATTTCTCCTTGCATGCAGGCTCACTGCATGACCTCAAGCCTTGCAAAGAAGATATAAGTCGACTGTACCCTTCAGGGCCGGTCCTAACATTTAGGGAATTCAGTGCGAAAACAAAAAATTGATCCCCTTTTATTAAAGAAATAAAATTGGGACTTTGCCCGGCACGAGTCTACTTTTGAAGTGGTCCTTAGCGGGTGTTAGAGCAAATTGCTGAAATGGTCCCCGATAGTATGATCGAGTTGCACTTTGGTCCCCAATAGTTACACGGTTGCACGTTAGTCCCCGAAAGTGGTCAAAAAGTTACACTTTAGTCCCCACGTCAAGTTTTACGTTAACATTTCAGGTTTAGGAGTTAAAATTGGGGTCAAAATATAATTTCAAAGATTTAAAGTTGATTTTTTTGCCCCAGTTGGTGCCAAAATGAAACTCCACAACCCCCTCCCACCAAAATTCCCTTTTTTCTTCACCCAAATTAGTGTTGTGCAACCTCATTTTAGCACCAATTGGGGCAAAAAATCAACTTTACGTCTTAAAAGTTACATTTTTACCCCAGTTTTAACGCATAAACCTGAAATGTTAGCGGAAAAGTTGACGTAGGGACTAAAGTGCAACTTCTTGGCTACTTTCGGGGACTAAAGTGCAACCGTGTAACTATTGGGGACCAAAGTGCAACTCGGTCATACTATCGAGGACCATTTCAGCAATTTGCTCGCGGGTGTTACGATACACAATTAGAATAATAAAGTCTTAAAGCATTAAATCTATGTGATAATGTGAAGGAACAATTAAAAGACTAAAGTTTTTTTTTAAAATTTTATAGTATGTTCATAAAGTAGTACACAGTGTAATTCAATTGGAATCATAAAAATTACTTAGTATTATATAAGTGTATATAGGAGCATAAAATGCATTGCTAAAATTATTCTTTATATAATAAAAGTTATTTAATATTACAAGTATATTATTCTACAATATACATTATTCTAAAATTTTATAACATAATCAAAGAATTCACATACAATCTTATTACTTTAAATATTATAATAATATATTACTAAAAATAAATAACTTATATTGCTTAAAGAATAATATATAATTGCATCTCATGTTGTTACACATAAATAACTGATAATATTTTAATAATATAGTAAATATAGTACCAATTAGTTTTAGAGTTGAATCGTAAAGACTCTTAACATTATACCAACAATAAGTTGCATATACTCTTCTAGTGTAGATAAGCAGGGGTAGATATACCAATTTTAAAATGGTGAGGTTCGATACCATATTAAATACTTTCAACGGTCTAAAAATATATACTGATATTTCTACTTCATTTTTCTCGATGTCGAATCTAAATGATTATCTAGAACAACTCATAGATTTGGATAGTTTGGACGAAATGAAAATAATGACCTCTAGTTTGGTACAAAAATTAGATTATTTACTGAGCACTTTATCCATATAATACTGGATACATGTTGTGTCTAAAAAGATAAATTTAATATTATTTGGGTAAGCTATTTATAAAAAATGAAGTGATAATAAGGTCATATTAATATTATAAAACATTGTCAGATATTTTCAATATTTTATATTATAAAATAAAATTGTTGGGATATATTATATATTTATAAATAAAATTTGTGGGTGTAATAAGCTAATTAAGAGCAATTAATGAGGAGTTCAAAAAAATATGAAACATTAATAACGATCAAATTATTGAATTGATTTCCCGAAAGTGGCTCAGGTTGCCTTTTCGTCCCCGAAAGTACAAAAGTTACAAATCAGACCACGATATTGGCCAACAGTTGCAGATTGGTCCAAAAGTTACAAATCAGACCACGATATTGGTCACGATATTATGGGTGGGTTTATTATGCTGATGGTGAATCAATGAGGATTGAAGATTTGGGAGATGTGAGTCTGAAGCTATCAAATGCTTTTACTTGAAAGTTGACGAAGGTTAAACATGTACCCAGACTTATTAAGAGTCTGATTTCGTTAAGTCAATCCGGATGGTGATGGTTATAAACAACCTTTAGTGAGGGTAATTGGAAGGTAGCTTATAAAGTTATGACTGTTACTAGGGGACAAGACGTTTAGTCATTGAATTTGACTAGAGGGGTCTAGAGGATGCTAGCCCCCCTTGAAAGTTCTAAGAAGACGAAGTTGTGGCACAATCTTTTGGATCACATGAGCAAGAAAGTTTTGACAATTATTAACACCAATAATCTAATGCCTAATTGGAAGATAATTGATGATCATATGTGTGAGAGTCATGTTTTGAGAAAACAGAATAAAGTCAGTTTCATCAAAACTGGTGATAAGTGCTCATTATATTGTGTTTTAAGAGCCTGATCGGATATTAATTCATACTCTCTCCGTCTCAAAATAGTTGAAGTTTTGGCACTATTTTATTGTCCCAAAATATTTGACGTTTTAACATTGAAAATTGTACTTTAACTTTCTCAATGAACTTTTTGATTACTTTTCCTATTGAAATTAGCAACCAACCAAAAAAATATAGTTCCAAGTTGTATTTCTAATTTTCAATATACTTTTTGACTACTTTTAATGCATCTTAATATATGTGCAAATTGCTAGAACGTCAACTCTTTTGCAACGAACGGAGTATTATTTTTACGTTAATGAGATATAATTTGCACTTGTTTTCATCTTATGAGAGTTTCAGGCAATTGCTGGTTGAAGATATTGAGGATTTAATTGGTGATATTGGACAGCTCGCTAGAGTAATATCAAGTCATGACCCAAAAGGAGTATGCAAACCAAAGTTAGAAAAAGCCCATCTTTATAAAAAAAAGAGTATTAGGTTTTCTAGCACGATTCTAGTTTTTCAGCTAAAAGATATTAGAGAAGATCTGTGGCGATCAAGAGATCATTTCTGCTAGAGTTCTGGTTAAATTTATATTTCAGTGTTTGTTTATTTTTCTGGGTGGTTTCAATTCAATTAGTGCGTTTATTTTTATCTTCTAGTATAAACTATATTTGAGTTAATTTATTTTCTACGTTTATAATTCTGTTATTGTGCTTAATTATTTTTTATATCCTCATATCAATATTAAATTCTTTATATAAGTGAGTTGTGACTACAGATAGTGTAACCATTTAAGAACTAATAATCAGAACACGTGTTTCAGACTTTCAGTTACCATAGAATTATAAGTATTGACATGTGCAATTTTATGAGCATCTGTGATAATAAGACCTCCTATTTTAAGCTATCATAGATTTATAGTTAGCTTCTTAGAGATTTAACTGGCAGTTTATTGAGAAATGGTGTCAGTTGTATACATATGTTGTTGTTACGAACCAATCATTAACTCCACTGTCAATTAGATCTGATTATCTAGCGAAATTGTGTGTTCTAGTCATTCTTCGCATATTAATTAAACCTCAATAATTTGCACTGGTTAGTTAAATTATTTTAATTTTAATTCCATAATTAATTTAGTAAAGTAGTTTAGTTTAGGTATAGTTTCTTAAGGGTAAAGAACATAGCTATTATTTATTAAATTGGATTTCGTATAAACTTCTACTTTATCGTTATATTACTTGACACGATCCAAAAACGAATCAAAACACTAAAATTCATGTTGTTAACTGGTGTCAAGTTAAGTCTAAAAGGCATGAATTTGTAACAAGCCTAAGTCTGAAAAGAAATGCTGGTTGAAGTTGTAATAAAATGGAGTTAATTTTTCTGTGTTAATTAATTTGATATTTAACTTTGTGTTATTTGAATCTGAACCATTAAATTTATTAACTTCTAATATATTAAATCTTGTGAATTCTCTTAATAAAAATAGTTGTACTAGTTTCCCTTTATTTAATATACAAATATATCTCATGAAAATGCATGTGATTGTTAGCAAGATACTTCCAAGGTCGATTACTTCACAGAAGATAGTAGTATAAAATTTAGAGATGATGTTGTCCTTGGAAAACAATGTTTGAAACCACATTCGCGTGGTCTACAAACTTCCAATTTTTTCGTTGGTGCTACCCACTTTAAAATAATTAAAAGACGGATAATATAAAATTTAATGACTCCTCATTGATGTCTATGTTCCTATGAAAAAATATTATTTGCCATGTTCAAATCATGAAAGTGTGCGACATTTGGATTCGTAAAAGTGGTACAGAAATTCATTTTCACATTCGGTCGAAAATTGTTGAAATAATCTTTGATAGTATGATCGAGTTGCACTTTGGTCCTTAATAGTTATACGGTTGCACGTTAATCTCAGAAAATGGCCAAGAAGTTACACTTTAGTCCCACGTCAAGTTTTCCATTAACATTTCAGGTTTAAACGTTAAAATAAATTAGGGTAAAAATATAATTTTTAAAACATAAAGTTGATTTTTTGCCCCAATTGGTGCTAAAATGAAACTCCACAACCCTAATTGGGGTGAAGAATTAAAGGGAGTTTTAGCTGGAGGGGTTGTGGAGTTTTATTTGACACCAATTGGGGCAGAAGATCAACTTTAAGTCTTTAAAATCGTATTTTTAACCTAATTTTGAACGCCTAAACCTAAAATGTTAACGAAAAGCTTAACGTGGGACTAAAGTGCAACGTTTTTGCCACTTTCGGGGACTAACGTGCAACCATTTAACTATTGGGGATCAAAGTGCAATTCGGTCATACTACCGGGGACCATTTCAGCAATTTGCTTGTCGAAAATTATCAATATAATATCAGTTAATATGTGTAAGTTATACTTTAACCCCATAAATATATAGTTTGCGGAAATAGTCCCTAATATTAAAGTAAAAGTTCATCTTAGTCCCTCTTTTGACGAAGACGTTAAAGTTTGATGACCAAAATAGGGCAGATAAAATTTTGAAAATCATAAATAATATTTATTGAAAATGTGCAATTTAGTCTACGATATTGGTCGAAAAAGTGCACTACTATTATATTTTTCGACGAAGATCAACGATCATTTGCACAAATAAACCAAATTTTTAGAGAAGATAATATGTGGAACATTTCAACAATTATCTCTTATAAATAGCAAGTAACATGAAGGCTTTTGTCATCCCATCCCTACCGATTGCTTCATTCTTCATCTCATATTGTAAGTCTTATTTTTAACTTGTGCTCCCTACCCAAATATGTCCTTTTCATTTCCCCTTGCATGCAGGCTCACTGCATCATCCCAAGCCTTGCAAAGAAGATCTAAGTCTACTGTACCCTTGTCCACAACCATCAAAAAGCTTACTATCAACAATAATATACCCACATTTCCCATACACTCTTCTAATGTAGGTAAGTCGTTGATTCGCTATGCAACCTCTCCAGGTGATGGTGAGGCTGTTATAGCGACTGAACAACTTACCCAGGAGCAGTATAATGAGGAACGTGAGAGCATTGTAGGAATGATTGAGGTTCTTGAAATCAAAATCCAAAAACTGTTGAGCAAGACAACAGATGCGGACGCCACCAACCAACCAACAAGTTCATCATCACCATCAAACTTGGAGGACATTATGAAGGAGTCCTATGCTTTAGGTGTTCAAGTCACTCAACTTGAAGGCAAAAATCCCAATACGTCGACAACCCCTTCTTCCACTGCATTCCTTTTTGAGACTATACTAAACCAATTCAAGGTATATATATATATTGTTGAGAAAATTCTTGCATGCTAACAAAATGTTAGCATGGTGCTAACTGGAGTATAATACTATAATCTTGAGTAGTGACTATATTTGATTGGAGAATGGAAGATTCGTTCTAACTATACTTTTAGTCTTTTACTATACCAATATTTGTTTTAGTTAAACAAATTTGTTTAATTGTATTAACCAATTTTAATATCTTTAACTGATAATTACAACTCTCATTTTAATCGATCAAAGTTATGATCGTAATATTAAAATAGGGTGAATTCGAAAATACTCCGTTTTGATATATTGGTTATTACAGGAAGCATTATCAGTATCAGAGGATGAAGAAGGCGGGTTGCTGCCAGTGAACCCACATCCACAACCAGGGCCTACTGCACTCCAAATTGACCAAATGGTTAAAGATGCAGTGGCGATATACTACACTGAGGATGAGCCTCCCTTTATTGATAAATTCAAGGACAACTATGCTCCCATCAGAGAGGAGACTACCAATCTTGGTCCTCTTCAACCTTACTTTGGTCAGCTTCCAGTAAGTAGATCTTACCGTAATCCATCAACATGTGGAGTAAAACAATAAACATAATTTATTCCACCATAAAATTTGAATTACGTAATTTTACTTATTGTTGAATTAAATTTAGCTTATGGAAAGTATTAATGAAGAGGAGAGTATAATAGAAATTTAGCATGGATATTATACTATTAATTGAGTCATTTGTAACATAATATTATTGGTACTAAAAAGAAGTATATATATAGTACTGTAAGTCAGATTAAATATTATTTTTCATTTATTAATTATATATCTTTTAATTAAATTTCAATTAATTATCTCATGATGTTGTGGCACGCGGCAGGAGGACATTGATGGTGTGTATTTAAGAAATGGGCCAGATCCAAAATATGATCCTGAGGCCAACTACCAATGGTAAACAGCTTTAAACCTCTTTTTAACTCTACTATATGGATCGGAGTATTTTATATATAGTAGTTATCAAAAAATGATACTCTTATATCGCTAATTTCCAAAAAAAAAAAAAAAAAAATGATACTCCGTACTTTTTGATATATGAATGATGCAACATATGAATTCAAATGAGAGTAAAAATCATTCCGATTATTACATTAATCATATTGAAAGGATACTAAAGTTTGTAATAATAACATTTTTTAAATTTCAAAGATGCATAATAATATAAGTGGATAGCCAAAAAACATTGCAAAATCTTCCAGAAATGATGATAGCATTCCATCACCTGTCTTTTTTATTTCGTGAAAAAATTTATGCCACACTTGAAAAAACAAATCATCAGTGAGAAAATAAACCATGCGTCGAATTCTTTGTGAGGATAATTGTTAGCACACCTTGAGTGCTGGTTGCACAAGAGTGTACAGAGTGTATTGGTCACGTTTTTCCTGAACAGACCAACTGTTGTACCATCTATTAAAATGAAAGTATAACAGTGAGCGGAAGAAGAATCATTACGGAGTTAAGCATTAAAGACATTAAAGCTAATTCATGAAGAGCAAATATGGAAGATCCCGGAAGATCACGTTGAAGATTTGGACGTAGGTCAACAACGTGTGGACAAAGGAAAACATGAATTAGGAAGATCTTGTCATTATGAAGCGGGATTATGTTGGATTCGTTTATGGTAACTTTTGTTATTAATAGGCGCAATCAATGACAAGATATTCAAGGGCCAAGATTCACATTACCTTATGTGATATTCAAGAGAGTTAATGTAGATTGACCTAGCCCGTCAAGATACACAAGAAAGGCCCGCGACCTAGGCCTATAAAAGGAGCACTCACCGTAACTGGAAGATGTCGACTTTTGTAGAGAGCACAAGAGCAATAGAATAAGATTTTATTATCTAGATTTTAGTGCTAGGTCGTCCATATGTGTTAGAAGATCAGATCTATCTTCTAACTGAATTTCCGATTGAAATACCACCATTCGGTATTTTCAATAGTGATGTTTTTATCTCTACCTTTCACCTTTTATTTGTAAGTATCGGGAGATACATTCTGTAGGGGTAGATCTCATCTAGAAGAGTCTAGGTTTAGGCAACGGTGTACGGGGAGCGTACAGAGTAAGACCTTCCTTGTAAATCTCAGTATAGTGGAATTTTCCCTTGGACAGGCAGTCCCCCAGATGTACGTGTGTTGACACGGAACTGGGTTACCAACCTTGTGTTCTTTATTTTGTGTCTTTCTGTTTTCTGCATTCTGGTACTTTAACTGGTAATAGCAATTGGCGTAACAGTGAACAGTGAGGTGGTTTATAATTTCAATTGGTATCAGAGCAGGCACTCAACACACAGAGTGATTTAATACCACCACAATGTCTGTCGGATCCAATGCTATTCGTCCTCCAGAACTTACTGGATCTAACTATGCCTACTGGAAAAATAAAATGATTATGTACTTGAAGGCTAGTGACAAAAAGACATGGTTGTCTGTCACCACAGGGTGGGATCATCCTACTGAGATCAAAGATGGACAGATTGTCCTCAAGCCAGAAATAGAATGGACTGATGCTGAAAGTAGTCTTGCTCTCTTTAATCACAAGGCCATGAATGCAATCTTCTCATGCATTGATGAAAATGTCTACCGTCTCATAGCTGGAGAAACAGTAGCCAAGAAGGCCTGGGAGATTCTTCAAAACTCCTATGAAGGTACTGAACAAGTCCGAATGTCAAGACTACAACAATTGACTTCATTATGGGAAAGTATAACAATGAAGGAAGATGAGACTATTCAAGAGTATGATTTCAGGATTCAAGGGATCTCTGGTGAAAGTGCAGCACTTGGAGAAATCTACAGTAATGAGAAAATGGTAAGGAAAGTGCTCCGAACACTTCCTGCAAGGTTCTCTGCTAAGGCTATTGCTATTGAGGAATCAAAAGATTTGTCTTCCTACAGATATGATGTTCTAATTGGAAATCTTAGGACTTTTGAAGGGAGCTTTGCTAAATCAGAAGATTCAAAGAACAAGAAGGTAGCTTTTAAAGCTGACACGCCCAATATTAGTGAAATCTGCGAAAATTTGGGTCTCCTGGCTAAGAACTTTGGAAAAACTTTCAAACGTCTGAACAAACGTCCAGGAGAGGGATATGAAGAATATACTGGAAGAAATCGGAGATATGAAGACTATCCGGATAAAGAGAAGAGATATGAGGATGTCTCGGAGAGAAGATCTGAAGAACTAACTGGACCAGAGAAAAGATATGGTAAATCCAAGGGAGGATCGAACCTCAGATCTTCTTATAGGTCTCAAAATTCTAGGTGTAGAGAATGTGATGGTTATGGTCACTATCAATCTGAATGCCCAAACTATCTTCGGAGACAATCCAAGAATTTTTCATCCACTCTCTCAGATGAAGATACAGAATCTGATGAAGATGAAATTGCTTTTACTACTCAAGTATTCCCAACTGTGACCCTTACTGGTATTAACAGCAGAAAGGGCAAGTCTACTGGTAAGCCTATTCACATTCAAACCAGTAACATTGAATTGACTTCTCTGAAAGCTACTTCTCTGGAAGGATGGTATTTTGACAGTGGGTGTTCGAGACACATGACTGGAAACAAGAGTCATCTTGAAGACATCAAATCAATAAAGAAGGCTCATGTTACCTTTGGAGGAGGAGCAAAAGGGGTTATTATTGGTCAAGGTACTCTGAATGTGTCTGGACTACCCAAACTAGATGATGTCTTACTTGTTCAAGGATTGCATGCCAATCTTATAAGTATTAGTCAACTGTGTGACAATGGAATGGATGTCAAATTTAACAGAGGGGAATGTCAAGTCACTGACCCAACTCAACAATGTATCATGATGGGAACCAGGTCAAGTGATAACTGCTATCTTTGGTCACCTCACAGAGCATTTAAAAGTCAAGTTACTGAAGAAGTTGAGCTCTGGCATCAAAGATTAGGTCATACTCACTATCAAAACTTGCACACTCTCTCTGTCAAAGAATCTGTAAGAGGTTTACCAAAGATACCTTCTGTTGAAGTCACTTGTGGAGACTGTCAGATTGGAAAATTGACCAAAGTACCACATCAGAAGGTACAACATGTTGTCACATCACGTGTTCTTGAGTTGATTCATATGGATCTTATGGGACCTATGCAAGTAGAAAGCTTAGGAGGGAGGAAATATGCATTTGTTCTGGTTGATGATTTTTCAAGATTTACATGGATTGAATTCCTAAGAGAAAAATCAGAGTGTTTTGAAGTCTTTCAGAAACTTATCAACAAACTACAAAAACTCAAAGAAGTTAACGTGCTTAGAATTCGAAGTGATCATGGGAGAGAATTTGACAATGTCAGCTTTGATGACTACTGTAATCAACATGGAATAATGCATGAATTCTCTGCTCCCATTACTCCTCAACAAAATGGCATTGTTGAAAGAAAGAATCGTACACTTCAAGAAATGGCAAGGGTCATGCTTCATGCCAAACAAGTCCCTACAAAATTCTGGGCAGAAGCTCTTAATACGGCATGTCACATACACAATCGGGTCACCTTAAGATCAGGAACCTCTAAGACTCAGTACGAACTCTGGAAAGGAAGAAAACCGAATGTTCAACACTTTCACATCTTTGGGAGTGTATGTTATATACTAGCTGATCGTGACTATCGCCAAAAATTTGATGAAAAGAGTAATGAAGGAATATTTTTGGGATACTCTAGGAACAGCAAAGCATTGAGAGTATTCAACAAGAAAACTAATGCTATGATGGAATCTATAAATGTGAAGGTTGTGGATCAGGGTACTAAGATTAACCTGACAGAGTCTCCTACTGTCATTGACACTGAGGATGACAATGTAGAGAAGGAACTGACTGAAGAACTAACAGATGTGTCAGAACAATCCTGTGAAGACAGAGAAATAGAACCAGCAGCTCACATTCAGAAAAATCATCCTAAAGAAAATATCATTGGTGAACTAACTAAAGGAGTCACCACTCGACATAAAAAGGTCAATTACAGAGAGTTGGCTGGACTACTTGGAGAAACCTGTTTCATGTCTCGAGTAGAACCAAAGGACACCAAAACTGCCCTTACTGATGAACATTGGATCAATGCTATGCAAGAAGAAATGCAACAGTTTGAAAGGCATGATGTTTGGGAATTAGTTTCAAGACCTAAAAATAGCAACATCATTGGTACAAGATGGATTTACAAGAATAAGACAGATGAGCAAGGCAATGTAGTCCGAAACAAAGCTAGACTTGTAGCTCAGGGGTACACTCAAATAGAAGGTGTAGATTATGATGAAACATTTGCACCAGTGGCAAGATTAGAAGCTATCAGACTCCTACTAGCAATTGCCTGCAATCTCAAAATAAAGTTGTATCAAATGGATGTCAAAACCGCATTTCTCAATAGGGTCATTCAAGAAGAAATTTATGTCGAACAGCCAAAAGGTTTTATTTGTCCTCACAATCCAGATCATGTTTACAAGCTCAAGAAAGCCCTATATGGATTGAAACAAGCCCCCAGAGCGTGGTATGATCGACTTACTGATTATCTTCTCAAGAAAGGATATGAACGAGGGGGAGCAGATAGCACTCTGTTCATCAAAAGAGAGCAAGGAAATCTTATGGTTGCACAAATCTATGTAGATGACATAGTATTTGGGGGAATGTCAGCTCATCTGGTAAATCAATTTGTTAAGCAAATGGAATCTGAATTCGAGATGAGCATGGTAGGAGAGTTAAAAATGTTTCTGGGTTTTCAAATTGTTCAGCAAGAAGAAGGAATATTTTTGTCTCAATCCAAATATGCCAAAAACATTGTGAAAAAGTTTGGGTTAGACAATTCCAAAGCTAAAAGAACACCCATGGCAACTCATGTGAAAGTCACCAAAGATGCTGATGGTACTGACGTTGATGTCAGTCTGTATAGAAGTATGATTGGGACCCTACTCTACCTCACAGCTAGTCGTCCAGATATAGCCTATGCTGTAGGTGTTTGTGCACGATATCAAGCATGTCCTAAAGACAGTCATCTTCTACTTGTCAAGCGCATTATCAAGTATGTCAGTGGTACTCTTGACTATGGACTATTCTATACCTATGACACAAATGGCACTCTTGTGGGATATTGCGATGCTGACTGGGCTGGCAGCACTGAGGACAGAAGAAGTACATCTGGAGGATGTTTCTTTTTAGGGAACAATCTTGTATCGTGGTTCAGCAAGAAACAAAACTCTGTTTCTTTATCTACTGCTGAAGCAGAGTATATAGCAGCTGGAAGTAGTTGTGCTCAACTACTATGGATGAAGCAGATGCTTACAGAGTATAACATACATCAGAATGTTATGACTCTCTTTTGTGATAATATGAGTGCTATAAGCATCTCAAAGAACCCTGTTCAGCACAGTCGGACTAAACATATCGATATCCGTCATCATTTCATTCGAGACTTAATTGAAGATAAAGTGCTGACCTTGGAGCACATTGGTACTGATAAGCAGCTGGCTGACATCTTTACCAAGGCCTTAGATGTTAACAGATTTGAAGAACTGCGAGCAGCTCTTGGTCTGTGTGTTCTACCAACCTAAACTCACGAGGCCCTGCTGTTGTTACATACCTTGTAACCTCTGTTTCAACAGCAGTTTTACCAAGCAACTTTCAGTTGCTCTTTAGGGTTACTTTTTGTTCTCTTCCTGGCTGACATAGGACCTGTTTTTATGTCAAATGGGGGGAGTACTGCCTGTGTCCACCACACCACTGATGGTTGGACTGATATCTGGTTAGATAGAACCAATATGTGATGTTTTCAAAAACATCTGACTGCCTGTGTCCACCACACCACTGATGGTTGGACTGATATCTGGTTAGATAGAACCAATATGTGATGTTTTCAAAAACATCTGACTGCCTGTGTCCACCACACCACTGATGGTTGGACTGATATCTGGTTATATAGAACCACTATGTGATGTTTTCAAAAACATCTGACTGCCTGTGTTCACCACATCACTGATGGTTGAACTGATATCTGGTTTCCTAGAACCAATATATGTCTTTAAACACTTGCTCTACACTCTGAAAACAAACAAGGCATTTGTCATGAAAAACATGCCCAAAGGGGGAGTTTGTTAGCACACCTTGAGTGCTGGTTGCACAAGAGTGTACAGAGTGTATTGGTCACGTTTTTCCTGAACAGACCAACTGTTGTACCATCTATTAAAATGAAAGTATAACAGTGAGCGGAAGAAGAATCATTACGGAGTTAAGCATTAAAGACATTAAAGCTAATTCATGAAGAGCAAATATGGAAGATCCCGGAAGATCACGTTGAAGATTTGGACGTAGGTCAACAACGTGTGGACAAAGGAAAACATGAATTAGGAAGATCTTGTCATTATGAAGCGGGATTATGTTGGATTCGTTTATGGTAACTTTTGTTATTAATAGGCGCAATCAATGACAAGATATTCAAGGGCCAAGATTCACATTACCTTATGTGATATTCAAGAGAGTTAATGTAGATTGACCTAGCCCGTCAAGATACACAAGAAAGGCCCGCGACCTAGGCCTATAAAAGGAGCACTCACCGTAACTGGAAGATGTCGACTTTTGTAGAGAGCACAAGAGCAATAGAATAAGATTTTATTATCTAGATTTTAGTGCTAGGTCGTCCATATGTGTTAGAAGATCAGATCTATCTTCTAACTGAATTTCCGATTGAAATACCACCATTCGGTATTTTCAATAGTGATGTTTTTATCTCTACCTTTCACCTTTTATTTGTAAGTATCGGGAGATACATTCTGTAGGGGTAGATCTCATCTAGAAGAGTCTAGGTTTAGGCAACGGTGTACGGGGAGCGTACAGAGTAAGACCTTCCTTGTAAATCTCAGTATAGTGGAATTTTCCCTTGGACAGGCAGTCCCCCAGATGTACGTGTGTTGACACGGAACTGGGTTACCAACCTTGTGTTCTTTATTTTGTGTCTTTCTGTTTTCTGCATTCTGGTACTTTAACTGGTAATAGCAATTGGCGTAACAGTGAACAGTGAGGTGGTTTATAATTTCAATAATATATCAAAAGTTTGATCAATTAGTTTTCCTCACCATTTATTTTATATTTGTATCAATAGTTAGTGAGTTTTGTTATTAAACCTAATATCACCTCAATTGTTAGTAAAGGTTTAAAGCGTAAGATCTAAATCACACTTTTTCATTATACTTAAATATTTGAAGATTATATAATAAATCAAACAAGCTTTCATTCCATTTAATTTTTCTGGTTATGTATGTGGTGCCTTGGTTGGTCATATACTAAACCACATTTAATGTTTTTATTCGATGCAGGTTGGACGGCGATGGGTACATATTTTTCCTTTTTCATTAAAAGACTAATTTATCTCTTTCAAGTGAAACATTTTTTTCTGAAGCGAAATGATTATTTTATTACTAATTTTACTTCTTATATAGTATACGACTACTCCTTACCATTTATTTTTAATGAGGTTTGAATGTAGATTACTTTTTATTAATTACATAGATGTAACGCGCGCATACACTGACCACAGTATGTCAAGCTTGTTGACCATGACGAAAGCTACATTTTTAATATTTTCTATAATTATATTTTAACATTTTAGTATCTTTAACAATGATTAAATTTGATCATTAGAAAATAAATTGAACAATTTTTTGTTATCTAATCATTTGCCAAAATGATTCCAGATAGTAAAATGGAGTTGCACTTTGGTCTCAAACTGTTGCAACATAAACTTTTTTGTTCGCGATTCACAATCAAATGTGGTTTGAATTAACTTTTGGTGAAAAAAAACACAATTTTACAAATTTTCCACCCATATACCTATAATCAATTTTTATTTTGTCTTATTTCCTTCATTGGTAATACAAAATGCATCGAAAAGTTCTTTTCAACTTTTTAAATAATACTATAAGATAAAATTTGAAAAATTATAATTTTAACAAATTTCATATATAAAGATTTCAATAATCGTTTTGTCAAAAATTAGTTTCATTTGAAATTACCAAACAAGATCAAAGAAGATATCAACGTTCAAGCACTCTCTCAATGACCGAGGGAGTAGTCCAAGATCTTATATATTAATCTGAGAGGACATCGACTCTCGATGTCCTCTCAGATTAATATATAAGATTATAAGATCTTGAACTACTCCCTCTATTACCAATGATTTTAGAGTGGAACCTCATAGACTTTAACAAAATGAGCTTTATATTTTGTGACGTAGGGAGTATTTATATAATCATCTATATATATTTAGTAATATTCGTTATGGCTTGAACCTTTACGTTGTTTTTCCTCTTTGATGATCTTGATTGGAGCTTTTAAACTAGAGTAATTTCTTATAAAACATTTATTGAAATATTTACATCTGAAAATGATATTTGTAAAAATTATAATATTTCTAACTTTATCTCATACTATTATTATTAATGGTTAAAAGAGATCTCCAATGTATTTTATTTAAATCATGGAAATCGAAGTTAAAATGAATGCACTTAAGGAAAAAATAAAATTGATAATAGTAACATGGGTGGAAAAGTTATAAAATCGTAACTTTTTCCCAAAAATAAAGTCATATCGCATTTGACCGTGAAAAACTTATAGAATTGTTAGTTAGGGGACCAAACATACGATTGCCAATACCTAGGACCAAGTTGCTACAGTTCAATTATTGGGGATCAAAGTACAATCCCGTTCAATTATTTGGGACCATTTTGACAATTAACTTATTTTTTATGAATGAAAGTTGATATTTTTAATTAAAATATGATGAGTTTAAGATTAGTACTATATTATTTTTGGGTATTTAGCCACTTTTTGATTAAATATAAATTATTAATATGGTTACTTGTATTTTTCTTTACTTTTCCCCTCATATATATGTAGAATGGTTCATGGTGTACGGATTAAAGATGGTGAAGCAAGGTATTCATCACATTATGTCAAGAATTCACGCTTTAAACAAGAAGATGTATTCGGAAAAGCTACAATGTTCAAAGTAACGTCACTTCATTTCTACCATTTTAATATAATCCTGAATCTCTTTTTTTTATTACGTAAGTTTAGTTACTATTACCTTCAAAATGATTATTTTTGTTATCATTTGTTACAGTTAAATACAAGCATTAGGAAACTTATTTAACCATTTAATAAACTAACTTACTATTACCAAAATTAGTAGTATATAACATGTAATAAGAGGGCTAATTAATAGAAAGATCGATTTAGCTTGCTATACGTTTTCTTATGTAATAACTAATTTTCTATTTTATAGATTTGTAACATTATATATTTTAATGTGAACAAAATGCAGTATGGAGATCTGATAGGAATTTATGGAAGCTTTGTGATTTTTACCCAATTAATCAGAGAGAAACTTAAGGTGTTAGATATGTCTTTTGGATACACCACTAGCAATGTTAGTGGAGTCTATCATGCCCGAAGATTTATGGCTCTTGAGGATTTCGGAAAACCACGTAAGATTATTTTTTACTACATTTTTTTCAAAGAAAATACTGTAGCGTATACATATA
This sequence comes from Echium plantagineum, assembly GCA_003412495.2. Classification (NCBI taxonomy): domain Eukaryota; kingdom Viridiplantae; phylum Streptophyta; class Magnoliopsida; order Boraginales; family Boraginaceae; genus Echium; species Echium plantagineum. The sequence goes on along the minus strand of CM016563.1, from coordinate 14,628,211 downwards.
TGGAGTAATTATGTTTACTATATGTTGTTGTACGTAGATGTAATCTCAATTTGTGACGATGGAACTATGAAAACTGTTGGCATGAACGACTACAATACGAAATTAAAGCATAATTTCACCCCACATCCGAAAAAAGATGCAGCCACAGGTAAATTATATAGTATTTAACTAAATTAAATTTAGAGATTTTTCAATAATATTTAATATATGTAATGCTCTAACTAAAGTACAATAATTTTCTTCAGGAGAAATGTTTACCATTGCGCTTTCACATACTGCGCCTTATGCATACTACACAGTATACTCTAAAGAAGGAGAAATCCTACGTGACGTTCCACTAGTAGTTTCTGGCCCCACATACATGCATGATTTAGCAATTACTAAAAATTATGCTGTGATCCTGGATAACCCTTTTGTCTTCAGCCCAAAGGTATTAGTAATTAATTTCTCGAAAGTAATTACTTTGTATGCTGAAAAATCCTGGATAATCCTTATGCACACTACACAGTATACTCTAAAGAATGGATGATGTAGTTTGTTTGAGACTTTGGTCTTCAGGTAATGATGAGCAAAGATAAATGGGTTTTCTCCTACGATTCCATGAAAAAGTCCCGATTTGGTGTCCTTCCCCGCGATGCATCTGATGAAAGAGATATGCAATGGTTCGAGTTCGAAAGTCCATCCTTCATATTTCATACTGGTAAGCAGGCAATTTCATTATTTGTGGTGGAGCTTAAATTATGAGATTATTCAAGTCATAGACTCATAGGTAATAGTTGTCTACTGGATCCGTGATAATCAAATCAAGTTACACTTTAGTTTGTGATATACAATTACAGGCGTATTTTAATCATTCTCCTCTAATTTTATCATTAATATCAATTAATACTCATCGAAAGTGTCGAAAAATCACGAGTTGTAACAGAATTATGGTAGAATGACTAAAATATACCTATCAAAAATGTTAGAAATGTCGAAAAAACGCGAGTTGTACCAAAAAACGCATAAGTGAACAAAACTATATATAATTCCCAATATTAGTGATCGAAAGTATACAAAGTCATATTATGGTGATCGACGAATTTTTTAACAAACATTAGTAATCAATAAAATTATTTGCTCTAAAATAAATTGCAGTATGTGCGTGGGAAGAAGGAGAAACAATCGTTTATTACGGTTGCAATATGGAGCCAGGTATTAGTCCAAGGACCGGTGAATATGATATACTTCCTGCCGCCTTCCGCAGATTTTCCAACGTCACTACTACGAGAAAGGACACTGTTACTAGTCCAGCTGATTTGACATATCCCGAGCTGTAAGATAACTAGATAAGCAACAAACTTTTATTTATCCCCTCATAAGTAATGTATTATTTCAGTCTTATAATATTTACGATATTAAATATTGATGTATTTGCAATGATAATGTATTTTCTTAATTACTAGGTACAAGTATACGTTTAATCGCATAACTGGTGAAAAAACGAAAGAGAAAGTACTTGAAGGTTACAAAGTTGACAATCCTAAAATCAACGAAAATTACATGGGAAGGTAATATATTATTACTCTACTTAGTTAATTTGATTTTTCAAAATCAGAGGTAATTGGCAATTTATTTCTAAACACTGTAACAAATTTGTATTTTAGTTTCGGACAGTTATATTATTTTAGATTAGTTCCTAAAGTAACATAAGCATAAGTATTAATATATGTTGTTTCAAAAGTGAAAAATTTTGTGTTAATTCTTTTTCGTAGGATTATACCGCTACATGAATCTTAAATATGTTTGATTTGAGTAAAACTGTATACTACTATCCAATAAACCATTATTTGAGAATATATTTTTTTCAATTCTCGAAAAACGAGGTTCACCATTCTTACTAACCTTATTATCATATAAACTCCAGGAAAACTCGGTACGCTTACACTCTCACTTATAATGTAAACGAAGATAAGGCAGATGGATTATATAAACATGATCTTGAGGCTCCCAAAGGATCAGATGGTGAAGGATTTGCAATGAAAATACCAATTAATGGGGAAACTAGCTTTTTAAGTGAGCATGTATTCGTTCCAAGAAAAGATCCTACTTCAGAAGATGATGGCTACTTGCTACTTTTTGCTCATGTGGAGAAAAAGAAGTAATAAAAAATCATTCAAGCTTCTTTTTCTTTTTACATCAATGAGTTGAATACTAATATAATTAAATCAATTTGTGCAGCGAAACACATTTCGTGGTGCTAGATGCTAAAAATAAGCTAGAGGTAGTTGCAAAAGTTCTCATACCAAAAAGAATTCCATATGGTATTCATTCTACCTTCGTGAATAAGGTAACACAAGCATTTCGAGTTCGGATCTTCTCTTACACTTGTATTATTTGTTTACGTACATACGATGTTTGTCATAGTTTGGAGGATAACATTTGACTTTGTTATTGAGCAGGAGGAACTCGATCATCAAATCCATATTGTGGAGTAAGACGGTGGAATAATGAATACGCCAGCCAGTACCCTCATTATTGTATTGTTGTTGCCCGTTTCAATAAAATTTCCTTTTAGCAAATAAATACTGTACTTTGATTTTGGCATCTGCTTGTATATTTCGGTGCCCATATGCAAAGTTCGTTGTTGTAACAATGATTAATATTTCAATGTATGTGGAATTCGGCATAATAATAATTTATTTTCCTTCTTCAATTCAACGTGCGTGTTTCTCACACGTACTGATGACATGCAAAACGTCAACGGGGTGTAATTCTTCTGCTTTGGATAGTGCCTAAGACTTGCACTTTAATTTTCGATTATGAGAACTTAACATGCTTTTGGGTTATATTTTATACTCCGTAATAGATGAAAATATAGGTTTATTTTTATTATTTCTTATCAATATTGTTAAGATACACATCTCGAATTGAAAGTCGATGTCCTCCCGGATCAATATATAAGATTTTGGGTTATTCCTTCTATTGTCAGTTGACTTGAGAGTGGAACCTCGTAGACTCTTTAACATGGTATATCAAGGCTGAATTATTGAGGCACGTGTAACCCCGCCGATGTTGTGCCGGCAATTAATACTGGTGAAGAAAATTTCATCGACGATTGAGTTACACGTGAGGGGAAGTGTTAATAAAATGCACATCCCACATCGAAAATCGATATCCTCCAGAGTCAATATATAAGATATTGAACTACTCCCCCTATTATCAATTAATTTTAGATTGAAACCTCATACACTCTTCACAAATACTAATACATCATCATCAGAAGTTATATCTCTAACTTTTATCTATTACTGTCATCATGACATGTGCATTAGAAAATCTATGTCTTTTTTTTTTGATAGTTATATTGAAACATTACTTGTTTAAAATATACATTACTGTTTGCACTAATACCCGAGGGATGGATCTTTACATGCGTATGCCGTCCCAGGTACATCAAAAGTAGTAGAACTAGAACTAGATGTAAGAGTGACATTACTAGATACAAAAGGAGGAAACTTAAGTAAAAGACTAGCAAACGTAGTAATATCCGTCGGATGGAGAATGATGCTGTTCTCTCTCGATCCGTATGTTTCCCAAAATTTCTGCCAAGTTCCATTTGAAGTGATCTTATGGAGGCAGCTACATATTACCTGTGAAGATAGGAAATCAAGGATAATGTGAGTGAAACAAGGTTGGTTATTATGAAGAAGTATTAGGATGGAGAGTAGTGCTTCCAATATGATATTTCGGACTGTAGATGGTGTGTATGATGCTGTCTGATTATGTGTGATAGTGTATTGGTGATTGTTGGGAATCGTTGCATTGTATCCATGAACATGGATCGTGGGTTGTTTGATGAATTCTGTATTGATGTAGTAAGTGTGGTGTGTTAAATGTTGGTGATTATGTGGAGTGTAGTTTAGGATGAGCTTAGTGTGAGTAGTGAATGCGTGTTTTTGGATACGAGGCTTTGACTGTAGGTTGGATGTGGAATGATATAAGGCAGTATTCCAAGTCTTGATCAGGGCGTTTCTTTGTTGAATAAGGTGATTGATGTGGAATTTATTATTTTGAAAAATGATTTGATTGCGTTGAAGCCAGATGGTCCAAAGTGTACTATATAGGTAATTATTATTAAGAGCGTGCTTATGAGTTATAGAGGTATTAATGTCTTATGTATTCTGAATGTGAATATGTGATTGTATGTACTTATGCTTTTTGTATGCGATTATATGAAAAAATGAGCTTCTACCAACTCAATCATCAATCTCTTTTATTTTTATTACATTATCTTATGTATATCAAATATTTAGTGAACTTCTTATCGTATCATTACTAGAAAACGCACTTTTGGAGTCGGGGTTAGAAATCCGACGTGACATAAAATACTTCGGAATCACGTCGGATAGGGATGAAAACAGAATTTCATTAATTAATTTAATATTGGTGTCGACATTACTTTGGAATAGCTTCGGAATAATTGCCTTACGTCGGATATGATAATCGAAGCAAAAACAATTACTTCGGATTTGATTCAGCTAGCAGGTCAACCACAAAAATGTTGACTGTACTTTAAAATGGTCTCGAATTTACTTCAGACTAGAGTCGGATTTATTAATAGCAACCCCCGACTCATTTCCGAATTATTAGGGGAGTCAGAATGGATTCGGAATTTCTTGGGATTCCTAAATTTCCAGAATCCAAAAATTTTGTAAAGAGTTAGAAATTTTATTATTAATATCTTTGATCATAAAATTATCCAAAAATTATGTAAAATTACTTAGTCGAAAATATTGTAAAGATGCATAAATATTTATATAAATAATAATTAAATAATCTTAATTCTTGAATAAAACATAATCATTAATATTAATAAATCATACATAATCCGATTTTCGATCATTACATGTAAAACATGATCGAAAATATATAGTTCACTCTAATTAATAACTACTATTACACAATAAATAAGAAATCTAAATAGGTGAACTATTATTAATATCTTTAACATGTTTGATGAAATAAACGGTAAGGCATATGGATTATACAAATATGATTTAGAAGCTGGTAGAGGATCGGGATTGATATATGGATTTGGTGGGGAACATAGCTTTTTAAGTGAGCCTGTCTTTGTTCCAAAACAAAATCCTTCTTCAGAAGATGATGGCTAGTTGCTACTTTTTGCTCATGTGGAGAACAAGAAGTAATAAAAAATCATTCAAGCTTCTTTTTCTTTTTACATCAATTTTTGGAATGAGTTGAATACTAACTAAGGGCCTGTTTGTTAAAACTGAATGTCTGAATCTGAAGTCTGAAAACTGAATGTCTGAATCTGAATGTCTGAATTTCAATTATAACTGAATCTGAATTCTGGAAGTATTTAGATGTTTGATAACATTTCAGAGAAAAAGACTGAAATCGTAATGTAATGACAACTTTACCCCTACTTTAATTCATTCATATATAGATAATATGTATAACAAATACTATTATACAAAATAAATAAATTAAATATATTATTAATTAAATTATAAATATATTAAATATGATTAATAAATAATAATATTAAAAATAAAATATTAAAAATATAAGAATAATAATAATATTAATATTATTATTGATGATAATATTAACAAAAGTAATAATAATAATAATAACCATAATAATAATAGTAATAAGAACCAAAATAAGAATAATATAAGAATAATAAAGATAATAATAGTAATAATATTATCGATAATGATAATAATAATAATAATAATATGTGATAATAATAATAATAATAATAATAATAATAATAATAAGAACAATAACTCAGCCGAGTTCCTTCTAATCTTGGGAAGCTTATTTTCCCTCTTCTGGGCGGCTACTTGCTGTTTGTCCTTCTTGGTGGGTTTGAAACCTAACCCGTGGGCCTTCTCGTCATTCACCTGTATCGGCTCCAACCTTACTTGCAAATTATGACCCAACCCAGAATCTTTATAGAAATATTAATAATAATAGTAATAATAAGAATAATAAAATATTAATACTTATAAAAAATAATGATGATAAAAATATTAATAATAACAATAGTAATAATGATGATAATAATAATTAATAATAGCAATAATATTCATAATAATAACAATAATAAGAGTAGCAATATTAATAATAATAATGATAACAATAATAATAATGAGAATAATAATATATTGATAATGATCATAATAATTATAAATAATAATAAGAATAAAAATAATAATATATTGATAATGATGATGATAATAATAATAATAATAATACTAATAATAATAATAACAATAAAAATAATAATGAGAATAATAATATATTGAAAAATAATAATTATAATAACAATAATAACAATAATAATAATAATAATATGAATTAAAGTAATAAAAAATAATAATAATATTAATAATAGTAACTAGAGACTTACAACAATCTTAATAACAATAAGAATAAGAATAAGAATAAGGATTAATAATAATAATAATAATAATATGAAGTAAAGTAATAAAAAATAATGATAATGTTAATAATAGTAATTAGAGACTTACAATAATCTTAATAACATTAAAAATAAGAATTAATAATAATAATAATAATAATAATAATAATAAGGAAAATGAAATAATAATAATAATAATAATACTAATAACAATAATAATAATAATAATGACAATGATAATAATTTAATTTGATTTGAATAAGAATGTATGAATTTGAAAGAATTAAGGAAGGAGAAATATGTAAAGTTGCAATTGATAACTTCTGATTTGATTAAGAGGACAAAATTAAGTAGCAAATTTTGACTTAATTTTTTATTAAGGATTTCATTCAGGTCTGATTTTATTCAGTACTTAATTTTTTTTGTTAACAAACAGACTTAATAAAATAAGTACTTAATTAATTAAGTTTAAGTGTTGAATTAGTTTAATAAAATAGCACCACGATTTGTCCAGCGAAACACATTTCGTGGTGCTAGATGCTATAACTAGGCTAGTGGTTGCAACAGTTCTCATACCAAAAAGAATCTCATATGGTCTTCATTCTACCTTCGTCAATGAGGTAACATGTTTGCTTATTGATATTATTTTCCCGTTCGGCTCTTCTGTTACATGCATATTGTGCGACACTCTCTATTACACTTCCATTATTTGTATACATACATATATACGATATTTGTCATAGTTTGAAGGATAACTTTATTTTGAATTTGTTATTGAGCAGGAGGAACTCCAAAATCAAGTCAAGATTTTGCCCTAAGATGGAATGAATACACTAGATGGCACAGACGCACAGTAAACTCATTATTGTTGTTGCCCATTTCAATAAAATTTCATTTCACCAAATAAATACTTTGTTTTTGGTATGTGCCTGGTATGATGATTTGTAGATTTACCACTATTATTACATTTCTCAAAATTGCCAGGAATTGCCACCTACTCCAACTTCTTCCTCAGTAGTCCATATCTCAGTACGAAGTTCCCACTATCTGTTACAAACATCCTATGGAGTTCACTGTCCTCGTGGTCAATTTGTGGAATTTCCCCAAAGTCAAATCCTGACATTAGGGCACACTCAGCGGACCAAATTTATGTACTTTATTACCAATTTTAAAACCCGGTATCCTCTTTCCAGGACCTTTATCAACAGCTAGAAGTCCATGTTTAACTAGCCAGTCGATGGTCGGACCTTGAATGTCAACATCTCCAAGCTTGTAAAGCATATCTATCATATGATATTCCTGCCTCATTATAATTATATTTTCTTCAGATAATAATGTCCTTAGTCCTTACAAACACCAAGCAGGTTGTGTTTGCTTGGTTGTTTATTTTTACAGTTTCAGACTTTTCCTCCACACTTCCCTTGCATTTCCTCATTTTTCTGTAAAATACAATGGGAGAAAAAGGTTATAATCTTTTACAAACATTTATGTACTATTGTAGTATATTTCAGTCCATTATATTCCATTATATTGTATTATTATCAACTATATTACATGATATTCCATAATAATACATTATAACCAATTATATTACATTAATATTCCATGACATACACAGATTTCTTTTAAAACTAAAAGCCCAAACGACCCTAATCTCCAAGGCCATGTTTGAAATTGTAAACCCAGTTTTAAAAACAATAAAGTGAAATATTTTTGAAAATAAACATGTACAAATGGGTTATAAACATGACCATGGTGTTTAAAATACAAACCCTTGATTTTAACATGCAAAAGTTGCAAACTTTTTGTCAAAAATCGTTTAAACTACAAACCCTTAAATTATTTTTGGACAAAACCGTTTAAACTTCAAAACCTTTAAACTTCAAAACCTTAAACTTCAAAACCTTTAAACTTCAAAACAATAAACTTCAGAACCTTTAAACTTCAAAACTTTAAACTCCAAAACCTTTAAACTTCAAAACGGTTGCAAACCGTTTTTTCTTTTAGGGTTTTGTTAAAAACAACTCATAATCAAACACATACAATAATCGAACAGTTAAGAAACCCCAAACACAAAAATCAAAACTCAAAATCGTACTTGAAGTATAAGTTTTCAACAAAAAACAAAAAACAAAAAACTTACCAGACTGTATATATATATATTGTTGTTGTGAGAAGTGTACTGTGCGACCGGGACAAGGTCGGAATGGTTAGTCGGAACGGTTTCTTCGTCGAACAAATGGAGAAGTTGGAGAGAATAGAGAGAGAAAGGAAGAGACAAATTGAAGAGAGAGAGTGAGTTGGTGAAAAGTGAATTGAGGGGCCCGAGATCTTCTTGATATCAGACAAAAAATACAGCGGTTGCATGCAGGGGTAAATTAGTCAATTAACGCGATTTTTTTGGTAGTTTCCAATTAAAAAAGATTTCGTGGTATTTTTTTAAAGTGGGACTCAAATCGTGGTACTTTACCAAATTTCTCCTTTATTTTGAGTTTAATTTGTTATTGAGCAGGAGGAACTCCAAAGTCAAGTCAAGATTTTGCCCTAAGATGGAATGAATACACTAGATGGCATAGACGCACAGTACCCTCATTATTGTTGTTGCCCATTTCAATAAAATTTCATTTTACCAAATAAATATTTTGTTTTTGGTATGTGCCTGGTATGATGATTTGTAGATTCAACACTATTATTTCATTTCTCAAAATTCAATATCATATAATAATACCTCCAATCCGAAATAGTTTGACATTTATTAGTAGCACTTGATTAGTTAATCGAATGGTTCGATATCATTTGATATTGTGTCGCTCAATTAGTTGCACTTGATGAGTTAATCGAATCGTTTAAATTTTTATTAGTGATCAAAATGTCATGTTTCAAAACACATCTTAGCGCTAATTTATTATATATATGAGAAAATAGTAGCAGTTGATCTATTGGTACTTGGTAGGGGTTAGTTACAAATTTGAGAAAGTCATTAATGAGATTTAAACAAGCTAGTATTGGTAAAACCAAAATACATTTTAGTAAATCACCAACAATAATGGAATATTGTGATACTTGAATCAAAAGTCTTGTTTTAACAAAAAATAAGCAACAACATACCATATTCTATAACGCAGAAGACTTAAATTAAGTATATTGATGAAGGATAAAAAGCCCAAATGGAATAAGATATCACTTGATAAGTTTCATATATATCTCATTTCAAGTGATCGTAGTCACTATTGATTCAATCTCATCACTCATATAGTCATATTATAAAATTGTCTCACTTTATTAATATTGTCTATTTTGTCTGTTAAATTGGAATTTCATCATTTAGACCAATTAACTAGAGGTATTTTCTTATTTTCTTCTATTCCTTTTTTAGAAAATGAGCGAATGACAGATATCATTACTTTAATTTTATTTACTATTTCAATCACTTGCATTCAATATCAACTCAATTTAATCATTCATGTTACAAAATTTATACCACAATTTTCACAAGTGTCCTTCAAAGCCTTAATTAATCGATCTAATAGATATTCTAATTATCAAAAGAAGTGAAACAAAATCCAAGCAACGAAGCCTATTTTGGTAAATTGCATAAAATGTTGAGAAATGGGGAAGAATGCCCCTCTCCACATTTTTTTTTTGCCCCCTTAATTTTTTCGTTAAATTCTCTACTCCATTTCCTCAAATTGACTAATTTACTCTTCATGGACTTTTCCCCATTTCTTTAATTTCTCTACTCCTCCCCCTCTTCGCTTTTTTTTTTTTCTTCTTCTTCTTCCACAAAAAACAATCAATACCACCAGTACCATCAATGATAATTGAGAAATAGATAAGACAATAAAATGATACCTCTAAAAACAAATAAGGAAACTTATTTGATAAATTATTAGTATATTGCATTAATATTTATTAGAATAGGTTACATAATAATAACTTGGCATGTGTAAAAAAATAAGCAAATTTATCTGGAAAATTATTAGTTCATTGCCTTAATATTTATTAAAATATATTACATAAAAATAACATGTTATCCTTTCTATAAATATGCATTATTAAGTCTGGTGAGGAAATCTTTACTAAATAATTCATTGGATATTTAATTTGGCCATACACTAAAAAAGAGGTTCTTTATTAATTTAGTGTAAATACAACTCTCATCATGATTGCCATACGTAAATTTATTTAATTGTTTGTAGAGAAAAAAAGATAAATGTCCAAAGAAGAGTAGTACTGCTTTTTGTTGCCTTTTTTATTCTATTTATTTGTTCATTTTTCTCTATTAATGTTCAAGCATACAATTTAAAGTTTCTATCTATATAAGACTCACTGAAACTTCAGTAAACATACCTAAGAAAGAAAGCTTTTATCCGTGTGACTCATTGAAACTCTAGAAGACTTACTTTAAAAAGTGGTCCTCCTTATAATCGAAAGTTTCTCAATGTAAGAGTTATTGACTCCAGAAAATTTACCTAATCGGAAGCTTCTCTTCGTGGGACTTAATAGTCCATCTTCTTCGAATAATCTGGAGGAATAGACATCATGCATCTATACACGTGTTCAGTGATTTACTATTTTCTGAGGTCTTTGTTAGATGTTGCCCAGGTCTCACTGGAAAGAATGCATAAACTTTTTTTTGGAAGGATAATTAGATAGACTATACTTTCTTTGTTGGAGACCAATTTTGTCGCCATTTAATACGGATAGTTTTCAATTCTCCACCTTTTGTAATAGGACTTGAAACACTTGTGTCTTATATTAAAGCTCTTATGTATTTTGTCAGATAATTGCCGGAATGGTCCCCGTAATTGTGTGTCAGGTGACTTTGGTCCACTAAATGGGTGGTCTGCATGTTTAATCCCCACAATTGGTACACTTGGTGCAGTTTAGTCCCCACTCATTAAAAATTGACGGAAAACTGTAACTTTCGGCCAAAACAGAAGTTGTAGCATTAATTCAAGGTTAAAAGGCAAATTGGATGCAATGTAGTCTTGTATAACTTTTTTGGTGCACTTTAGTCCCCGTAATTAATTTGTTTCCGATATCTTTACGATTTTTTTTGGATTTCCTTTTCGATTCTTTTTCGATTTTTTCTGTTTTTTTTTCAAAAAAATTTTGATTTTCGTAGTTATTTCTCAATAAGTACGAAACCAAAAAATCGAACCATTTTTACTAGAAAAAAATCGAAAAGAAATCAAAAAAAGAAAAAGAATAAAAAAATATATCAAAAATAAATCGAGAACACAATCGAAAAAAATCGAAAAAAGTTGCAACAACAACCAAAATCAAAACTTTTTGCGAAACAACTACCAAAATTGAATTTTTTTTTTTTGCCAAAACAATTATCAAAAATCACGAAACCAAAAAATCTTACCATTTTTACTAGGAAAAAAATTGAAAAGAAATATAAAAAAAGAAAAGGAATCGAAAAAAGATCGCAAAAGAATAGAAAAAAATAGATATAATTTAAAAAAATTGAAAAGAAATTGAAAAAGAAAATCGAAAAAAATTAAGTACCGAAAAAATGAGTTTTATGGAAGATATGATGTAATTTGGAGGGAAAAAGTGTTAACAATTTTCCTAAATACCCAAACTTGTATCAAAATCGTGTTTTAACCTTAACTTGATGTTAAAATTCCAGTTTTGCCCAAAGTTACACTTTTCTGTCAAATTTTAGCGATTGGGGACTAAACTGCACCAAGTATACCAATTATGGGGACTAAACCTGCTGACCTAATATTTAACGGAACTAAAGTGCACCTAACACACAATTACGAGGACCATTCCAACAATTATCTCGTATTTTGTCATAGATATAATGTGGAGGATCTCGTCACGCCCTCCATTTATTATAATGCATTTTCTATGTGACTTATCCTAATTATCAAAAGAAATATATTATCGTAGTGATATCTAAACGTCGTTTGATGTTTGAATACAATGTCCAGTTTTATTACGAAATTGGGCGAAATCTTATTTTAACAAAAAGATATTCAAATTTATACATGTATTGAAATTTTGGAACAAAAGTTAAAACATACCAAGATGAATTGAGTTTTGAATTTTAAATTTTCTAGTCACTGACAAAGACCTTTATTAATGTAATCAATGTAATTATTTCTTGTTATTCTTGTTTGCTAGTAATGTTTTTGTGAAGATAAACGGACTAAATGCCTCGTTTAAACCACAATTTTGTTGTAGTTTAATTGAGGAATTAGTTTAGATTGTGAGACAAAGTTACAATTTAATTTTAAATATAATTACAATAGACTAATTTTTGAAGGAATACAAATGTTGCATTACCACATTAGTAAAAGTAAAAATTGTTGTACATTATTCGTCTTATTCATAGGGATCATACTGCAATAATTATATCACTTATAATGGTTAATCTACGAGGTTATAACTTTCTCGAAGTTGATGCACATCTCTAAGCATATGCTATTGGCAAGTTAGTTGACAAAGTGAGAGCTAAATCCAAAAGTTCTTTCTAAATAAATATGATATTAATATAATATTACAACTAACGAAACGAGGTTTATAATATGTTTCAATCACGTTCCATCAGGACAACTCATTACGAGTAGTAGCTAGCAACGAGTTCGACAAAATTGGAAGCACCAACAACCATTTTCTTATTATATACTCCTTCCATCCCTAAATAATTGTCACATTTTAACTTTTCATGGTCAACAAAATAATAATTGAAACGTAAATATTTCTTGTTCTACATGTGAAAAAGTTATAAAAATTTGATATTTCAAAAATATATATTGAAAACGAATCTAACAAGATCCCACAAGACTATATTATTTCTTATCATTTGATGAGATCTTATTATGATCAAATTTTATAATATTTGATCACCAAAAATCAAAATGTGACAATTTTTTAGGGACGGAGAGAGTATATAAATAGCTAGCAGCCCCATAGATCTAACGATTTTTTGCTTTAATTTATTTGTTATTTCATGTATGAACACAAATAATGAGTACGCGTAGATCTATGAAATATCACATTACATACTGTCATACATGTTAAATAAGTAAGCAAACAGATAAGAGTGATGATTTTCTTAAGCTTTGATTTTTGTCTTATGGTGGTGTCAAATTTTCATTGATGTAATGTCCTATTATAAGCTTTATTGGGCAAATTTTAAACATTACTAATAAATACTACTACAGGCGTATTGGAAGAGTTTAATCAATGTCGTCTTAAAATATATTATTGCGCTTTCGTATCCACCTAACCACATATATAAATTAAATCACCCCGTCCCATATCTATATGATACTCCTTTCATTCCTAATTGATAGGAATACATTTTCAAAATAGAAATTCCTTTTTTGATTTTATTTTGACCAAATTTAATAATAAAAAGTGAAAAGAAATTTGGTTTTGTGAGATAAGTTTAAAATTGCCTAAAAGTGTGTGCAAAATCAAATAGCCTATCAAAAAAGGGATGGAGGGAATAGTTTTTTGACCGGATAAATTATAAATTGAGAATTTGTTCTAATAGTAATTTTAAAAGAGAAAATTAACGAGACATGAAATAAATGTTAAATTTGTCCAACATCGAGAACTTAAATTTATTAATGCAATAGTGTCTCCATCTTTTGTTGCATTAGCAGAGCTAATTTTTTTTTGTAAAATGAGGACTCCTACAAGTGTCTAGAGTCTAGAAGGCGTGACTATTATCCTTACCGTTTTTCTACTATAGGTACAAAATAGAATTTATTAAGACTTTTTAGTTGGAACGTCTTAATTAGATGCCTTCAGATTTTGAAGTAATTGATTATCTTTACCATGATTTAAACATCCTAAACTATGATATCTTGGCTCTTGAATTATTATTTGCAATAATTTTATTTTCTTTTGATGAAATAATTGTTTAAATGATCCTAAGAAGTGGATTAATATTAGAGTTTTTGGCCGGGACATCACCTATTTTTTATCTATGTCACCAGTTGATCACTCACTTTTAAAAGTGTCCTGGTTGATCATTCACTTTTTAAAAAGTGTATCTTTTGGTCAGTCGACCACTTTTCCAGGTGGTCAATTACCGATCAACTCACGGTGGCATCCATGTGCACCTTTTGTAGGGTTATTTTAGTCTTTTCAAGTCAAATTTAACTCAAATTTTTTAATTAGTTACGTATTAAATATACTTACTAAACTAAAGCTCGTATGTTAAAATAATCGAAATCCACGTATCAAAAATATACCTTATTACCTAGTTGAAAGGTTAAATACTTTATATAACATGAAGGCTTTTCATGATTAAGTAAATACCATGGTAGTATATAGTATCTTGCATTATAAATACCAAGATAACATCAAGGCTTTCATCATCCTATCCTACCGATTTGGCTAATTATTCTTGATATCATTTTGGAAGTCTTATTTCTAACTTCTATACACTCTACCCAAATATGTCCGTTTACTCTGCAACCTCACCAGGTGATGGTGAGGATGTTATATCGAACGAAAAACTTAGCCAGGAGCAGTATAAGGAGGAACGTGAGAGCATCGTTGTTAAGATTGAGGTTCTTGACATCAAAGTCCAACAACTTTTGAGCAAGACAACAGATGCAACAAGTTCATCATCATCAAATTTGGAGGGCATTTTGAACGACTCTTATGCTTTAGGTGTTCAAGTCACCCAACTTGAAGGCAAAAATCCTAATACGTCGACTGCCCCTTCTTCCACTACATTCCTTTTTGAGAGTATACTAAAGCAATTCAAGGTATGTATTTTTTATGAGATAATTGATGAAATAGTATATGTACATGTTGCAATTTAGTCTCTGCAAATATTCGATTTGTAAGAAATGGTTGCTAATATTAGTCGAAAAAGTGCAATATCATTTTTTTGAAGGAGACGTCAAATTCTAATGTAAAAGGAGGGACTAATGTGATCATTTCGATCAATATCAGGGATTAAAGTGCATATTTTTAAGAAATATTTAAGTTTTGAAAATTATTTTTTGGTCTTGTTTCCGTCAAAATTTAACTTCTCCTTCAAAAGAAGGGCTAGAATTCAAATTACACATATTATTATATGAGATCATTTTGACAATTTTTTCTATTTTTATTTCATGATGAAACAAATTCTTAGAACCTAACATTTTAACAGGTTTTACTAATCTATGGACAATTACTACAATAACCACCAATATCTAATCCATATAATCACTCAACAAAATCACTATAATAAGCACCAATATCTAATGGTCCAGATTTAAAGTTATATTTTCCTAACCCGATTAAGTTAGGTTCTAAGAAAAAACTCAAATTAAAACCCTAATCTTGTTCACTAAAGTCATGAATAGACTTTGAATCTCGGGCAAGCTCAATTGATAAAGTTAGAGTGCATAAGGTAGAGGTAATTGCTGAAATAGTCCCAATAAATGGGGACTGTTGCAGTTTGGTCCTCGTAAGTGAGACTGATGCGCAAGTGATCCCTGAAAGTGCATTTCAAGGGTACATTTGGTCCCTAAAATTAACAGATCTGTTAATTATAAATATTTTTGTGATTTTACATGAATATATGCTAACCTTGGGACAAAAATGTAACTTCTTAGAGTTTGGCTTGATCCCACCCGTTAACCCCTCCCCAAACCATTGTCCCGATCCTTCCCCACCACCAACAGACCACCCTCGCCACCCCTCCCTCTCCAATAAGAAGCAAGCTTGGGTCACCTATTAAACCCATCACATAAATAAAACTTACCTTCATTTTCACGAGTTGCGAGGATCTAAACTAAGTACAGTATACATTTGAAGGTTGTGCAGGTGCTAATTGCTGAAATGGTCCTAGTAAGTGGGTGACCGTTGCAGTTTGGTCCCAGTAAGTGGGACCGATACGCAAATGGTCCCTGAAAGTGTGTAGTGGGTGCGCATTTGGTCCATAAAGTTAACAGATCCGTTAATTCTAAACATTTTTGTGGTTTTTCGTAAATAAATGCTAAAATTAGGAAAAAAAAGTAATTTTTTAGAGTTTGGCTTGACTATAAACTTAAAACTTCATTTCCCGCTTCGTTAAAACTCTGATTTTGACGATTCAAAATGCGTTGGAAAGCTATTTTCATCATCTTTAAGAATATGAGTTCAAACATCAGCTCTATCAGCATTAAGATTTTCAAAACATTTATTATTATAAAACATACATGAAAATGTTGAATCACTTATCGTCTTTTTGTAAAAATGAGTTGAAAAAATGTCTCTCATATACAAGCTTTGACAAAGATTATTCAAGAGACTTTAATCTATGATTGAAGGCTAAATTTTACCTTTGTATATCCTTTTGTAATTAGTCGACTTTTCTATTTTGATAATAACAAAGTACAACTTAGACTAACAATTTCTAAGGTGTGGTGATTAAGAAATAGAATCAACCATACACTAGTCATGGAGGACTTGAAGAAGTTTAAAGAAAAGAATGATGGCCAAAAAAACATTCATGTGTCATGAAATGACAAAGAAGAAACAAACACAGGTTCAATGATGTTCAAATGCGTTAAAGATATCAAGCTATGAATGCAAAGCATATACAATGGTAAAATTTAGCATTAAATCATAGCTTAAAGTCTCTTGAATACTCATTGTCGGAGCTTGTATATGAGATATATTTTCAACTCATTTTTTACAAAAAGACTATAAATGATATAACGTCTTTATGTATGTTTTGTCAAAAGAAATATTTTGAAAATTCTAATGTTGATAAAACTGGGGTATTCTTAAAGATGATGAAAATAGCTTTCCAACGCATTTCGAATCGTTAAAATCGGAGTTTTAATGAAGCGGGAAATGAAGTTTTAAGTTTGTAGCCAAGCCAAACTCTTAGAAATTACATTTTTGGCCCAACTTTAGCATTATTTACGAAAAACCACAAAAACGTTTAGAATTAACGGATCTGTTAACTTTATGGACCAAATGCGCCCCCGCTACACACTTTCAAGGACCATTTGCGTATCGGTCCCACTTACTAGGACCAAACTGCAACGGTCACCCACTTACTGGGACCATTTCATCAATTACCTCTCGAATGGGAGAAATATGAATGATTAAATAAATCTCAATTGCAATCGTTTTCGATCTATTCACAATTTGGACCACTTTCGTTTAGTATAATCTTTATTACAATTACTGAAATAGACTTTGGTTTTGGGTAGTCTCTAGAGCATATAAAACTGGCAGACTTTTTTAACAAAAACCATAATATATAATACCATCCACTAACCACCCTTCTTCAAATGAAGAATTGACCAATTTGAAGGTGTTTTGTTTCTCAAGCTTGCTTCTTATTGGAGAGGGAGGGGTGGCGAGGGTGGTCTGTTGGTGGTGGGGAAGAATTGGGACAAATGGTTTGGGGGAGGGGGAACGAGACAAGGTAGGGGGTTAACGGGTGAGATCAAGCCAAACTTTAAAAAATACAGTTTTGACCTAATTTTAGCATCTATTCATGTAAAACCGTAAAATACGCTTATGGTGCGTTTGGATTGGGGTGAATCTAGGTGAGGGTAAACATTTAAAATTAACCTAGGTTAGGGGAATGCAAGTGAATGTAGGTGAAACTATTATAAATCCTGTTTGGATACAATTACCCGTCACTAGGTAAAACAAAATAATTAATAACTTGAAAAACAACATTATGATGAACTTATTAACTATTAAACTGACATTTATATCCTTCTCTTTATTTTTACACAGAATACCTTGTTTTTGTTGCAAATTAAATGTTATTAAATAAAAACACTAGCAAAACATAAATATGTTCTATAATAAAAAATAAAGAAACGTATCAATAATCTTTAGCAAAAGAAACATACACATGTTTAACAAAAGATAAACATAAACAACAAATATCGTGTACTTAATGATTAATACACATATAGTACAAAAGGATTTATAACAAGGAATATGCCAATGCTCGTATATGTTGATTTACATACATTACAAAGGTGATTTGATAATTAGATGATTAATTGAAAATATTATTAACACTGATTATTGCACTAGGAGAGAAAGCTAGACGTAGCAACAAACAAATATAGTACACACGGATTGAAATTGAAAAACAAAAAATATGATCTTTTTTTATTATTCAAGCGAGAAAGAAAGAGCAGCCAAGAAGAAACTATTTTTCAGCGGAAAGAAAGAGTTGGCAAGAATACGCAAGAAAGAAATGAAACGGCAATTTATATGTTGAGGGAAGTTTTTTTTTAGAGGCAAATAATATTTGGCAGAGAGTAATATTATTGATGGGTAGTTAAGTCTCATCTAATAATAATAAAAAATTAATTCGTTAACCTAGCATTACCACCGATTTGGGGGTGAATGATTTGAGGGTGAATAAAGGAGAATGTGTTAACCTACATTAACCTAGATTCACCTACATTAATCTTAAAAACAAACAAAAAACTGGTTCCAAACGGGGTGAATGATAAGTTTCATCTAGATTCACCTAGGTTCATCCCAATCCAAACGGACCATTAGAATTAACGGGTCTGCTTATTTTAAGGTCCAAATACGCACCTGCTACTCACTTTCATGGACCATTTGCGCACCGGTCCCACTTACGAAGAAAAAACTGTAACGGTCACCGACTTACTGGTACCATTTCAACAATTGCCTCGCATAAGGTACCACCAACCTCGCTCTTCACTCAAACTGGATTGACTTCTTATAAAAGGCAAACCTTGGGTTGATGAAGTGATTAACAGACAAGCTTTAGTTCGATGATCAGGCGTCACACTTTTTAATGAATAGACATTGAATGGTGAATAATGAACGAATTCGAGTTTGTTTTTTTAATGATAAACGTTAACGAATTTTAAAATCTTTTAACTGAAATACGATTGTGATGGTAACATCGGATGGAAAATGCTATATTTTGAAATATCGCGCGATTACAGGAAGCATTATTGGTATCAGAGGAAGGCGGGTTGGTGCCGGTGAACCCAAATCCAAATCCAGGGCCTACTTCAGTGCATATTGACGAAATGGTTAAAGATACAGTGGGGATATACTACACCGAGGAAGAGCCTCCCTTTATTGATAAATTCACAGACAACTATGCTCCCATCAGAGTGGAGATTACCAATCTTGGTCCTCTTCAACCATACTATGGTCAGCTTCCAGTAAGTAAATTTTACCGGCCAATTAACACTATAGTTTTGTTTTTATTACTCCCTAATAATATTCCAATTTCCAGCTTCAAAATATTATTCAACTAAGAAACTTATATATGGAAAATATTAATCTCATGTTGTGGCATGCAGAAGGACATTAACGGAGTGTATTTGAGAGTTGGACCAGATCCTAAATATGATCCCGAAGCCAACTACCAATGGTAAATATTCTAAACTTTGTTTCATTATACCCCTACTCCGTCCCTAAAAGATTATCACATTTTGACTTTTGTGGTCAATTACAATAAAATTTGATCACGAATTCTCACTAAACGAAAAGAAATAATATAGTCTTGTGGGACCTCGTTAGATTCGTCTCAATATATATTTTTGAAATATCAACTTATTATAATTTTTTTGCATTTAGAATAAGAGATATTTGTATTTTAAATCGTGTTTTATTGACCACCAAAAGTCAAATGTGACAATCATTTAGGGACGGAGGGAGTATTTATGTAAATTTAGATTCAAATATTTTTACTCTAGAAAATGAGTATGATGCAACATTTATCAAAAGATAGAATTTGTTGAAATGTGTCTCGACTCCTATGTAAGGATAATAAATGGAAAGTTTAGATCGCTATTTTTATGCATGACCTATAGTAAAAAGGTTTTTGTTTTGTCTTGGATATTTATTAAATTTGAACAATAGTTAGTGAGTTTTGTTATTAAACCTATTATCACCACAATTGTTAGTAAAGGTTTATAGTGTAAGATCTAAATTAATTTTTTTTTAAATGTAAAATCGTCACATATATGACCCTCATGCATATTGGAATACACAAATGAGGTAAATTGCACAAATGAGGTAAATTGCATATTGCATGAAGAGGCGAGACTGCTAATACATTACAATCTAATTCTTTACCAGTTGAGCTATGCCTCAAAGACTAAATCAACTTTTTCATTATTACTAAATATTTTAAGATTATATAATAAACCAAACAAGCTTTAACTCCATTTAATCCTTACTTTTATTCATATTTCATAAACGATCCTTTGAGGTAATTGCATAATTGATTTTAGATAGTGGAACGGAGCTGCACTTTAGATCTAGATAGTTATAATGTTAAATATTAGTCTCTTAAAATGGCAGAAATGTTGTAATATAGTCCCAAAAATAACAAATGTTGCAGTTTTATCCCCGAGAAAAAAAAGGGACTAATGTGCAACGATTGTCACTATTGGAAACTATGTAGTAACACTTGAAACACTTTCGAGGACTAATATGTAATAGTGTAACTATTAGAAATCAAAATATAGCTTTGTCCCACTATTTGAAACCAAACCGACAATTATCTCACGACTATTTATGTATGTGGTGCATTGGCCGGTCGTCAAATACTAAACCACATTTATTTTTTCATGTCGATGCAGGTTGGATGGCGATGGGTACGTATATTCGTTATTTCTTTCAACATATTTTTATTTTTTAATTAACGGGCTGCAAGTCATGACAAATACTCCCTCCGTCCCTAAATGATTGTCACATTTGACTTTTAATGGTCAATAAGTCACGATTTAAAACATAAATATCTCTTATTTTACATGTGAAAAAATTATAATAAGTTGATATTTCAAAAATATATATTGAGACGAATCTAACGAGGTCTCACAAGACTATATTATTTCTTATCGTTTAATGAGAATTCATGATCAAATTTTCTTATAATTGACCACAAAAGTCAATATGTGACAATCTTTTAGGGACGGAGGGAGTAAAATTTTATGATGCATTCAAATGAATGCCTTTTGTGAATGAAATGACTAATATGTCTCTTTTATTTATTAATCCGATATCACTAAATTTGATTTTTAAAAATATTTTGATAATATTATCTTTTATAATTCTGTAATATAGAGTATATGTTAAGTAATTGAAGATTAAAGTTGTGTCACTAAAGGGCGAAGTCTAGTAAAAAGAAATGAATGAGATATCAAATAGGTATTAGGGAGCTCGAGGGTGTCAGGGGTAAATTAGTACATTTAAATTCCATAAAGAATGCCATAAAAGAAAATTAATTAACAACTCAGATTTTTCGTCCACTTCATAGTTCAAGTGGTGCATTTATTATCATTTCCTTAAGAGTAGTGTGCCTTTTTTTAAAACAAAAACAGTAAATGCCAAATAGAATAACATTTTGATCCCAAATCCAATAAACAACGTTACAGATTTAGATATTGATATTATATACTCCATCTACGACTTGTTATAATAATTCCACATGAATGAAAGTAAATGGTCACTGAGACATAATTAATTAACGTCCCCATTCATTTGGGACCAAGTTATCGTACGCACTACTAGATTATGGGAAAATTCTTATATACCGGAGGCTTCTTTTCCGGTATCATACCGGACTATAAATCTGGACCCTTGAATAACAATGAACAGCTGAGATTGAGATTTAATCTAATTCATATTTAACCACAGTTAGTAATAAACTTGAAAAATCTCAATTAAAACATATAACTTTTTTATATATTTTACACGAAATATCATTTGATGTATATACAAACCGTTGAGATCGTAATTTAAAAAGTCAACCATCGAAATTTTAAAATGGACAAAATTTTTGGGACAATTACCTTAACACCAATCTGCAATTCATCTACATCCTTGAATTTCTTAGTCGAAACTGAGGAAAAAAACACATTAATTGAAAAATAATCGATTTGAAGCTTTGATAATTGGTGAAAATTGGGGAATTAACTAGATTAAAACCGACAAGCACAAAGATTGAAATTAAAAACTGAATCTAAAAAGACTTGAAAATTAATAAATAGAGAAAAAATAAAATCTTGAGAGTTGCGTGTTGGTGGTGACTTTGTGGAGATAAATGAGATGGAGGTGATATGATGAGTTCAGTGGGCTGGACGATCGAGATTGGTGTTGTCTAACGGTGGCGGAGAAGTGAAGAAAATTGTGAAGAAGAGATAGTGAGTTAACTGTGGTTAAATCTGAATTAGATTAAATCTCAATCTCAGCCGTTCATTGTTATTCAAGGGTCCAGATTTGTAGTCCTGTATGGTACCGGAAAAGAGGCCTCCGGTATATAAGAAATATTATGTATTAAATTCAGCAAAAATTTCATTGACTAAATCAAATAAATTAAAATCACAACCTTATCTTTAAATAAAACACAATTTACAATTAACTTCAATATTTGTTAACAAAGAAGTTACAATTTTTAAAATAACTAGCTAGATATGTACTTACGTCGACGCTTTTGAGTTTTTCTTTTATGAAAATAAAGGTGTATATACTAGATTAAACGCATGCACCAACCACAGTATGTCAAACTTGAATTTTAAGCCTTTTTATAATTATATTTTATAATTTAAATTCAATTTTTATCTTAATAATGGTTAACTTTAGTCATTAAAAAATAACCTGGATAATTTTAAGCTTTTCCGAATGATTTGTTGCATTTGTTAAGATATGATGACTTTAGGATTAAAATTATACTCCCTCAATCCCTAAATCATTGTTACATTTTGATTTTTCATTGTCAGCAAAACAAGAATTGAAACGTATATCTCTTATTCAACATGCGAAAAATTATAAAAATTTGATATTTCAAAAATATATATTGAGACGAATCTAACAAGATCCACACAAGACTATATTATTTCTTATCATTTGATGAGAATTTATGATTAAATTTTGTAATGTTTGACCCCCAAAAGTCAAAAAGTGACAATCTTTTAGGGACGGATGAAGTAATTTTTTGGGTATTTAACCAATTCCTTAAATCTAAATTATTCATGCGGTTACTTGTATTTTTATTTACTTTTCCCCTTATATATATAGAATGGTTCATGGTGTACGGATCAAGGATGGAGAAGCAAGGTATTCATCACATTATGTTAAAAATTCACGCTTTCTACAAGAACGTGAATTCGGAAAAGCTACAATGTTCAAAGTAACTACTCATCACTTCATTTCTACCCTTTCAATATAATTTTGCATCTCTTTTTTTTTATAGTTACATAAGTTGATATTGTTATGAATCTATATCCGTTATAAAATTAATTAAAGGTCTCACAACTAATCTAATAACTAGATGCCGCCCAAGATGATAACCAACTTATCATACTATAACAAACGAAAGAAAGAATTTGTGGAAACAATAATAAACGTCGACCATCTACCAACCAAGTACCGATCGTCTCGTACCTGATTTCGGATGTTGGGATCGGAACTTCCAAGTCTATTTTTCTGTATTCCAAACGGATCATAATCACGTTTGAGTTTGGTCCGCAGGAGGTCAAACCGGACCGAACTATTGCGATCTATCCGAACAAGTTCGGTTTGGTTGGAAAAAATGTTCGATGCGGTTGGACATTTGGGTGGCTGAGAGGGAGATGACTCATGAGTAATGAGTAAGAAATGAAGATATATGAAGTGAAAATGATTTTTCTAGACTTTAGAGTATAAATAAGGAAAAACTCTCTATTAATATGCGAGCCGAACAATTCGAACTGTTTGGTTTCGAGCCGAATAATGCGAGCAAGATCGAACCTGTTACGTTCACTCACATCCCTAGTCTTCACCATTAGTTTTGAATCTCCATAAGTTGCAACTTCCCCTGAGTTCATCATCCCCGAACTCCCACTGAAGCCGAGACCGACTTGAATATCCTTCTTACCAATCCTAGGACATTCTGAATATCACCAACTTGGCTATTGAAGATACGTAGCCAAAATCATTGCCATGTTGGATTTTTCTCACATTCAAAACCAATATTTTCTTTCTTTACCTGTCAGACCTTCTTCGTCTTTCTTCCAAGAACCTTGGAACGCCTCCAAACCGGACCAATCATTGATTTATACCGCCTTCTCCCTTTTTCTTTGTTGACCAACAACTCCCACCTGATCAGATTCACCGACATTCGGTATTTGATCAAAACACCTCCCTTCAGTTAGCATAATTTTAACAGAATGAGAGACTCTTTTACCACATTTTTTCGTACGTCCACTAACCCTTGATAATACTCGCAACACTCCTTTAGTTGCCCCTTATATAGAGTGCCTGACTTTTGACCCTTAGCAACAACCCTTTCTCCTTTTGTCAGCAATTCTAGGACTCACCATCAAACGCAATTTCATATCCCTCAGCATCTAATTGACTTACTGAAATAAGATTACCTGTTAGTTTGGGCATATGTCTGACCTTCGTATTCTTCCATATAGAATATTTGATAACCTCAAATCGACATCACCAGTACCACAAATATCCAGGATCCTTCCATCTGTAAGATGAACATTCCCGAAATCTCCAGCAACATAATTTCTCATTATGTTATAATCACCGGTGATATGATATGATGCACTAGAATCCAACACCGAAGAGTCTATCGAACTCACCTCAGTTGCTAGAAGAAAATCATCCTTGCTTACAACGTTGATCTCCTTCTCAGTACAATTCCACCACTCAACTGTCTGTTCAAATCTACCCTTACCACTCTTAGTTTCATGGTTATTCTTTCTACTTTATTCCCATATAAACATAGCAGACCCCAAAATCACCTCTCCTAATCTTTCTTTCAAATATTTTCATCTAGAATTTGACTCACAACTACCCTAGAAATCAGTAGTTCTTTCCGACCGTAATGATTCTCTAAAGCCCTCATGAATTCCCAAACTATTTGACAGAGATGCCAAATAATCAAAGTCTTCCATTCATCATCAACCACAAACCCCACCGTTGCTAGTTGATTAATCAAGTTATTCATATTATTCAACTGTGTGTTCACAGAAGTATTTGCAACCATATATATATTGAAGAGGTTTTTCGTAAATGATACTTTGTTATGAGTAGAAGGCTAGCTTCACATACAAGTCCAAGAGAACTTTCATCTCTCATAGTCGTGGTCTCGAATCGCCTCTTGAACACTGGAAGAATTGTTAAAAGGACTCAAGACTCTATTCTTATATCTCGAATCGCCTCTTTATGTGTTTGGTACAATTCAACAATGAGCACAAAGACCCCATATGTAGACTACATTGAGTGCCTAGGTCTAAACCTTAAAAGAATAGGGGAAACAGGACTCAGAAGCCCACAAGCTGCCTCAATTCAACGGAGAAGTACCGATCCAAGTACCGACAACCACCTGAAGTGTCTCGTACCATATTTCGGACCTTTCCATCCACCGACCATCTACCGACCAAGTACCGATCCGTCTCGTATTTGATTTCAAATGTCGGGATCGAGACTTACCAAGCCCGTATCGTCTGTTTTTCAGCACTCTAAATTTGCCTTAATTCTCAACAGTTATTAGCTTCGAAAAATTGATCTTTATATATATCATTTTTTGTTACAATTAAATAAGAGCATAAGGAAATTTATTTAACCATTTTATGGCTTACTATGTTCTTTTTTAATCTAATAACCAATCTTTCTATTATGTAAATTGTTTTTGTAACATTATTATATATAGTGATGTGAAAGAAATGCAGTATGGAGATCTAATAGGAGCTTACGGAACCATTAGAAAACTTATTTAACCATATTATAGCTTACTTTGTTTTTTTTAATCTAATAACCAATCTTTCAGTTTTGTAAATTATTTCTATAACATTATATATATTTGAATGTGAATGAAATACAGTATGGAGATATGATAGGAGCCTACGGAACCTTTGTGATTTTTACCCAACTACTCAGAGAAAGACTTAAGGTGTTAGATATGTCTTTTGGATACACTACTAGTAATGTTGGTGTAGTCTATCATGCTGGAAGATTTATGGCACTCGAAGACTTTGGAAAACCACGTAAGATTATCTAATATATTTTTTCTACCATAACATATATCGAGTAATCAAGTTTATTATATGTTGTATATAGATGCAATATCAATTAGTGACGAAGGAACTATGGAAACCGCTGGCATGAATGACTATAATGGGACATTAAACCATAATTTCAACCCTCATCCGAAAAAGGATGCAGCAACCGGTAACATTATAGTACTTTTAGAAGGAATTTAATAGAAATTTTACAATATTTCTTATATGTGAAGCTCTAACTAAAATACAATAATTTTCTACAGGGGAAATGTTTACCATTGCGCTATCACATACTGCGCCTTATGCACACTATACAGTATACTCTAAGGAAGGAGAAATCACACACGATTTTCCACTAACAGTTTCTGGGCCCACATACATGCATGATTTAGCTATTACTGAAAATTATGCTGTCATCATGGACAATCCTTATGTCTTCAGCCCAGAGGTATTAATTAATTTTTCAAAAGTTATTATCTCATTGTCTGTTGAAAATAAAAGAAATTCAAGATGAAAAGGATAAGATTATATGAATGGATGATGTAGCTGGTTTGAGACTTCGGTCTTCAGGTAATGATGAGCAAAGATAGATGGGTTTTCACTTTCGATGCAACCAAAAAGTCCCGATTTGGTGTTCTTCCCCGCTACGCATCGGACGAAAAAGATATCAAATGGTTCGAGTTTGATAGTCCATCATTCGTATTTCATACTGGTAAGCGAACAATATCATAACCTGCATGTGGTGGAAATAACTTAAATTAGATAAAATATTGAAGTGATTGGTAATAGTTGTCGATGTACTTCAGTATGTGATAGTCCATGGAATTGACTTGCATATCCGTCGCTATTATTTCGAGGACTATACTATCGTATTCGTGTTACTTTTGATGATTAATATGCAACTATATAACTGTTTGAGATTAAAATAAATTACAGTATGTGCGTGGGAAGAAGGAGATACAATTGTTTATCACGGTTGCAATATGGAGCCAGCTCTTAACATAATGACCGGTGAATACGATATACTTCCTGCTGCCTTTCGCAGATTTTCTAACATCACTACTGCCAGAAAGGGTAGCGATGATCCGGTTAATTTGACATATCCCGAGTTGTAAGACAAGCAACAACCTCCTATTTATTTTCTTGCAATCTATTATTTCAGTCTAATCATATTCACAATATTATATTACATATGGATGAATTTTTAATTATGCATTTTTTTGCTAGGTACAAGTTTACCTTTAATGTGAAAACGGGTGAAAAAAGTAAAGAGAGAGTACTTCAAGGTTACAAAGTTGATAATCCTAAGATCAACGAAAATTATATGACAAGGTAATTTGATATTACTCTACTTAGAAGGTGATAATTAATTTTTTTTATTCAATATTCGAGGTAATTGTCAAATTAGAATAATCTATGCGGTGGAATGAATTTGTACTTTAGTCATAAATAGTTACATATTGTAGATTAGTCTCGAAAGTGGAATATATATAGTCTCGAAAGTGACAAATAAATATTACACATTCGTCAATATTTATTCTGGAACCAAACAGCTACACTTGTGCCAAATGGAGGAACCAAACCTACAACAATATAAAGATTTTTGTCGATTAAAGTACAATTTTATCTAAGATCAAATAAACAACTATCTCAACACTATTTTAGAATATATTCACTCCTTTCCCTAAATGATTGATACATTTTGACTTTTCATGATCAACAAAACACGATTTCAAACATAAATATCTCCTATTCTACATATGAAAAAGTTATAAAAAGTTGATGGTTCAAAAATATATATTGACACGTTTTTAACCAGATATCATAAGACTATATTATTTCTTGTTGGTTAATGAGAATTATTGATCAAAATTTTTAAAGTTTGACCATGTAAAGTCAAAATGTACCAATCATTTAGGGACGGATCGGGAGTATTGATTTAAACACAACGCTCACTTTTCTTATTATTTGAAATCTTGATGAAAAATAATGTAACAAAATTAACCTTATTATAATAAACTCCAGGAAAGTTCGGTATGCTTACTCTCACTTGTTTGATGAAACAAATGGTAAGCCATATGCATTATACAAACATGATCTTGAAGCTGGTGGAGGACTCGGAGTCACTGTGCCAATTGATGGGGAAACTAGCTTTTTGAGTGAGCATGTATTCGTTCCAAGGCAGAATCCTTCTTCAGAAGATGATGGCTACTTGCTCTTTTTTGCTCATGTCGAGAACAAGAAGTAATAAAAAATCATTTAAGCTTCTTTTTCTTTTTACATCAATGACTTGAATACTAATTTAATTCAATTTGTGCAGCGAAACACATTTTGTGGTGATAAATGCTCAAACTATGACAGACATAGTTGGATTAGTTCACATACCAATAAGAATCCCATATGGTCTTCATTCTATCTTTGTCAATGAGGTGACACATTTAATTTGCTTATTATTATTAATTAGTTTACATACCTATGATATTTTTCATAGTTTGATTTGGAGGATAAGTTTTGAGTTTGTTATTGTACAGGAGGAACTTCAAAATCAAGTCAAGATGTTGCCATAAGTTGGAATACACTATGTTGCACATACAGTATTACCCATGGTTGTTTAATTTGTTGCCCATTTCAATAAAATTTCGTATCTATTGTCTCAATTTCATATTACCAAATAAATACTTTGTTTTAGGCATCTACCTCGATATTTCGGTGGTCATATGCAAAGTTCGTAGTTGTAATTTGTAACAATGATTTCAATGTGAAATTCGGCATAATGCATGTAATGTGTTATTTTTCTTGTATGTGCGAGTTTTACTCATTGATGATGTCACGATAATACTATTTTACGAATAGTGTAGGCTAGTAGTCCTATTTAACTGGGTTTATAGTTTGATTGTCTATAACATGTTCTTCACATTATAGTGAATTGTTTGTGCTTGGAGCCCATGGAGTAGTCCTAATACGTTGTTAGGCAGATCACGTTAAACTCTTGATATTTTTTATTCTCTTGCACTTTACATAATTCTTTGTGTAAGATTCGCGTATGATATTTAGTTAATAAGTTTCAGCTGTTATAACATTTCGGTGGTCGTATGCAAATTTCGTAATTGTAACTTGTAACAATGATTTCAATGTAGAATTCGGCATAATGCATCAAATAGAACAATTATTGGGATCATATCTGTAGTCTGACCATTAAATGAGACCAAAATATAATTTATATATATTTATTGGAATCAATATACAACTTACATATATAATAGTAGCATTTGAAATGGGGAAGAATTAGTCCTTTTGTAAAACACCTTGCGAATGCAAAATCCTCATTTTTCTCATGGAAATATATGGGCTTAATTAACTCCATCATGATGAAATGATAAATACGTAGAACTTGGAGTTCAATAATTGTACTATTGTAGCACGCGATGTTTCTGTAGTTTTAGAATATGTGGCTATGCTTTAGCCAACTGCCTCATCTTATTCTTGATAAGATTCAAATACTGTGAACCCGTTGATATCTTTCAATATTATAAAGTGATTATTTCGATAAATCAATGTAGCTGACATTTTAGGATAGAAACATTTAACAAGCTGGCTTCATGTGATTTGTTTTATCAGAATAAATTTCCATACATAAAAAGTAAGTAATTAGGTGAACAATCAAGTAAATACTTATAACATCAAAAAATGAGGTTCTAGTATGGCTATCTTTAAGACAGATATATAGTCCTAGCTTGTAATTAATTTTGCGATTAATACAAATTCTTTTTTGAGAAAAAAACAATAAATATTATTTTGTACAGTAAGCTATGGTAATGAATTGTTTCTAATCGTTACGTGAATGTAATTTTTCAGTGTCCAAAGGAGATTGACATGGAAGATATTCATTGCATTGTATTTGTTGCTATATTGAGTCTATCTTGAATTCGGGTGACACAAGTATTATTATTTATGTAAGTATATTTTTTTAATGAATTACTTAATATTCTTGGTTTTTGAAAAAGCTGACATAATCTAACTATATATTGTAATATTTGTATACGCAATTTGTCCATAAACAATAAGTCATATATTGTACTTTAGCACATAGAATTGGTATTAATATATATATATATATATATTTAAAAAAATAGCTTAAATAACTTAGACACGCTTAAAGTGAGTTATCTAAGTTCAACATATAACTATTCTAATAGCTCTTATTTAAAAGCTATCCGAAACCAATTACATTATTTAAACAACGCTTCTTTATGCACTCTAAATCTCTAATCCATTAATGAAATTTAAGAAAGTCTTTAAGAAAAACATCAAATTTACATAGCGCTTCCAAAAGTGCTAATGTGTGAAACATTGTTTAAGTACTACATGATTAGCATAGCATTTTGTAGAGAGCTATATAAGTATGAATGGTTATTTAAGTGCATGACTCGCATATACATTTTTGAGTGCTGTCGAAGTTATCATAACGTTTGCTTAGAAAGGCACTATCTATGGGCAAAAAAATAGGCACAATTTTATATAATGTTATAACGAACCTGTTAACGCCGCTATTTTTACATGGAAAACAACTACCTACCTAATTCATTCATTGTGTTTCATGTGGTTGCCACCACCGTCCAAGTCATCAAATCGTTGTCAAATAGCAACAACAATAGAAAATTAAGTCTACAATGATGATCAAGTTTTTGAAGTAGGTGATGAGCTTGTGATTGAATGATCATAAATACTATCCTATAAATATAAGTCCATAGTCTATTTATATGGCCAACATGTAATGTTTGTGATAATAATAATAATAATAATAATAATAATAATAATAAGAGACAATGTTGCAAACATCCTATTTTCAACTACCTCCCAAGTCCCAACTACCTCCCAGTGAAATTTATAGTGATTGTCTTCGTCGACTATGCAACTAGGACAAATTACCCTTGATTGTACACTGATCATTAGGACATTTATTACCCTCATGAATCACGTTCGTTTGCCTACTTCAATTATACAATGTAGTACTGTTTTATTGGACCCACATCTTTCTATATACTCCTATTATGTGAGAAAGCATTAAGTAATTGGTAAAATAAACTTAAATGATTATTATTGAGTTATGTCACGTGTCATGTAATTATTTTTGGGAGTAATTCTTTTTCTTGGGAGTACTTTTAACTTTCTACAGTGTAATTTTGATCCCTAACGAATAGTAGCCGACCTATTTAGCTTCGCCGTTGTTCACTCGAACAGACACTTTTTAAAAAAAAAAAATTATATATATAAAGGAAAAATTAATGAAATAATTAGCATTTAAAATTATATTTGAATATATTTAAGTGGTTTGAACAGACACTTTAAAAATTATGAAATATTCTAACAGGTACTTTCATACACTTAGATCCGCTACTAGAGGTAATTGCTGAAATGGTCCCAGTAAGTGGGTGTCCGTTGTACTTTGGTCCTTGTAAGTGGGACCGATGCGTAAATGGTCCCTGATAGTGTGTAACGGGTGCGGAAATGGTCCCCATTTTAACGGATCCGTTAGTTTTTAACGTTTTTGATATTTTTGAGTTCATTTTGGGGCGATTTCATAATTTTGAAGAGTTTTGGGCATCCTGGGTCGTCTTGTAGTTCGAAACTTCAAACGGCCATAACTTTGCGCTCGGGTGTCCGATTGGGATGAATTTTATATCGATTTCATGTATTTTTTCGAGACGAATCCAATGGAAGATAAGCAAAGGTGGTCTGGGTGATGTTTTGCCCTCAATAACCCTTTTTATGGCTTAAATGACATTTTTATGATTCCCACTAAATTTTTTAAATCTTTAAAAGATTTTATGATTCCCATCTAATAACATTATTTTTCTAAGTACTATGATATTACTTTAGAAGCTTACTTGATCACAATTAAGCATACAAAAAGTTTGTAGGATAAAAGTAAGGTTAAAATAGATACCATTCTACAAAATCTTGTCATAATTGCTTAACTAAAGCAAAAACAAGTCCCTATTCTAGAAAGGGATTTGTTTTTTGCTTTAGTTAAGCAATTATGACAAGTTTTTGTGGAATGATTCTATTTTAACCTTACTTATATCCTACCAACCTTTTGTATGCTTAATTGTGATAAAGTAAGCTTCTAAAGTAATATCATAGTACTTAAAAAAACAATGTTAATGGATGAGAATCATAAAATCTTTTGAAGATTTAAAAAATGTAATGTGAATCATAAAAATATCATTTTAAGCCATAAAAAGGGTTTTTGAGGGCAAAAAAAGACCCTGACCACCTTTGGTTGTCTGCCATTAGATTCGTCTCGAAAAAATACATGAAATTGGTATAAAATTCATCCCAATCGGACACCCGAGCGCAAAGTTATAGCCGTTTGAAGTTTCAAACTACAACACGACCCAGGATGCCCAAAACTCTTCAAAATCATGAAATCACCCCAGAATGACCTTAAAAATATCAAAAACGTTAAAAACTAACGGATCCGTTAAAATAGGGACCATTTCCGCACCAGTTACACACTATCAGGGACCATTTGCGCATCGGTCCCACTTACAGGGACCAAAGTGCAACAGACACCCACTTACTGGGACCATTTCAGCAATTACCTCTCCGCTACTGCTAACCATTAAATAAATGCAATATATAGTTTGCACTATAAATACCAAGCAACATCAAGACTATTATCATCCCTATCGAGCGAGTATCGAGTTGCTAACTCTTGATTTCATAAGTCCTATTATTTCTTAAATTAACTTGTACACTCTACCCAAATATGTCCTTTTCCCTTGCATGCAGGCTCACTGCATCACCTCAACTCTTGCAAAGATCTAACTCTACTCTACCCTTATCTACAACCATCAAAAATCTTACCACCATCACTAATTTACCCACATTCCCATCTCTCCATGCCAAATTTCCCCTACACTCTTCCAGTGTAGGTCACTCGTTCGTTCGTTATGCGACCTCACCGGGTGATGGCGAGGCTGTTATAACGACCGAACAACTTACCCAGGAGCAGTATACGGAGGAACGTGAGAGAATCGTTGGAAAGATTGAGGTTCTTGAAGCCGAAGTCCGAAAACTGTTGAGCAAGACAACTGATGCAACAAGTTCATCATCATCAAATTTGGAGGGCATTTTGAAAGACTCCTATGCTTTAGGTGTTCAAGTCACCGAACTTGAAGGCAAAAATCCGAATACGTCGACTACAACTTCTTCCACTACATTCCTTTTTGAGACTATGCTAAAGCAATTCGAGGTATATAAACAAATGTAACAAGCTTTTACTGTATAAAAACGAAACATAATAAGTTCAAATGTTCCAGGATTTGTTTTTCCAATCGCGGGCATGCAAATTTGTTTAATTGTATTATTAACGAATTTTACGATCTTTAACTGATACATACAACTTTTAATTTAATCGATCAAAGTTATGTTCATAATAGTAAAGTCGGGTGAAAATACTATATTTCGATGATATATTTGTTACAGGAAGCATTAGGATCGTCACGGGAAGGGTTGGTGTCAGTGAACCCAAATCCACAACCAGGGCCAACTTCAGAGCAAATTGACGAAATGGTTCAAAATACAGTGGCGATATACTACACTGAGGAACAGCCTCTCTTTATTGATAAATTCACAGACAACTATGCTCCCAGCAGAGAGGAGACCACCAATCTTGGTCCTCTCCGACCATACTTTGGTCAGCTTCCAGTAAGTAGATGTAGATCTTATCAATTAACACTATTTTTTCAAGCTTCATTTATAACTCATTTTATCAATATTTCCAATTTCCCTTCTCCTTTATCTAAAGCTCTTTTACTTAAAACAAAAGTCATTTTCTATAGATTGAGTTTACCAAATGCGAAAATAAAAACTGGAGGGAAAGTTAATTTTATGAAATGAATTAGATTTTTTTTAAGTTTATATAAAAGTAAATGATTTTTAAAGAAAATGGCCGAGGGAGTAATAATTGAACCAAATAATGCCAAGAACTTTGGAAGCTTATGTAAATTATTGTTCTGATGATGTTTTGGCATGTATGTAGGAGGACATTAATGGTGTATATATGAGAGTTGGACCAGATCCTAAATATGATCCTGAAGCCAACTACGCTTGGTAATAACACCCATCGACCCCATTCCTAATATTGACTATTGTATATTTGAAATAATCATTTCAACTATTAAACATTTCAAGTACTAGTTATCTTCGTTATGAATTTATGATTTCGGTACATAAACTCTAAAAAATATATTTTTTACCTAAGCTTGAATTTCATTTTAACATTATTGGAGTGGAATACAGAAATTTTATATAGATCTTACAGTTTGTGGGTTATTTATATAAATAAAAAATAATTAGTTACATCAATCTTTAATGAAATAAAAATAAAATAATACTCAATATCTTCTTCAATTGCACACCCCACCGCCCACGGGCCCACCCTTTCCCTTCCCTCCCCATCCCATCCCACGTGCACCCTCCTAGAAGGCTAGGGCAAGTTTTCAAAATCAAATAGTAATTCAAAAGTTTCGAGATGGACAATATTTTTAAGACAAATCACAAAAGTAAGTATGTAACATCAATTCCTGAACCAACCAAAATTAACATACCCTTGTACCGTTAGGAGGTTTAGAGTCACTAGCATTAGATTTAGGACCATCTTTTCTAGTATTATTTTTAGATAATTCACAAATTATTATATTAAGTGGCTTATCATTATTACATTTTGATTCTTGTAAATGATAAGTTTATTTATTATTATTATATAGCAAAATAAATTTCCATTCCATGTCCACTTAATTTACTGTTTTCATATTTTATAAATTACCTTTATGTATGTGGCGTCTTGGCCGGTCAATTACTAAACCACATCTATTTTTCCATTCGATGCAGGTTGGATGGCGACGGGTACGTAACTTTTTTCATTCAATTATATATTTTTATTTATGGGTTTCAAGTCGAGACACATTTTTTTCTGACACATCCAAATACTAATGTCTTTGGGAACGAAATGACTCCTTTATCCCTTTCAAGTGGAGAAACATATTTTTGTGAACTGAAATGACCACTTTATGAGTAAATTGCTGAAATGGTCCCCGATAGTATGACCGAGTTGCACTTTGGTCCCCAATAGTTACACGGTTGCACGTTAGTCCTCGAAAGTAGCCAAAAAGTTGCACTTTAGTCCCCACGTCAAGTTTTACGTTAATATTTCAGATTTATGCGTTAAAACTGGGGTAAAAATGTAATTTTTAAGACGTAAAGTTGATTTTTTGCCCCAATTGGTGCTAAAATGAAACTCCACAACACTAATTAGGATGAAGAAAAAAAAAGGAATTTTGGCATGAGGGGTTGTGGAGTTTTATTTTGGCACCAATTGGGGCAAAAAAATCAACTTTAAATATTTCAAATTATATTTTTGACCCAATTTTAACTCCTAAGCGTGAAATATTAACGTAAAACTTGACGTGGGGACTAAAGTGCAACTTTTTGGCTACTTTCGGGGACTAACGTGCAACCGTGTAACTATTGGGGACCAAAATGCAACTCGGTCATACTATCGGGGATCATTTCAGCAATTTGCTCACCACTTTATCCATGATTTAATTTCCTACATAGGCCATATCCCTTATCAATTAGGTGGAGATGAGGGGCAAATTAGTACATTTGACTCCAAAAGACATTATATGAATTAATCAACTCTCTGTAGCAACTCAGGTTTTAAGTGCACTTGATAATTTTAAGTCGTGCATTATATCATTTCCTTGGACCTTAGGTAGTGTTCCTTCTTAAAAAGTAAAGCACATGCATGAAAGTAAATCGTCACATGTTACGTTTAAACGCAAATAATTGACGTCTCCATCCATTTGGGACCAAATTATCTTGCACACTACTAGACATATCAAATAATTTAGCAAACAAAAATCGGTGACTAGATCGAATAAATTAAATCACAATTTTATCACCTTAAATTGAAACCAAATTCACAATTAACTTAAAATCAAAAGTCTATAATGTCATATAAAAAAAACGAAAAGAAATAGTAGCTAATGAACAAGTTACAAGGCGACATTTAGAATAACTAGATAGTCATGCATTTACATGGACGCTTTGAATCTAACTTTTTTGCAAAACATAAGGCCCCCAAGTTTTTTTATAAAAACAAATATGATAGATGAGTTTTTCTTAATATAATGGTCAATTTTGGTTTTTAAAAAATAAATTGGACGATCTTTTATGAATGGAGGTTGTTGTATTTATCAAAATATGATGAGATTAAGATTAAAATTAGGGTAAATGGCACTAATAATCACATATGTATACAAAATATTTTCAGTCAATCACTCATATTTCAGAACGTCCTTCTCAATTACTTATGTTTCAAAATATATCCTAGCTATTTGGTCTCGCATGTTAATTTTTTGTTAAATGTGTGTTGAGGGTGAGTTATTTTAGATCCAAAATTAGTTGTGGGTTATTTTAATTTATCCCAAAATATAATGAAACAGTTAAAATAATCTTATTGACAAGTCAAGTGGCCCAGACAAGATATTATTTACAATAGATCGACATAAAAAGTGATGGACTGAAACATTTTCAAATATAGGTGATTGGAAGTGATTTTTGAAACATGGGTGCTTGAATGAAAACATTTTGCAAACATAAGTGATTGATATGGCCGTTTACCCTTAAAATTATACTACTTTAGTCAATTCGTTAAATCTAATAAATTTGGTGTGGTTGCTTATATTTTTGTTTACTCTTCCCTTTATATATATGTAGAATGGTTCAAGGTCTACGGATAAAAAATGGCGAAGCAAGGTACTCATCACATTATGTGAAGAATTCGCGCTTTCTACAAGAACGTGAATTTGGAAAAGCAACAATGTTCAAAGTAATACTACTCATCACTTCATTTCTACCATTTCAATATAATCCTGATTTTTAGTGTGACGATTTCATACTTCTAACTTCCTTTATAGTTCCTTAATTCTCCCCGAACATTTGATCGATATAATGATAACAACATATATAATAGTGAACACATGTTCAATGTGAATGAAATGCAGTATGGAGATCTAATAGGAGCTTACGGAGCTTTTGTGACTTTCATCCAATTACTAAGACAAAGACTTGAGGTGTTGGATATGTCTTTTGGATACACTACGAGCAATGTTGGTGTAGTCTATCATGGCCGAAGATTTATGGCTCTTGAAGATTTTGGAAAACCATGTAAGATCATTTATTTCACTTCAAATTTCTTATCATATGTATTCTTACAAAACATATATATATAAATTAATTTTATCATGTATTTATAGACGTGGTCTCAATTAGTGACGAAGGAATTATGGAAACGGTGGGCATGAACAACTATAATGGAAAATTAAATCATAATTTCACCCCACATCCGAAGAAGGATGCAGCGACAGGTAACATTTTATATATTTCCTTATTTCATTTAAATAATTTGTAAGTTGTTTTCAAATTTTCCTATGTGTATAGCTAATAGCTCTAACTAAAATATACTAAATATTTTTGCAGGGGAAATGTTTACTATTGCACTTTCACATACTGCGCCTTATGCATACTATACAGTATACTCTAAAGAAGGACAAATTACACATGATGTTCCACTAACGGTTTCCGGTCCCACATATATGCATGATTTTGCTATTACTGAAAATTATGTTGTCATCATGGACAACCCTTTTGTCTTCAGTCCAGAGGTATTAATTGATGAATGAAAAAGAATAGATGAATGCATGATGAAAATTATTTGAGATTTTCACTTTTGTCTTCAGAGGATGATGAGCAGAGATAAATGGGTTTTCTCTTTCGATGCAACCAAAAAGTCTCGTTTTGGTGTCCTTCCCCGTTATGCATCGGATGAAAAAGATATCAAATGGTTCGAGTTTGATAGTCCATCATTCCTATTTCATACGGGTAAGCAAACAACATCATAATAATATGTGATGGAGATTGAATGAGATTATTGAAGTGATAGATTATAATAATAGTGTGAGTTAATTGTCCATTCTTGTCCCATATAGTGACCGAAAATGGCATATAAGTGTTGTCATATAGTTTACGAAAGTAACAAATAAATTGCAGTAAATGCGTGGGAAGAGGGAGACACAATTATTTATCACGGTTGCAATATGGAGCCAGCTTTTGATGCAACGACCGGTGAGTTAGGAATATTTCCTGCTGAATTCCGCAGATTTTCCAACGTCACTACCAAAGATGGAACCGATAATCCAATTAATCTCACATTTCCTGAGCTGTAAGATAACCACAACCTTCTACTTATTATCCTCTTCTAGTATAATTCAATCTCATCATTAATTAGTGTATTAAATATTGATGAATTTGCAATAATGTGTTTTCTTATTACTAGGTACAAGTATACGTTTAATCTGAGAACTGGTGAGAAAACAAAAGAGAGAATACTTCCAGATATCAAAGTTGACAATCCTAAACTCAACGAAAACTACTGGGGAAGGTAACATTACACTACATTTCTTATTACTCCATATTTGACGTCTTGATCAAGAATAATGAATTAAATTGAGGGTATAATAAATTTCCAGGAAAAATCGGTACGCTTACTCTCAATTGTTTGATGAAAATGTGGGAAAGGCATATGGATTAATCAAACATGATCTTGAAGCGAATGGAGCAGGACCTCAAGTCGAGTTTGAGTTATATGGGGAACCAAGCTTTTTGAGTGAGCCTGTCTTTGTTCCAAGACGAAATCCTTCTTCAGAAGATGATGGCTACTTGGTATTTTTTGGTCATGTGGAGAACAGGAAGTAATAAACAACAACAACTATACAAACTTGTTTTTCTTTTTACTTCAATTTTTGAAATCAGTTGAATACTAATTAAATTTGAAATTTGTGCAGCGAAACACATTTGGTGGTGCTAAATGCTCTAACTATGCGAGATATAGTTGGATCAGTTCTCATACCAAGAAGAATCCCATATGGTCTTCATTCTATCTTCGTCAATGAGGTAATAATACGTTTGCTTGTTATTTTTTTCTCATACCTTAAATGCTATTGTCTTAATTTTACACACGATATTTGTTATAGTAATTTCTTAAGATACTAGCAAGTGACACTTTTCACACGAGAACCTCGAATGACTTAGGTCTTTCGGTACTTAGAAGTCTTAAGTTCGATTCTTATTGTAAGGGGCGGTGGATGGATCTTTTTAAGTGACACTGTCACACAAACAATGTTGATTGGAGGATAACTTTTGAGGAAATTATTGAGCAGGAGGAAATCCAAAACCAACTAACCAAGTGAAGATTTGTAGTAAGGGACACAAGATGGAATGCAGTAGATGCCTCAGTACCTACATTACTGTTGTTGCCCATTTCAATAAAAGATCATTTCTAATGTTTAAATTTCATTAGCAAATAATACTATGCTACCCGAATATTTCGGTGGCTATCTGCAATTCTGCATAGTTCGTTGTTGTAACCAAAATACCTCATGTAACAATGGTTTCAACTTCAATCTGGAATTCAGTTATATTTGTTCTTCAATTCAACGTGCGAGTATTACTCATTGTCATCAATCTTTGATCGAAATAATTGACTATATATATTTCAGAATAATGAATAATTAGTAATTGATTGTCAAAATTCAATTCTAAATATGTCAAACGTCAATTATTTTGAATAGAATGAATATCTACATTATCCTGACTCCTGAGGATATGCAAAAGGCCAAGGGATGTAGTATTGTTTGGCAGTGAAGTTAATTGCCATGATTTCCAATAATGACAAAGTAGTAATTTGGTCTCCACGCGATAATTTGTGAAGTCAAACACTAAAAGTTTTACATTTCTCAATATTCCACATCGCTTATCTTTCGTCTATATAATGATTCAACATCAATTCAACACTTATCTACTTAAATGGTTTGGTTTAATAAATACATTTTTATCTCAGAAGAACCATAATGGACTAGATACTTTTGATGTATAATATAATGTGAACCTCAAACCGTGCTCAATAGAATAACTCGATGGAATTAACACGACGGTGAATAAATGCAATTGCAAATATGAAGGCCAAAACATGTTGCAAACACAATTGTTCTAAAATAAGTAGAAAAACACAAATACAGTAACAAGATGAAAGAAATAGAACGTCAGGATGAAAATAATTCTCAAAATATAAATCATACTCTGTATCGATGAAGAGGATCTTTATCAAGACTCCGTTCGTGAAAAATCCTCCAAGCATAATCCTCGAAATCGAAGGCATTGAACACCCATTCATCCTGGTCTCCCTCTTCTTCATCTTCAGAGTTCGATATATTCTTGTAATTGTTGGTATTGGGTTCAACATTATTCAACTTGCTTGTTCGCAAGGGGGAAACCATACTATTGACGGGAAGACTAATCAATAATGACATTGTAATCCGTTGGGAAGCAACAACATTATAGTTGTCGTCTCTTACAATCGGTGATGGCCTTCCG
Source organism: Echium plantagineum (assembly GCA_003412495.2). Classification (NCBI taxonomy): domain Eukaryota; kingdom Viridiplantae; phylum Streptophyta; class Magnoliopsida; order Boraginales; family Boraginaceae; genus Echium; species Echium plantagineum. The sequence goes on along the minus strand of CM016563.1, from coordinate 14,587,291 downwards.
GTCACTTTCTTTATTTTTCCGTTGCTCCATACCTAAAACAATCGATTATCATGTAACTACATTTTGAACCGAATGGGAAAACTGAAGGAGTTGATCAGGACGATGTGAAGGGAAATTGAGACATATTAATTCATTGAAAAATCACGTAAATAATATCACAAAATATGCATTTATACATACATGTTTTAAACACCCTCATATCATATGCTTTTGTTACAGAACACTTCGTATGTATCACTCAAAATATTAGAGGAAAAGGGGGAGTTTATTAATACGAACAAGTTTAATGTACATTTCACGAACATGCAAAAGGAGTTCAGCATAATGAATGTAAGCAATAGTCCAGTTGATGTATGCAAAATTTTGTTAGTCAAATATTAGCATGCGATATCAAACAGAGAAAAGCGAAACCCCTGTATGTTTATTATTCCCATCTATGTCCTTTCTAGACCAACTTTCTATCAATATATTATTCACATTTCATAAATTGATAAATGCACGGGACTTTCAATGTTTAATTATATTCACAACTTTGATATTTCGTATGCAATTGTTATATATTATTTCCTGATTAAAGTGAAATTATCAATAGCTAAAGCGTCAATATCAAATCACCTAATAATATTTCCTGATATTGATGACGTACCAATAGATACTCCATTGATTATTTAGATATATATTGTTGGCGCATAATAAGTTTGAAAGTTCTTACAAAACACACATAGGTTACGTGTTTAAGCCACCTTAAAATTTTAAAAAATGCAATTATAAAGTCTAAAAGAACACCTAATGATTGAACTTATCTGGAAAATCACTAAACAGTGTCTAGTGGGGCAGCTAGCTAGGCTGCTGTATGTAATAGTAAAACTTTGAAAAATCAAAGATAGTTGAAAAACAATCGAATCTCACCTGAGCAATGTCACCAAGCGTCACCAAAACAGAGTCCACCTTAGGCGAAACAGAGACCCGACTCGACTCGACCAGCGTCGAATAATCCTGACACCTTATTTGATAATGCAGCCCGATAACATATGGATAAACTCGACCCGAACCTTCCTTGCTATTATTGTTACTTGTAGAATTTGTTATCCACATTTGTGAACAGACTCGAGAAGGGTCCGATTGGACCGGGTTCTCGAACCCGATTGCATTAGCAAGGGCTTCCAACACCTCCAATCCTAGCTCCTCCATTTTCTTTGTGAACTGTTTGAGATAAACTAAGTTTATCTCAGTCGACTCAGATGAACACTCTGAGTCAAGAATGAATGATTCAAATTCTTGATTTTCATCATCGTCATCTCCATCATCATACCCAAAAGGCCAGTTTTGTGGGAAGAACATGGTTTTTTTGTCTTGTGGGAGGTTGAAGAGGGAGACAGCATCTGACTCAGCTGAACTAGCTAACTCACAGTGGATGGAGTGGTCAGTGAGCTGGAAGAAACCATGTTGGGCAGAGGAGAGAACCGATGAAGCTAGTTCATCTAGAGAAATGGAAGGTGGAGTGACTATAGTAGTGGTACCCGGAACCACCGGATAATTATCTGACTCCACAGAATATTTGTTTATTCGATGTCCGCTCGAACCTGACTCGTTTAGGCGAGGAGGAAGTGATAGGGAAAGTGAAGGAGGAAGGCGATGAAGGAGACGGGATAAAAGAGCGTCTGTGGCTTCATTAGAATTGGAAATATGAGTGGGTTGGGTGGAAGGGGTAGGTGGAGGAGCCGCGGTGGTTGCGTATGTTGTGGTGGACGGAGAGTGGCGGCGCTCGGCACCTGAGTAAGACATGTTGTGTTTGTGGGATAAATGGAATTAGTAACAGATTGGAATGTTGTTCTGTTTATAACGTGACTTTTTGTAAGTGGACGGATTATAAATAAAAAATAAAATAAAAATTACAACATGTCATTAAACAAATGAAACAGAACACGTGGTAAGTGGTAATCATAATTAGTTCAAAAGTTTGAAAACCTGGAAACATGTTTACATATTCAACTAATTATTACAAACAAAATCACAATTTTTTAGCAAAAGAAACGAATGGCTTGATATCATTTGATATTGTGTCGTTAACTCGTTATTGATAAGTTAACCCAATAGTTTAATGAAAAAGGGAGAAAATTTTAAAGAATATCACTACCCTTTTGTTTCTAATTTTTGTCCCTCTTGGATTTTTTTTTTGAGTCCCTCTCCTTCTGAATGACCTAAAATATCGTTAAGACCTTAATGAATCCCTCCTTCCTTTTAAATACCACCACCAACCATATTTTTTTTTCAATACCCAAAACCACCACCAACAACAACAACCGTCAACCACCACCTGTTCACCGTGCTCCTGCCTAAAATCGGGACCCCCACTTCTAATCTGAAAAAAGTTCCAGATCACGATTGCTATGTATATATTGTTAGCAGTAACTTCATCGCGCCCTGACGTCATGATGAAACTCACGTAGACTCACGAAAATTTCTCTATTCATAAACACTGATAAAACTATATTAATTTTCATTAAAATGATACCTGTCAAAACAAATAAGGAAACCTATTTGTAAATTATTAATGCACTAAATTAGTATTTATGAAAATGTATCATATAATAATAACTTGTTACGTGTCAAAATCAATAAGAGACTTATTTAGTAAATTATTAATAATCTATCTTTATATTTAGGGCAAATGGCACCGGACATCACTAACGTTTGATTTATTTACCACATTTACCACTGACGTTCATTTTCGTGCCAAAGACATCACTCATGTTCCAATACTACTCAACTCGTCTACTTTTCGCCAATTTTGCTGAAATTGCATTTTTAAGCACAAAAGTTAGAAGGGCAATTTAGTCATAACACTTAAAATTATTAGTAACTACTTCTAGATATTCCATTTCCCCCCTAATTGGCCGTCAATTGAAGCTTTCGAGAAACGGCACATGTTCAATTTTTGAAAAGCCCCAAAATTTAAAAAGTATAATCTTGAAAAGATGCAATTTTGAAAACGAAACAGGTATAATTTTAAGTGTCGTGACTAAATTGCCCTTCCAACTTTGTGCTTAAAATTGCGATTTCAGCAAAATTGGCGAAAAGTAGACGGGTTGAGTAATATTGGAACATGAGTGATGTCTTTGGCACGAAAGTGAACGTCAGTGGTAAATGTGGTAAATAAATCAAACGTTAGTGATGTCCGGTGTCATTTGCCCTTATATTTATTAAAATATTTTCTCTATTCATAAACACTGATAAAACTATATTAATTTTCATTAAAATGATACATGTCAAAACAAATAAGGAAACTTATTTGTAAATGATTAATGCACTACATTAGTATTTATGAAAATCTGTCATATAATAATAACTTGTTACGTGTCAAAATAAATAAGAGACTTATTTAGTAAATTATTAATACACTATCTTCATGTTTATTAAAATATTTTTTCTATTCATAAACACTGATAAAACTATATTAATTTTCATTAAAATGATACATGTCAAAACAAATAAGGAAACTTATTTGTAAATGATTAATGCACTACATTAGTATTTATGAAAATGTGTCATATAATAATAACTTGTTACGTGTCAAAATAAATAAGAGACTTATTTAGTAAATTATTAATACACTATCTTCATGTTTATTAAAATGTGTTTTATAATAATAATAATAACAACGTAATATCCTTTTAATAAATATGAATTAAAGTTGGTAAGGAAATTTGTCCTAAATAATTAATTGGATATTTAATTTGGCCACGCACTAAAATAGTAACTAGATTAGTATAAATACAACCCCCATCGTAATTGCACAAGTAAATTTATTTAATTGGTTGTGAAGAGAAAAAAGATGGATGTTCAAAGAAGAGTACCAATAGTTTTTGTTGTCCTTTTTTTGTTCATTTGTTTATATTTCTCCATTGATGTTAAAGCTGGCGATCCAAATCTTCTCTCCATAGGACTCATTGGAACTCCAGAAGACTTACCTAAAAAAGGTGGTCTCCCTCATGATCGGAAGCTTCTTTCCATAGGACTTATTGGAACTCCAGAAGACTTACCTAAGAAAGGTGATCCCCCTCATGATCGAAAGCTTCTCTCCATAGGACTCATTGGAACTCCAGAAGATTTACCTAAGAAAGGTGGTCCCCCTCATGATCGAAAGCTTCTCTCCATAGGACTCATTGGAACTCCAGAAGACTTACCTAAGAAAGGTGGTCCCCCTCATGATCGGAAGCTTCTCTCCATAGGACTCATTGGAACTCCAGAAGACTTACCTAAGAAAGGTGGTCCCCCTCATGATCGAAAGCTTCTTTCCATAGGACTCATTGGAACTCCAGAAGACTTACCTAAGAAAGGTGGTCCCCCTCATGATCGGAAGCTTCTCTCCATAGGACTCATTGGAACTCCAGAAGACTTACCTAAAAAAGGTGGTCCCCCTCATGATCGGAAGCTTCTTTCCATATGACTCATTGGAACTCCAGAAGACTTACCTAAGAAAGGTGATCCCCCTCATGATCGAAAGCTTCTCTCCATAGGACTCATTGGAACTCCAGAAGACTTACCTAAGAAAGGTGGTCCCCCTCATGATCGGAAGCTTCTCTCCAACTTACCTAAGAAAGGTGGTCCCCCTCATGATCGAAGGCTTCTCTCCATAGGACTCATTGGAACTCCAGAAGACTTACCTAAGAAAGGTGGTCCCCCGCATGATCGAAAGCTTCTCTCCATAGGACTCATTGGAACTCCAGAAGACTTACCTAAGAAAGGTAGTCCCCCTCATGATCAGAAGCTTCTCTCCATAGGACTCATTGGAACTCCAGAAGACTTACCTAAGAAAGGTGGTCCCCCTCATGATCGGAAACTTCTCTCAGTGGGACTTATTGGAACTCCAGAAGACTTACCTAAGAAAGGTGGTCCCCCTCATAAATGAAAGCTTCTCGTCGTTAAAGTTATTGGAACTTTTGAAATTTTTTCCTGATAAGGGTGGCAATCCTTAGTGATAATCATCATTTTCATGTTATAAATTAGTGTAGTATTGATGTTTTAACATACAATACTTCTATTGATTTAAGAAATGTTGAGAAATATAATTAAATAAAGAACTTTATTTTCAAATAGCATACATAATTATTGCAACATAATAATACTCAAATATCTCTTTTTATTAAGGATTTTTTTTTTAATTCGCATGTGTATCAACTATTAAAAAGAATAAAGAGACGGTGGATGAGTCTTTTTTTAAAAAAAAAAAACTATTAAAAACAACCTTTTCTGTTATCGATATTTTAAAATCTAACCCTTGAAATATTTTATTCTATTTAAATTTTATAGATAATTACTAATGAAAACATGTATATCGACTGCAAAATACAAAAATAATGATATTTCACATAATATAACACAAAAATCAAATAATAAAAAGTTAACTATTATTCCACTTCACAGTTCATAATAAACAAATTATAGTAAACAACGGGGAATATGTATTCATTATGAATATAATCCTCCATTAATTATAGATGATACATAGTATAATGAAAGATAACTTAATAAATTAATGATACAAAAGTAACTATATTTTGGTGGTCACCAAATATATAATTATCTTTATGAAAGGTGAGAACCTGAAGCATCTGATATATAGTGCCATGGCAGAGCCCCACCAATCCAGCACACATGACAATATGAATCTATGATTGGGACTGAGAATCTGTATAAAAGTTGGTCGATATTCGTGACTTCTGAGTAGCACTATTACACCAACATTTGTTTGTAGCAACTAAAATAATGTTGCTCTCTTATGTTAATGGCAGGCCGAGGCAGCCGTGTTATGTGGGAATTCAGTAATGTTTGTGTATTTGCTAGTGTTCGTCCAAGTTCGGTGTAACGCTTTCGCTAAGAGGGAATGTGACAAGTTTGATATGAGTTTTAGGGTGCGTTTGGTAGCCTGGAATGGAATGATGTAGGAATGGAATGACTTCAGTAATGGAATGAGTAAAGGAAATGAATGAACAAATGATTCTTATTATTTTGTTTGGTATGGTCGTAGTAATGTAATTCAATTACCATTAACCATTACATTCCTTAGTTTGGTATGATGTAACAATAATCATAATATAACTAAATTACTAATGTACCACTAAATATATTCAAGTAAATATTATATTATCTAAACACAATTGTTTATCTTTCCAAAAATAACTATTTAATAATAAAATTAGTTTTCAATTAATTAGTCATAACAAATTAATGAACATGTATTGGAAAATAGATATATAGTAGAACATACAAATATTAATCTTAACTCGGTTATTTAATTAAATAAGAAATTTCTATAATAATAATAGTGTCAAATTTCTCAATGTAGTCAAAGCCGCTTGTCTAAAGATAATCTTATTTTCATCATTATTATTATTATTAGTATTGTTATCCTAAAATAATAATGATAGTAACAAATATGATAATAATAATAAAAATAATAGTAATAATAATAATGAGTATAATAATCATAATAATAATAATAATAATAATGATAATAATAATAATAATGATAATAATAAATATGATAATAATTATAATGATAATAATAATAATAATAGTAGTAGTAGTAATAATATTAATGAATATAATAATAATAATAATAATAATAATAATAATAATAACAAATATGATAATAATGATGATGATAATAATAATAATAGTAGTAGTAATAATATTAATGAATATAATAATAAATATGATAATAATGATAATAATAATAATAATAATAATAGTAGTAGTAGAGATAATGATAGTTATAATAATAATAATTATAATAATAATAATAATAATAATAATAAATATGATAATAATAATAATAATAATAACAATAATAATAATAATGCGAATTTCTCAATGTAATCAAAGCAGCTTGTGTAAATGTAGTATTTTTAGAATAAATTGTTATAATTATAAATATTGTAGCTCTGTCCTATTTTTCCTCATTCGATTCCCTCATCTGAAGTAATGGATGATTACGCCCAATTTGGGAGTAATGGGTATTACCTCAAATGGGGTAATGGGATTAACTAAGGAATGCAATGAATATCAATTCCTAAGTACCAAACCAAGTCATTCAATTCCATTCCGGTTTAATTCATTCCATTCCACCATACCAAACACACTCTTAAGGTTGTGCATGTTTGATTTGAAATAATATTAAAATAGATTAATCACTAAGTTATATATATACATGTGACTGAATTAAGATTACTTGAGGGGATAGGGAGGAATGGATCAAATATATTTCATAGTGGGTTCAGTTGAAGCACAAAAATGTCAATAGTTTAATTGGTAATATCATAGAATTTTATATGGGAGGTCATGGTTCAATTTTCAATCATATATATATATTAGCTTTTATGTATGATCACATATGTTTCTATATTTTTTTTTTTATACATTCAATTTAAATGGGATTGTTTTTCAACTTTTAATAATTAACATTAGTAAATTGCAACCTAAACTAAAAAAAAAAAAATTACAACATAAACTTAGTTACTTGGTCCATCTATAATGACAATCTTTTTTGTAGAATATACATTCTCTGCTAGCTCCTCCTTATCAATTTAAATAATATTTTTCTCCAAACTTATAATCTATTCATTTCTTAAAGAATAATAACTTCAAATTTTGTAACTATCATCAGTTTTTTTTTTTATTAAAATAACTTTATGCAACAAAATAAAACATTTTTGTTAAGAACTTATCTTTATTATATGGAAGGTTGCAATTGTTACAATTTTTTACCTGGGTTGGGGTAGCTTGTTTTCTTATTTTGCTCTGAAGACCGTAAATCTTTGGAACAACCATCTCTAAAATTGGTAATAATGTGCTTCCTAAAACATAAAATATAAATATGTTTTCCACTGAGCTAATATTCATTGGTGTTACATAAGAATTCTAGTATTGTTTCCCATTATTTGGATGAAATTTCTCTTCTGGCAATAAGAAATACATAGAGGCCATTTCATCTGATTTTTTGACAATGGCTTACTCCAGAAAATACCTGCTATCATCATCTTCAAGATTTCTAGTTCGACTTAATTTCTTGTTGGCAACGCCATGGTATAATTATACATAGCCTGTGAGAAAAAAGCATAAAACATATTACTCCTGTTAAGTGGAGATCAACACATGCAGGAAGCAGTATAGATTTCATTATTCGACTTCAGTTTGCGATATTCTTGTGAGTTTGTACTTCCTATTTTGCCTCATCAATTATGTGATGTACAGAATTTACTGAACTCATGAAAGATGAGATTCGACCCTTGTCCTTTCGAATACCATCAGGACCGCAGATGCCACTGCTAACATCAACTCCTTGAGGCTTTAGTGTATGGATTCCTTGATAGACATTGTCAGGACCAATGCCTCCAGCCAAGAGCCAGCCATGTTTACTTTTAATTGGTGGTAGCTTAAATTGGGACCAATCGAACCCTTTACCGCTGCACAAAATTTACATGTGAATAAAAAATTTGAAAATTCGCGAAAAAATAGTCACCCCGTATTAGTAATGTAGACGACTAATAGTGGAACGAAAAAACTTTAAAAAAATTCCCATAGCTTTACGATATGCACAAAGATTTAGAATCAATGACAGAACGAAGCATGCTGGTACTGTACCATGTTATAGAAAAAATAAATTTATATTAGGCGACATAAATAGTGCAACAAGGATGTGAGTTAGTGAAAGTTATATAGTCAGCCAAGAAAGAAGACAAAAGAAAGACATGACACAATGAAGAGAACAATAGCAAGGCAGTGCTCGTGACAGGGAGATAAAAGCTGGTGATCATATGTTTGATGCACAATTTACATGTGCAGAGAATATGAAATTTACAAGAATCATTTAAATGGATTATGTCAAATTCTTGATTTCTGAACAATATTGCCGAATGCGGTTCATCCATCAATTAAAGAAGTGTTTATACTATTGTGAACAAGAATGTAAGATTGACCAACTCTGCTTTTACATGTAAGAAAGGTAAACAAGCTGAATAAATGTTCACCATGAAACACAAGGTTTGATTGGTTTCACAATGAAAATAAGCTTCAATGCTCATAACACACACACACTTTCATTATCTTGATTCCGCTTGTCAAGTAACTTAGATTGAGACAATTGATTAATATAACGAAATTAGAAGAACAAAGGGGTAACATAATCCTCTTGTATCGTCTAATTAACACCATAGTGCTTATATGGCTACAAAGAGATGATAATTAAAGATGACAATCAAAATGTTCCAACGATATAACCCCCGGCCTTATAGGTGGGTTTGCTAGCTTTTTTTAATGATATAGGGGTTACGTTGTAATTGGGGTGGTTATTTCAATTTTATTCATTCATCAATTAAATAATTTGCCTCTACCTTCCTCTTCAATTGCTCCATCTCTCTCTTGGCCTAATCTCACAACAAGTCTGACTTCTTGGAAAGGCCCTTCATACACTTCTCATAGGACAGTCACCCACCAACCAACACAGATATCTATGCACTACTTACCACTTATCTATATCTAGGCATAACCATGTTTCACAGGGAAAGCATAAAGAGGGAGTGAGGATTAAGTCCCCGATTCTCCATCGAGCAGACCAACCGGATGGAGACCATCAAATCCTGTCAAGCATCAACTTCGCTTTGAAATTCTTATTTGCTGGAATATCCCCCTGAAATGCCCTCTTCATCAATCCCAATCCACCAGTTGTAATACGTGTAATCTAGAACCTATATGTAACATGATTTGAACCAGCAACCCTTAACCATTAGGTGCTCCCTTAGGACCTTTTCCAATTAACATCATCACAATGGTTGGTGATGCAAGTGGGTGTATTTAATTTAAATGGCAGTGTTATGACTAATTAGTATATGAATGTAAGGGTAGCTTCCCATTGCTGTGCGATAAGATTTCAGGTAACAGGTGTGCAGGAAGTCTTTGGCGGGAAAATCTATTTTTTTGGGGTGGGAAGGAACATGGAAAGTTTCAAGACAAAAAGCTAGCCAAGTGCATGCAACTACATGTTTGTTACTCTAGATGGACAAATGGGTGGCAACAGGGTGGTGCGCATCTTTTTAAACATTACAAAGTTATGGCACTAATTAGAAAATATTAGGGGATTACATGGACCTTTTAGATAACAAAAAGGAATACAGAAAAAATTGCCTAATAGTGAAGCTAACAAATCGTATTCCCCAAAGCAATATAACCTTATTGTTAATGTTCAGAAATAGTTTCAAACCTAGAATATTTCAGCAAGTTCTTTCAAATTTAAAGCCACATACTTATTAAGATAAATTTTCTAGTATGAAGAAATGTTCTCACCTGCCACCTTTGGCGCTATCAACAAGCACCCAGTCAACCAGAGAACTTTCTTCATCAGAAATAGAATTGAGAAGCCTTCCTTCTTCATCAGCATGAAGAACATAGATTATCCGATTTTCTCTCACCAAAAGTGGGAAGGCAGATCGAGAACCATTTCCGTGTAGCTGCACAACTTTCAAAACATTAAAAATTATACACTTCAATACTTCATCATGATGTAAAGAATTGAAAGTATACTTGCAGCTTACCTGGACAAATTCAAGGTCTGCAGCATCTGAAGCTCTTAATATTGTGTCAGCATCATCATCTACAAATACTCCAACAGGATCTGCTCCACAAGACCTTGCAGCTGCTGAAATTTCTTTAGCCACGGTAAGTGACACTGAACGTTTTGAGTTAGGCCAAATAATCATCCCAATAAAATCAGCACCAGCCTCTGCTGCCAGAATAGCATCTTCGGCTGACGTAATTCCACACATCTTAACCAATGGTCTACTTTCTATATTATGAGCCCCAGAAGATGCCTGTGATTGATTTAATACACAGCTTATGTTCTTTTTTGTATAGACCCTGCGCGGTGGTTGTGCAACACTCCTCCTCTGCAAGCCTAATGCAAAACGGATACTTACTTATTTGAATTATCAAGAGAGCTTACTACTTTTTTCCAACTAGCAACATGCTATATGTTGATTGCATTTATTCAAAGGCAAAATACTAATTATCCAAACTAGGCTAACACAAGAAGCAAATAAAATTACATTAAAGCACGCTTAAAATGGAAGAACCAGCTATCTCCTAACATGAACTTTTTCTCTAAACCTTAAGAATTTCTTCAAGTCTTGATTGAAGGTTAGAGGAAACAAATAGCTTATTTTCCTGTTTGTTGTTAGCAACATTAACCAAATGCTTTTCTGCCCCCGCTAACTTTTTAATATGAGTCACACAGCTTATATATTTAGAAGAAACAAAACTCGTTATACATATATCCTTTGAGCTATGGACCTATCAAACATCATTCCCTAATTTCATATGCAATTAAATCTTTTAATTATTTCAACTCATTTTCCCCGTAATACTCATAAAAAAGAGTACAAACCCAACAAACGACAAAGAATATACAGACAGACACTTCCAAGGACTAATGAGGCATTAGTTCGATTTGTTGGCATATTCTAAAATAAAGTACCTAGTCTCAATAGAAGTTAAATAACACAAACAAACTAGAAATGTAATTGTAACGACTCATGAACACGTAATATAAAAGCAGGATCAAGGTCACCTTGGATTCCAGGCATGTTCGTTACACTAAGGTGAAGCTGAGAAGCCATATATAACACTGATCACCAAAGATAGCAACACTCCCCAAATATCTTACGTAAGTCTTCTGAAAAATAAACTAAAAATGCTGTTATCTAAGGGGATTTACAAGCATATAGAGGAACTAAAACAATCATCAAAGCGATTAATTAATTAGAGCATGAGCTAAGCTATACAGAACTGCTTGCTCAGTTAAACTCGGATACCAGAGTCTCGAGCTCGGCTCAATCTATAGTAACTTACTACATTTGATGTTCTTTCTCAAATATAATCAAACAAGTAATCTACAATAATGAATTAATCAAATGTGTTTTGTTTGAGTCTGCTGATTCAGGCATTTTGAGAAACATGTTAGCAAGTAAGTTATATATAAGCAAGAAGATCAAATACATAACGATTAACAATAAACTAATCACATCAATTGAAAATGAATCGATAAATTAATTAACAATACAAACCGATTTTCGAAGGTAGGCGCGTTTCAGCGTTTGTAAGAGAATTGAAGAATACAGTGAAGAGAACAAAGAAAATGGTTTTGTGTTTAGTGTTTGCTAACACAAGTGTATGCTTGTAGGCGTTTTAGCGGATATTCTATTAACAAATGCTTTAGCAAACCCCAACAATAATGAGTTGCTTACTCCTCAGCCTAAATGATTGTCACATTTTAACTTTTCGTGGTTAATAAAATACAAAAAATTATAAAATTTGATATTTCAAAAATATATATCGAGACGTATCTAACATGACCTCATATGTCTAAATTATTTATTATGGTTTAATGAGAATGCATTGTCAAATTTTTTTAAAGTTTTGATCAACAAAAGTCAAAATGTGACAATCATTTAGGATGTAGGTAATATTATTTTTTGTTTATCAACTTATAATTTTGGCCCTTTATAAATCATTCACTCGCCCTTAAATTTATATTCTTCCTATTTTGCAGTATTTATTATTGTGAATCAATTAGTTATTATTATTAGTTAATTAATACATAATCAATAAATTTTTATCATTATTAAATTAATAGCAATAAATGTTATAATTAGTTAATATTAATTATTAATTACTAAATTATTTAATACTACTAATACTAATTAATAATCAATATATTCAATTAATTTTTAGCTGGTGATAACAAATAAGTACACAAATTTCAATATCGTATATAGATTTGTTAGGTTATTTTTGCGTTTGGTGGTAGTAACTGCAAGTGTTGAGCACTTGAGCATGTCTTTTCTCTTATAAATAATGTCAAAAGTGATAATTGTAGCACTATGGGCGATCAATAGTTGAATGATCATCTAATAACTTATCTAGAACGAGATGTGCTTAGTACTATTAGTAATGATGTAATTTTAGCACGCTTTCAGGAAATCCGTTGGAAAATTTTCTTTGTAAACTAATGAATACATTCTTGTTAATGTAACTTATTATAATGTTTATTCAATAAATTTTATTTTTGACTTTATATCACCAAAATTTGATCGTTGTTCAACTATGAGCACAACTGCACAAGCCAGATGAAATAATAAGGAAAGAAAAGAAAATTCCAAATGCTACATATTACCGTATTATTTAACACATTAAGAATTACGGTGTTCTAATCATCTTTGATGATAATAATTTAATAAAATTAAAGTTTTTCTTTTATTGAATACGTTAAAACTTAAAACTCCCCTATCTTGAAAAATGTGATTAGTGTTCTTCTGCGCTCATGGTGTTGATGGCTAATCTTAGGCTATGAAAATGCAGCTAAATTATGAATACAACATTTTGAAGAATATAGGAAGTTAGTTAGATAAGACTTGAGAGCAAATCCTCTGGCAAAGAAGTTGATCATGCCATTATTTTCTCTTGCTCTCTGTACAGTTGATCAAGCCAAGGTGGGATCATATCATGAATTCCGACTCGTCTAGGCTCTGCCATATACCGACTGCCACCAGTGGAGTTCACATTTCTTTGTACATTTAGCTCGTTGACACTTGACGGGGCCATGCCACTTTTGGGTGATGCAATATGACCATTATGGTAGCCAAAAGAGATTGACCTTTGAAGCATGTGTTGCTGCTCACCACTGAAACCCCAATCCAATTTCCCATCCGGAGAGCTCCATTCGGAGATATTGGATGATCTCGAAGTAGGAGAATTAGTAAAGAGATGATTGCTCCCAGCAGTGCGCTCAATAAAGCTCTGGCTGCGTTTTCCCATTGCCGCAGACCTTGAATTCATGACAGCGGTAGCTACAGCAGCAGATGAGTTGAACCCATATGTTGATGGCTTCCTGATTGGAGATGATGATATATTTGAAGCGTAAGGAGATAGGAGATGGTTTGCATTTTGGCGTTGTTGATGAGTTTGCATCTGCGCTAAGCTGGCAGTTGCAACTCTTGGTGACATATCCTGCAATTGAGACAATAAGGATGGATCCAGAGACCCAAAAACATCTTCAAGGTTTGTCGGCTGAAAATCCACAGTTCTGTTGTATTCATTGTTCCACATGGATTGCGAAGACAGACAAGCCGTCTCATCTAGAAATTGCTGCCTTTGTTGTTGTTGGTTGTTTGCAGTCTCCAATCCATGCATTTCCATTCCTAGATCCAATTTTCTTGCATTTGATGCAGTCTTCAGCCGGCTTCCAGGCAACTGCAGTGAAGCCATGTTAATTTTGTTCTGGCGTGTGCTTGTGTTTATTGAAGATGAACTTGCTGCAATAGGAGACATCGGCGGAGTTGAAGTGGCAGGCATTAACATAGAATTCGAACCAAGAGCCAAGTGGCTCAATGTTCCAATATTGCCTGAATTTGCTGAATGGGAGTTTGAAGAAGGCAAAGCAGACCCTGTGGAAGGACACATTGGGCGCAATTCCTCATGCCTATGAGCAAAAAAACACACTTTCCTGGAGCATCCCGTCTCATCTTTACAGAGACGAGTTCTGTACTGAGCAGGATGAAGCCACGACTCAAAAACACCATGGGCATACTCACAACTATCACCCTTCACACAAGTTCCCTTCTTAAATTCGGGGCAGGGAACACATGTATAGTTATACTTTAATGGATCACGCCTTCTGGCATTCTCCCCCGGATGAACAAACGGGCACTCAGTCCAATCATGAGAATAAGCCCTGGAACAAGGCTTGACCTTAAATGTGTACATCCTAAATTCATCCGCACCATACATTCCAGAGTTTATATCCGGCAAAGACACATCAACCGGATATTCTTTCTTCTCCAAATTCGTCTTTCCTTCCTTCACTACTTCCTCCTTAATTGCCTCACCACAAACACCATTCAATAAGATCTCCAAAGTCTTCCTTCGCCTGTCAGAACGAGCAATCAGGTCACCAGGCTTCTTTCCATTGGCGCTAACAGTATTGACATCACAATGAGCTTCGATCAATAGCCTGACAACCTCAACTGACTTGTCTGAGCCACCAGCTGCGGCACAATGCAACGCGGTAGCTCCATCAGAACCACAGGCCATGTTGACATCGACCTTACGCGTTTCCAAAAGGTACTTGAGGACATTGATGCTTCCATACAAAGCAGCAACCATGATAGGGGTCCTTTCTTTGAACCCCATCATCCTCGATCCAATCTGTCGACTGTACCAATAGCTCACTGCATCCACATCACAACCCTTTTCCTCAACTTCACATGTGAACCCAGCAAGGTCATCAATGGCTGCTAACTCAAGCAATTTCGAACAACTTCTACTTGGTAAACCATCTTTTTTCTCTTGATAATCAACCCCCATCACAAACCAGTTCGATTAAGATATTTCCTACAAGACAAAGGGAGGGAAAGTGAAATATTTAGTTAAGAAACTTCATTAAACAAAATTAGTGAAAAGTTAACTAAATCTCACATCAAATAGAAGAATAAACTCTTAAAATATATGGGCAAGCAAGCTTCATATATTGCAGAGAGACATACCTTCTTGTTCTTGTAGCTTTGCCTTTTGATCAAGAATGGTAAAGCTTTTTACGAAAAATATAGCTATGTTTTGTGTTGAGAAGTGTGAGTTGAGTATATGCCTTCGATGTTTATATACATATTGAGATTGGGGTGGGTGGGTGGGTAGGGTGGGGTGGGGGGGTGCACGAGTGGAAGGGACGGAAGAGGGAAAGTGTGACTTTTCTTCTCAGTTTTTAATTCATGCAAGCTTGTTCCTAAGTGTTTCTTATGTCATTGGTATTCTTTTGATTGAGTAATTTTGACTAGTTTCTTGAATCAGTTGTTATTTTTTAATAAAGCTAAACACTCTCTTTCTTTGACTAATTAGTCAAGTCAAATCTTTGAAAGAGAGACAACATCATACCTCTTTTGTGTCTTACTGGTTCTTTTAATTTTCTAGTCAACTACTCAACATGCAAATGTTAATCAAGATGTGAATACATACTCAATATATGATGATTAAGCTTAATCTACTAAAACGCTACGCAAACAAGGAGTTTGAATTTAGTGTTACACTTTATGCAATATTTTATGTTACATTATGTTTTCAAAAGTAATTTACACTAGTAAAACAAGACGGATATAACGATCTTTTCGCCACCAATGAAGACATGAAGTCATCAAAACATTTAAAATATTTTTGCTAGGACACCAATGAAAATGTTACAAACCTTATTTAAAATCACAATTTTATATGGTCCATCAGTTCAATGGCAAAGCAATACAGAGCATTACAAAGAATATATGAACTACCATGGATGACAGAAAAATGAAGTGGACAAACTATTAAATAAGCACAAATGTTTAACAAAAAAATACATAGAAAATTTTTCTACAGCTACCGGTGAGTATTTGGGGGGAAAATCAATCACCAAAGATGGAATTAGGTACTTTTCTGCTAGCGCTAGAGCCTGCCTTTTTTGGAGCAGCAAGTTGGGCATTTGTACTGCTTGATATTTTCGGCCTTGGCTGGTGTTATTTTCACGCACTTCCCGTGATACCACCTTTCACATATGTCACAGCCGATCCAGAATTCATCAGCATTGTATATTCCCCCACAGGTCCCACAGAAAGTCTCACTATGCTCGTCTTCTTCACCGTCACTTTCATCTTGTTGCTTTGCGGTGAGTTTTGGTTGTCCATCATTTGATCTCTGCAAAAAAAAAATGGTAATGCTCCAACAAACCATCCCACCACAGAAAGGAAGTCAACTGAGAGATGACTATGAAACAGTTTCAACGTTTCACCTTTGTGCTATTCCTTGATTTGCTTCCACTATCAATGTTAGGTTTATCATTCAAGGGTTTTCGCTCTGTTACAACTTCAAATACTGTCGGCAGATCGTTCATCATGCTAAATAGACGTTTCCTGGAAAGAAATGCAAATAGCATATAGAAGAGAAACCCAACATGTATATTGCAAAGAAAGTGAAGAAGGAGAGCACAAGAGGAACGACCCAACAGATTAACATCAAAACAATAATTTCCACTATCAGACTCGGAATATTCTAAGAAATCTGTAAATGTGTGCGACCACTCATATTCTGTAAAGCTTCATGCACTTTTGAGAGTTACCGCAAGGTGGATACCATATTAAGCTACAAGTGCTTTTGCAACAATTTTCTCAAGTGATTGCTCTACAATAGCGTATCAAGGTTTACTCTCAACAAAAACCCGAACCAAAATGAAAAGATCAACAAACCACTCTACTAAATGCAATCAATTATCCACTCTATTTGTGTCCCTCTCCTTTTCTGCTTCTCATTCTGAATATCTACACAGAATGAATAACTTTACAACCCCTCATGCAAACAATTATCAATTTCTAAATCGACAAATCTTTATATTGCAATGAATTCAATTCACGATGGTTATGGACAACATGTTTATGATAGGTTCAAGCCGCATAATTCAAGAATATATTCAAACAGTGTACCTCCCTCAGTCAATCTAATGAACTGTTATATTGGGAGTTTACATTTTGAAATTACTCATAGAACAAACACTACCACATTAATTACCAACACAAAACCCTAATATAAGATTAATATATATATATATATCTTCTTAAACTTAAAGTTCACCAAAATAAAAAGGAGGCAAGTATGAAGTAATATATTCTATTTCAACGAAATGGCTCATCACAGTACCTATCCTTGTTATCTATTGTGAATTAGTGGATAATGATTGCACTCCACTCTTGGATCAATTCAGAAACAGCCTCCTGTTTATCACAGGGGTAAGGATTCACACTGCCCAATCCCAATTACCCCACTTAGGCAGGAGCCTCTTCAAAGGTATTGGGGCATGTTAATGTAAATACATATTAATCAGAACAAGCCATTTATCTCTTGACATGCATTAACTCATGATGTACCTCTCGTTACGGTTGAGTCTAGCTCCAAAATAGTAGGCAACAGAAAGCAACCAAGAATCAGTATGCACAGCAACTAACGATAGCCAATCACGCCGGTTCATACCATCCCTAGCAAAATTAATCCCTAAAGCTGGCTCCGGCAGCTCTGGAGGTACCTCCTCGGCCGGTAAAGCCACTTCCCACGTGTCATTTGGATGTCCATACAAACACAAGTTCTCCTTCTCTAAAAATAAAATAACAATTACACAATTTACAAACAAACTCAAACAGCTATCAACTCGCATCTCATCAATTAGGGTACAATTCTAACAAACTTACACCCTCCACCCATGTTTTAAGTTATGATAGTTGACTTTACAGATTTCAAACTCGAGTATTTTTATGTCTGTTGTAAAGTAAAGCTAGTTATGTTAATGTATATAATATTATGTTAATGTATATAATACATTCAATTCATTTTATCTGATGTTTTCATTTTTTACGTGTCAACCCTTCAATTGGCATTTTCCTTTTTCCATTGACCATCAATTACTTTTTATTCATTACTCTAATAAATAAAAATCAAATTTGATATCATAGGATTGATCTTCAGAATATTTTCATATCATAAATAAAAAGTATTTGTTGGCAAAACTTAACATAACTAGCTTTGACCTAAATCAAAGTTAATGTATCTCAATTAAAGCTATGAAATATATTAATTTGCATTATTAAATGAAGCTGGACAGTCTTTTTGGGATGGAAAGGGTAACTATCAACGAACCTGGATCACATAGAGAGTAGAATTCTTCAACATCTGATAAAAAATCAAAAACCAAAACATAATTAATACTCCCTACTTGCGAATAATTGGGTGAATAAAAAAGGAAAAAAAGAAAAGCAAGAATTATTACCGTGGGTGAGGGCACGTACGACGGAGCTCCGGCGAACTGTGAAGTCTTTGAAGATCTCTTCAACTGTGCGAGGATTAGAAATCATGGATGTCATTTATTAATTGAATCGCAGATCTATGATTCAATTGGGAAAATTGTATTTTAGATTAGTGAAAGTGGACAATTAATTTGGGACAGTAAACAGTTCGGTTACTCCTATTTGGATTGGGGAGTACGGAACCGGTGAGATTCTATAAGAAAATGGAAAATTGAGGAGATTGTCAGAACTTAGTAAGGTTTGGATTTTAACAGGATGAGACTTGCTATATCCACACACACCCCCAGGCCCCAACTACTATTTTTTTAGCTGACTCGATTATCTGGTCGCTTCATTTATAGCAATTATCGGGCATTTGTTATCTCGAGACCGGATTCAGAGGTCAGTCGAGTGGTATATTAGACGGGGTTTTGACCGAGTATCAAATGGGTATTGGCTTAAACGAGTCGTGTTAAACGGGTATCACGTACATGTATTTTATCGACCAAGTAACATTTTATTACCAGACAAATAATCGAGTTTGGAGTTTTCGGATAGCATGTCAAGTGGGCGTCGGGTTATATAGTCCACAATAACCCTACTAAACCCCCCTATAGGTGCAATATTTGAGGATGTTAGGATTAGGGACAAAATAGTCATTTCACCCTCTTTCATTTTACTATTTAAAATTGAGCAACTCCTAGCAAAATAATGTTTTTACTAGTTAGAGAATAACTAAATCAAAATCATCACCCATACCCCTCTAAATAAATATATGAGGATCACAAATCAAAATTACATTCAACTTTACAATAATACATAGAAAAGAGTATTCAATTTATTCTAATTAACAATATCAAATTATCAACCATCATATTACACATATTCAATGTTTTCATAATAATTGAACCTCCATTATTACCAATTACTTCAACCTAGACGATAATCCTATACATGTGCACACACCGTCTTGAAAAAAAAAATATTGTTGAAGCTATCCTATTCAATTTATTAATTGAACTCAATACAACACCGTTTAATATATACATTGTTTCGGGTTTCATACTCTCACAAATTAGTGGTAAATCCATTACATGGCTACCAACTAGGAAGAAATGGATCCGATTTTTGCAAAGATTATACGAAGAACAACTGCAATATCTTAGTTCCACAAGCCTTGGCTTACTATACATATAATAATACAAGCACAGCTACATACAACTGAATGAACTGATCCTTTTAATCAGTTCTGAGACTAATAAAAGATAGTGTGCTCTTTACATACAACTGAAAATTACTAGAAAACCATCATAGCACACATAGCTGTAGAAACTAATCTCATTTCATCTTAACTAGTTAACTAGAATTCGGGATGGGAGAAGAGAGGGCATCCCGCTCTCCTCCGAGTAAGCACCTTCACAGTTGATAAGCTTCACGACAGAACGAGAAGTGAAGCCATATTTTTCCTGAGCTTCAACAAGGCCTTTCCGAAGAACACCTTTCACCCATCCCTCGACAACGTTAATGTCTGTGAAATATGCAGCTGCAAGTAACTGCACCATTACATTGTTGTCAATCTCTAGCAAGCATTCTGCATCAACAGTACCGTTGCAGCACGCCTGGATCATCGTTGAAATGTTTTGAGCCAGTGCATCAAATTTGACAGGCTTGAAAACCATTACTTCATCAACTTGCTGAAGAAATCCATCCAACCACTCCCTGGTATTCTCACTGGGGGAGTTGGAAAGTTCACATGATGAGCTCTCTTCAGCAGGAATGTTCAAATCCAGAAAAGGTTTTGATGCCTTCAGGACTCGCTCATCGAGAGTTCCATATGGTTCATGTTTATCACTCGAATCAATGATCTTCCTTTTGTTAAGGGAGACAAAGCCATCCATGGAAGACTCTTTATGCACGTTTCTGTTCATGTCGAAGTCCCCAAGATCAAAGCCTATAACTAACTGGATTGCCTGCCCTGTCTTCTTCAATATGGCCTCCTCTGAAAAAGTAGTTGTCTCGTTGGAAGAAACAATTTGGTCACCTATTATGAACTTTGAAGTTGTCACAAAAATCGCATTACTGATCCCAACTTCCCTTCCATGGGAATCAGAAAATCTACCTGTTCTTATAGCCCTTGACAGACTATTCTGAACCTGATGATCAGCATAATCTATATTCTCAAGAAGGATAACAGAGAGGGGGTTCTCTCTTAGTTTCTCTGCTATATAATCAATAATTGTTTTACCTCTGCATGTTTCATAATAGGTATTCACAACTCGTGTGCCTAGTAATGCATTTGCACGCGTCATCTCGTCATTAAAACTTAAATCCACAGAGACAAGATTTTCTGTACTTCCATAGAGAAATTCAGAGAGGGCAACAACAAGATTTTTCTTTCCCAGATTATCAGGACCATGGAAACTGAGCCACAAGTCTCCACGGTGTGTTCCTTGAGTTTTTTCATTCCTACTTCTGCAGTGTGCTATTGTTTGACATGTAATATTCACAACTTCTTCCTGATGACCTATTCTCTCCGCAAGTGCTGAATAAAGCATCTTGAATTCTTGTGAACCAGCCCGTCCATGAACAATGGGGCGGGAGGTAGTTGATGACTGCGAAGTATTGCTTGAGATGCTCAAGTTAACGACATCACACTTCTCTTCTTTGTTTGTAGTCTCAGAACCTACATTTGCAGACACTGAGGTCATAGAGCTAGTATGTTCATAACCAATAGTAGAACCTGTCGAAGTCCCAACGGAAGATCCATGTCTAGCACGCTCATCTTCAGCTTTTGAAGAATTGACATTGACTTTCGATACATGATCATTTCCGTCAAATTTTGGAAAAAACTTGACTGAAGAATCTTGTATCAACTCCACTGACTTGCAAGACTTCTTGTTCTGATCAAGGGGTCCTTTTCTTTGGACATCTTTGATGTTCGCAGTCCTTTCTTCATTTATTTGAAACCCTTCAGTGAGTAGAGATTGAGAACCGGATACACAGGTGGCTTTAGGTAGTAGGCGGCTATCCCACTTCCTTTGAAGGCCAGCAGTTTTGGTACCCGGTACAAATCTATCATCTTTGGCCTGCTCTGAGAAAATAAAAACTGGTTTTGACATGCGGATTAAACAAATATATAATTCAGCTTCTTATTTTCAGCGCATTCTTATTTCATCCTACACTTCTCCATCATAGGAACTCAATTTAATCACAGCTTAAACCAATTCGGACAAATAAAAATATTGGAGACGAGATTTTTCGCGATGAGCATACCTGAATGGAATCCCAACTGCTTTGATTAGGGTTCCTGCAAGTTTTCTGCACCCAAAGAGGCAAACTTGATGGGGATTGGTCTAAAACAGAAAAACCAATCCCTTCTTTAGGAAGAGCTTTCATTTCTTGATCACGCTTCTCATTGCAGAGGCGAAAGCGAGACTCATTTTGGTACAAGAATGGACTCTTGACATTAGAAGGCACAGAAAAGAACCCACTAAGTGGAACAAAAGAATCCATCAATCTGCAAGTATATCAGAATTCGCAGAGTCACGAGATACATATGCCTAGAACATTGAAAATAAACAACGATATTCAAGGAGAGTCGACTTTAGCACAAACGTTGGAGGATGAACAAGGCTTTCCGTTTTCTAATTTCTAACAACGGGTTGTTAGTGTTCATTTCAATTAGTGCAGATCAATTAATCCCATTCCGAAAGAAGTCTTTTTGCCACAACAAAACCTCAGCTACACACCTATAGTTATTGCAAAAGAACAAAAGTCTAATCCAATCCATGCACAACCCTTCAACACTTCTGGGGCAGCACAAACCAATTCACAGGAAAATCGAATTTCAGATGCTACATACGATTATTGAATCTTTACATCATTCAGTCTCATATAAGAAATATAATCTGTAATGATGATATTTAAGAGAAACTGACCTTTTTTTCCATTTAATACATTATAACTCCCCTGAGTGTTGAACCTAAGCGATTAATCGAGTCATGTTGTTCATGACAAATCTTAGGCTATAATAATGAAGCTAAAAACGAGCCAAAGTTACATTCAAGTTAACAAAAACAACATGGCTACCTCAAAGAACACCAGATCAATCCTAAGGTTTTGAACAATGCAAAACAGATTATCATCTTACACAGCATACAACCTCACAAAAGAATAATCTAAATGTTTTTCCAAGTGAATTAAATAATTACACGAATAAATGAATAATCGAACTGCACTTACGTGGATCTGGGGTACACCTCCCCCATGGAACTAGGCATCACAAGCGAAGTAATTGGCAGAATATGAAGATCCAGATCCTTCTCAATTGAGGGAAACCTATTCAAAATATTGAGGTATGTCTCATGCCTTGTTGCTGATCCTATCAACCACACCTTAACACCATGAATCATCAACAAATTTGTCAATTTCCGCACCAAAAATCGCAAAACATCACAAGACACAGACTCGTCCCCGAAATATTTCAAGTCACCAATATTAATCAACACCCCATTTCCAACACAATCCGCAACCAATTTATCAATTTCTTGAAACCTTAATTCTACTGATCTCTCATCAGAATTCCCACTTACATGACTCGAAATCGCCTTTTCAACACAAATCACTCCCAACCCGCATAACTCCACTGGCAAAACATCCCTCCCTCTTCCTCTCTGCACCAGTTCCAAGAAATCTTTCAAAGCATCATTAGCTGAAACACCTAACAACACAGGATTTCTACTACCCTTTTCCCTCACCATAATTTCACCAATTCTTTTATTATTTTCCTTCCAAGAAACACCCGAAAACGGAAAATTGAAAACTTTACTGCCTAAGAACATCGGCCCTGTTTTATTCATCGAACAATACTTGAACAAATGATGAACTGGTCTAAGAACACCCACTTTTATATCACAGCTTCGAAACCCCGCTTCAGCAAACACTCTGCTAACAATAGGATCATCAAGAATAGAGGCAATCAAATTCCGCAGCTCAACTTTCACAACTGTTATAGCAGACGATGAAGACGACGATGATGCAGCAGACTGCAAAAACTGTTGTTGGTAGAAGTTGAAATTCTCCGGCTGCCGTCTCTGGTTAGCTTGTGATCGCTTCACTGCAGCCATGAGCGAGTTGGAAACCGGCGGCTCATCGACCCGGTTGGGTGACGTGGACAACCGGTCTAAAGACACGCTCAAACAGAGCTCCAACGCCTTAAATTGCATCCGAGTTGAGTATGCATGACTGGTACGTGTGTTCGAGCATGCTTCACGTAAAGTCGACGAAGGGAGTGACAAAAGCGACGATACCATGTGCAGCGACGTCGTTTGTGAGTGGCCGCGACGTCGTGCCACCGCCACGGCTTCGTCTAACGCCTGCTCTGCATCCTCAGTTAGGCATTGCTTCACGGAAGCTACCGGCGTCGGCATACTACTATTTCCTGCGAAATAAATATAGCAATTTAACTAGTAGTATTACACTTGAGAATGAGAAACGAGTCAAAAGAATTCGCACAGACTGGACTGTGCACGAACGACTAGTAAGATGTAAAGGGCATGAGGTATGTTCAAATATGGTATAGTAAAAAATGAAAATGTGTGTACTAGTACAAGAATGGTAATGTGGAGGAGGAATAAATAGGGTAGGAGATGAGTAAGTGAATAATTGAGTGTTGATATTTGGTGGGAGATACTGGTGGTGGTGGGGAGTGAGTGTGATGTGAAGAAGTGGGGCCAAGAGTATATATTGATGAAAGCAAGTGGTAATAGTATAGATTCTGTTTCATAGTATTGTAGATCTTTGTTTTGTTTGTTTGAGTATTTCATAACTTTCTACTGTTGTTGTCATAAATCACTAATTCTGGTACTTTCGTCGTAAAATATTGTCATATTTTGACTTTTGTTAGTCAAACATTAGAAAATATGATCATGAATTTCTATTAAACGATAAGAAATAATAGTCTTGTGGGATCTTGTTAGATTCGTCTCAATATATATTTTGAAATATTAACTTTTTACAATTTTTTAGCATGTAGAATAATAGATATTTATGTTTTAAATCGTGTTTTCTTGACCACCAAAAATCAAAATGTGACAATCTTTTAGGTATGGAGGGAGTATTATTCATCATTATGGTTTCCTATTTGTAGGCTATATTTGGTGTGAATATAATACACAGTTACTAAATACAAGACAGGTTTTACCATTGTGGTTTTAGTATACAAGAATTTTGACGTAAGCAAGGTTGGTCGGACGTATGTATGAATGTATGGTGACAAGTTGGTATTGAGTTCACCCAAGAATAGTTTGGGCAGAGATTACGCAAGTTGGAGATGTGGTCGGGGCAAGGGTTACATACATTAGAAAATACTTCGGACAAGTGTCTTGTTAAATAGTTGGAGCACTGCCCTTTCTTCATAAATTAACTTTTATCGTCGTTTTTAACAATGGATCTATAGTCTGATGGCCTCATCCTCAAAATAACATTTTTAATACTCCCTCCGTCCCTAAAAGATTGTCACATTTTGACTTTTGGTGGTCAACAAAACACGATTTAAAACATAAATATCTATTATTCTACATGCGATAAGATTATAAAAAGTTAATATTTCAAAAATATATATTGAGACGAATCTAACAAGGTCCCACAAGACTATATTATTTCTTAGTGTTTATTGAGAATTCATGATCAAATTTTGTAATGTTTGACTAACAAAAGTCAAAATGTGACAATCTTTTAGGGACAGAGGGAGTAATAAAATTAGAAACTTTTGGATTCAATTCTCGTTGAAGACAATCCGAATGAGTTAGTAATTTATGTATCCGTTATTTGTAATACTATTATATTAAAAATAACTTTTATCACCTCTTTAGTTTTTTTGGATTTTCATATCACCTTCAGGAATTGCCTAAATTACCTTTTAGTGAAAATATTATCCTCACTCTTTCTTTCCCTCAGTTCTTCACTTTTTCTTTCTTCCTCCAATTTAGGTGATTTATTGGGGACCAAACTGTAACTTGATATAATACTATCGGATACTATTTCGACAATTTTATTTTATTTTGATAGTGTTAATAGTTGTGGTTTTTGAACAACAAGAAAAGGGGTGGTGATTGTGATGGGGGCAGTGGTGGTAGAGAGGAGAGGTGAATTGAGTAGTGGTAGTGGTGGACCATATTGAGTGCTAAAAATCATGTAGTCAACCGGTGGTATTTTTCAAATTTCTCTCAATTATTCATGAGTTCCATGCCACTATATGAAGCTAGTAACAACAATCAAACCCTACTACTTGACCGACTCATTAGACTCAAGTTGAGCCATGACCTGTGAGGTATTGAGTAGCCAAAAACAATGTAATAATGTAATAAGGTTCGTAGGGTGTGGGTGAGGGTCGCTTCAATTGTAAAGGTTGAAGGTGACGTGAGAAGAATAATAAGGTCCATTCCTACCACCACACACGTATTATTCATCATCACATTCACTTGTACATATGAAAGCATTGTAATGTGATAATCAGCCTCGGGTACAGGTCAAATGGTAAAGAATTTGAAGTGAGTAATCAGTCCTTACCTCTTCTGCATCGTGTGGATTCGAGTCTCCTATAATACAGAATTTATTGTTGAAATAGTTGAGGGGCAACCTCAAGTCCCCTGACCATCTAACACATATTCCGCTACCTTCTGACGATTCACCAGGAGGTGACGAAGCAGTAAAGGTTGCGGTTCAAATTTTTTTTAGTAATGTCATAATCTAATGGTGGACCTAAGTGTTTTCAGTACCTATCAACTATTTACAATAAACACACAAAGGTGCCCTCAAAAAGGTGTCCAACTTGATGTGTAATGTGTTCCTTTGTTTTCACACTCCTCAATTTTAATAACTTTTCCTCCATATAGCAAACACCTCTTTATACTTTCTTTCACTTAAAGATCTCTCCGATACTATTGGAGAATGGACCTGCGTCTTTAAAAGCTTTGACTTACTATTTCACCCCAAACATATATACCACCTTTCTCTTTAGTAACTTCAAAAAAAATTACAATTTTGCCTTTTTCTTTTTATCTCGAATGAACTAAAAAAGTCTTTAAAAAATATGTTACCATTAGTGAAGTACCACATTTATATATGTTCATAGTTTTTATTAGAGGCAATCTCCAATCCTATTAATGGCATCTAGGAATTTCCAAGACTATTATTAAGATTGGATGGTATTATTTATTGATAGTTATCACAAATTTATTGATAGATGGCACATGCAATGCATGTGCACTGTTTAAGTACTTTTTATCGAAGCACGACATTATTTATTATTTTACTGTGACGTTTTTTGTGATGTCTAAGTCATTTTGTGTTATTTAAGATAAGTTTATAGCAGTGATAAAAAGAGATATCCTTGAGAAAGTTTCATTGCTTGAATTCTCCTTATAAAAAAAATAGTAGGAGTATATTTTGTTAGTAGGAGCATCTTTTATCTCTACTTAATTAAGCAGGTTGCATAATCCCCACAGAAATAATATGGTACGCTAAAACTTATTAATGAGTGTAATGAAAGTGGTGGAAATGAAAGTCGTTTTCCTGAAAAATTGCATTGACCTCTGATTCTCCAAAGAGGCATACACATGGTCCCCTACAAGAAGAATCTAAGAAGAAAGCTTTCAAATATGCATAATTGCAAATTGCAAATATACTCATTTCAATGCTAATCACTTCACATTATTTTGACACACGTTTCCTAACTTGTGAAGCACAAACAAGAAAATAAATTGAGACTTTTCAAAGGGATATTTTTGAGAATCGCTGTTGCTCATTAATAGTATCGTTTATTAATTTATATTGATTAATATATTTATTTAATTTTAATGTAAAAAGGGTATACATAACTAAAATATAACATTATAATATGGTACAAATTAAAAGGCTAAAAAATAAGTTCGCTGAAATTGCTCTATGCACTGATTTAATTAATATGTTTACCAATATTAGTTGAACAAACTGGTATGGATTACCTAAAATGCAAAAATAAACTTGGACTATTGAAATTAATGAATCTATATTTGAAAAAACGCTACGTATACCTAATTGTATCAAAAGAAAAGAAAATATATTATAAAGTCATATAACATGTATTTTTAATCATTAATGAACCATTAATAAACAAAAATATTAATGAAGCTTAACTTTTCACTATTTTCCTGTTTATATGGTCACAGAATAAATTATTATCATTTCCATCCCTAAATAATTGTTCGGTTTACTTTTGGAAATGTCAAAATAAATAAATTGTGCTGGTTGACACATTCATTAGTAATTTAACAAAAATCATTATGTAATACTCACTATGTCACAAAATGTAATGCTCATTTGACTTTTTATAATTATCGATACAAAATTTAAGACATAAATATCTTTAATTCGTACAAATATAAAAGTTACAAAAATTGAATATTTTAATAGTCTATCAACCACGTCATCCATGTAAATTACACTAATCAAGTTCGATATAACGGACCACTAATAACACAAGTCATAACCCTAATTCCCAAACTTACTTACTCCGTCAATTTAACCATCCTTATAACACGAGTCTTGTTTGTGATGACTATTATGAGTGAAAATAATGAATGTGCATATGAGTTAGGAGTTACGTAAGATTAGTGAGGTCCATGTGGTTATCTCGTTTGGTTGTTGGGTGACCAAATACTCTGTAAGTTGATGGGTGTTTCTGTTTGATGGATGGCCACTATAATAATCGAACATATTCAATCATGCTTTCAACTTTACACTTGAAAACTCCCTGCACAATTTCTGCATCACCTTTTATTAAATCATATTACTATATTAAATGTATTTAAAGATGATGGGATTTTAGTATTTGACTTCTATTATTTTATTGGTAGATATAATAATGCGTATAACACCTTTCCTCCTCACTTTTGTCAAAATCTGTGGGACTAGATTTTTTTTGTGGTATTTCCCTTTCCAATTACAACGGCAAGGCATAGAGACTCGTGAATAACAAAAATGTGTCCTGGTCAAAGATTCAAGAAACGTAATTTTTTCTTGTCAAAACCCCATTTGCTACTTTAAGCTTGTTGATTGATTTACCACTAATCTCTAATAAACACCTAATTACAATGATTAGGGTTTTGATTCGAAAAACAAAGATATCAGATAAAACTAGCTGGAATGAGCCCATGTGAGTGAAACTAGTTATCATGTAGAGTCAATACTTGTACGTGTTAATATCTTGTTTAGTTAACCTTTATTTACCTAAAAAATAATTGACACAATAAATTTAGTCAAGCATTTCAATAAAATTAATAAATTTAAGTAGTTAAATAAATTTAATTGATATATTTTAAAATAGAGTAAAACAAGATATATAAAGATAATCTTATCTCACATAATTAAATGTTTTTTATTTTGAAATTTTATTTAGGTAATTACCAATTGAAGTGGAAGATAACTACCAACTAAAATAAATTTAAAAAACAAAAAAAGTTAAAAATGTCATGCGGCTTTCTAGACCTTAAACTTTATATATGGTATAGATATATCAGATAATAGTCCTTTTAATATTTTTTTAATAATAACATGTTAAACTTGATTTAAGAAAAGATTGTCTAGCAGTTAAAACTCCATAATGTGGTAATTTTGGCCATTTGAAGTTGAGACTAATAATTAAAGAGATTAAAATATGAAGTTGATGCAAAGCAGAATCTATAATTAGTATAGAAAACGAATATAACGTCAGCGAAAAGTATTATAAAGAATAAAAAGAGGTCCAAATGTCTGACGAAAAATAAAATCATTATTAAATTGTTCGTATATGATCTATAGATATAGGATTCTATAATGTCGCCAGCTTCTCCCAGCGTCATGATCAAATGAATATAATGTGCCAACAAAAAAATAATACTATTATAAGTTAACCACTCCTAGATCTTTACATCAATTTCCTGATGACAAGGCTACTTTACATCTCACAAAAAATCTGGCATAATAATCAATCTTCAAAATTTGTTGGTTTCTTGTTCCAAAATTGACTGATGTTTCCTGTTCATTTATAATGTTAGAGTTCTCCGAATGTGCAAAACCCATAGAGCTATTTGCATGGCCAGAAGGCGAGCGTCTACTGAAATCTTCTCCAGCCAAGAATTTAGCCATGATAAGAGAGAAAGCTGTCGTGAGAAGTTTGCCTCGGTCACTGCTTTTGAAGACACACTTCCAATGATGAAAAAAGATTCAAGCGAGGATCCTTGCAGCTGTGAACAAAATCTCGCAGTTAGCTAATTACTAGTATAAGCAAATTCCCGCTTTGGGCTTATGTGTCATCTCAAATACTATTGTATCTGATGTTTGAAGTATAGTTGAAAGTATGACCTAGTGTTGCATAAGTTCATCCAAGTCTGATGTTTTAAGTACTTTTCTTCATTCTACCATGCAGAAAGTTTCTTTTGTTTATATAGAGTTCCAGACTCCAATATTGTGCAAAAAATAAGATATGGGCACACATTTGAAAAAGAAAATATCAGGCCCCTGTTATTTCATTACATATGATATAGCTATATATATGAATCATTGATACAAGCCTTACCAGGGACTTATTTACTGCTCGTAAACAGTCATTGGTTTTAAGCATTAAAAGGATAACTCGGGGTAATCTTCTCAGAAGCTCATTGATCTCGAAAAAGTATTGTGAAGCATACATCTGCAGCAAGAAGACATCAGAAGGTCCACTCAATAAAATTGGAAAGGTTGGAGATTTGGGAAACGGGAGAGGGGTCAAGGATCTTAATTTGGCTAGCATCCGATGTAATTTGGATAAAGATGCAAGTAATGTGCAGTCTTATATATTTAGAGAAGTTGACTTGCTGAAAAACTAAAATCAAATACAACTACGAGTTTAGAAGGGCTTTCGGCTAAGGCTTATTCAAAAACATTGAATCATGCACTTTTAGTGAACTAGTACTCAGATAGCCAGATGCTTCTTAGTTGTTCTGCAATCACGGTGATTAATGTAGACGGCATTTTTGTTTCTTTTCTTTGTGTTTGGAAAATCAAAGGCTGAAGGATTATTAATAAATTTTAGCTAGAGCATTTACCTGAAGTTCGGAATGATCAGACCCACGAACTACCAAATGGTCGACCGAAGGATCTACAATTCTATCCCAGGGCCTCATTGTGAGCATCGCAGCAAAAAGTGCATAAAGATCGTCACCAGCACCGAGCTTTACACAATTTTCTTTTATGGCTTTGGCATCAGAAAAGACTAATCCCTGACATCATATATGATAATATCAAGTGAGAACATGCGGTAAGAAAACAGAAAGTATGTGTGCACGTTCCCAACTTTGTATGAATTAAGGTTGTACCTTCCACAGTGCGGCATAGTTGACTCTCATGGAGTCATCTAGTTCCTTGTAGAGACCATGGTCTAGTAATACTAGTTGAGGTATTCTCTTGCCTAAGCACGACGAAGGATAGGGTCAGGAAGGTTCAAAGAAATGGTTGCATTCCAAAATAACTAAGAATGACAACGATATTATGAAACTAGCAAGATAGCGACAAGGACAATTCTTCCTCATCAACCTACCAAAGGCATGTTGTAACCTTTATGATGGGATTTTTACTAAACAAAACTTATTTCGCAGAGTAAAGAACATCATTCTCAGCGTTTTTTAGCATAAAAAACATATTAAAAAAAACAAGTGCAGCAAGTCTAAGTAGTCCAACATTGCAACATAAGCTTATATAAGCAGAATAAAATCTCTCAATTGGTTTTACATCTAGAGCAATAAAACTTTAAGATAATTTTCCATATTAAGCATATCCATAGTAGTCATAAGAATCTACATTTGCAGAGTTTATAAATTTCTGCAACAACTCAGAGTCGAGACCGAGAACAAAATCAGATACAATTTGGCTTATTCATGGACAAAAGCAATCATATAATATGCACCTAAAACACTATTACACATTCATCAGTTATACCATAATACCAGCTTTAAGAGGGACGGATCCAGAAAACCACTAAAAACTAACAAAAAATAAATCAACACATAAACATAGATATCTTACCAAAGAAGCTCTTCTTTCCAGAAGGCATAGGCCGGACTATCAAATTGGCAGCATGTGGATCACAATGAACAAAACCATGTCTGAACATCATTTCGGCAAAAGTTTGGCTAACCTGAGAAAATGAACTAACATATTTTCACGGTCTCTTTAAAATAGAAAGTAGAGAGGCATCATGAAGGATTCAACCTAACGTGCTCAGGGGTTAAATAATGTCAACCTATTGAGGCTGCATGGACTTAGATATAAACAATTACAATCACCCTCACTATACTTTGTCCAATTGATCCATTACCACCCCCATCCCCCAGGTCTCAATGCAAGATATCTAGGATGGTGCAAACATACCAGCTTAGAGACATCTCTTGGATTAATACCTAGTCTTTGAATTGTCTTCAGATCATTTATCAGTGCTCCATCCATATATTCCATCGTTATCAACTTTGAGGAGCTTAATGCCCAGTTCACTCTAGGGGCGTAAACATAATCAGCAATAT
The DNA here is from genome assembly GCA_003412495.2 of Echium plantagineum. Classification (NCBI taxonomy): domain Eukaryota; kingdom Viridiplantae; phylum Streptophyta; class Magnoliopsida; order Boraginales; family Boraginaceae; genus Echium; species Echium plantagineum. Next base: position 14,554,815 of record CM016563.1, on the reverse strand, counting down.
GAGGAGATAACCTTCGAAAGTTATCCATGCATTTCATGTTGTTCTTGGCCTCAACCAAGAAATCTAGTTCCTGATAGGAAGAAACTATGAAAATAAGATAGAAAAGGTTTATGTATTCAATATACTGATATAGTGATCAAGACCAGATAGAAACTTACTTTCTGACCATCATGAAGGTGATAAAACAATTACAACAGAAACTTACTTTAGCAAATTATATTGAAAATTAAGGTCGTCTTCTTGCATTTAAACTTAGTACTAAAAATAAAATATAAAGTGTGAAGTACATCAACATCCACATGCCTTAATGCCTCTGAAGAGGCGCACACCCTCCGATAACAAGGAGGCTGTTTCCCGATTGACCGAGAGTGAAGCGAAAACACTATCAACTTGCTCATAATAGCTAAAGTACGTAGTAATGCTTTGAAGCTCACAAGAAGTTACGAGTAATATGTTGAGGAAAGAATGTGGAGGACATATCACCAAGTGCAATAAGGCTGTAGTCAACATCAAAGATCTAAAGTGTAGCTGATTCTCTACTCTTTTTAATTAGTGAGATCAACCATATAATGGCAGCTAGTTATGATGAAAATAGATGATTTGATAAAATAAAAAGAGGAATCACGATAAACAAAAGGTCAACTTGGAGATCTAGTCAAGTGAGGATTAAGAAATGAAGCAAGCCAGACAAATGTTTTAAATATGATCTATAGTCAAAGAAACCTAACACCCACCTCATTCTAGTTCTCTTCTCCTTTAATCTCTAGATGATTTTACATGAGAATACAAAAAGTACTTTTTCAACCGTTTTAGATTGACACCCTCTTAGCCCCATGGGTAACCCAGCCCATCTTGGATAGAAAAATCCAAATCATAATGGGTGAAAGAAGTAAGAGTGGACAACGTCAGAAACTGACCTTAGGTAAACTTTCACGCACTTCATCAACCAACCACCTGAATAACAATATTGAAAAAAAACAAGTAAAGACCATCAAAAGGTGAGAAGGTTACTACAAGAGTTGCTGTCATAACTCGGAGGATAAGATATAGCAGGTTCTAAATCCCTACAACTGATCAAAGAAAATTAAATAGACCAGCTAATACCTATAATCAAAGGTAGGGAAAAAACGATGCACTGAGTTCACTATTAACTCTACGGTTGCATAATCTGCTTCTGCAGTATCAGTCATGTGAGCGTGCTGAACCTGGTCCCATATAAAAATATATGAAGGATTTCGTTTGCGGAACAAGAATAAACTGTACTAGTCAAGAATTAAACATATCTAACCTTCACAGCAACTTTTTGCCCATCCTTTGTCTGAGCAACATGAACTTGAGCGAGAGAAGCACTTGCGATTGGAACTGGATCAAACTCCTTGAAAATCTATCAACAAGAGATACGACCGTGTTTTTGTTATATATTCACAAAGGGGCAAAAATCTGTAATTCAGAGCACATTTTGGTTTGGAGTAATGGAAGTATATATCACACTATTTTCATATTATATTTTTCATTGTAATTTTGCACTAACCCTTCCTCGTGTTCACATTTATGCGACCTTGAGAACATAATAAGAACAATTTTACCAAACTTGGTAGTTCGACGAAGGTGGCAATTCCCTCTGTTTGGTAAAGCTTCTTATGTTTTGGAATTGTTTCCATTTTTTGTCTCTTATTAGGAAAAGGCATAATTTGTTCAGGGTACAGATGTTTCTTGTGGCATTATGCAATTCATCCTCTTAATTACATTATTCACAAATATTCAGATGAAGAACCCAGTGAAAATCAACCTTTCCAAGTTTACATTTGAAATAACTGTTGATCCTACAGCAGCAAATACAATGTGAACATATGATTATCTCTTTATCTTTCTTTGTAATATAAAATCTGGCCTGCATACCTCTTCAGGATACCCACCAAGCTCTCTTTTGATAACTTCACGAACTTGATCGTGAGAAGAAACTGGACATTTGTTCAACATGGACTCTCGCATTATTTGTACATATTCATCAGGCACTAAATACTCCTGAACAAAACATAATATGTTGGATGTAAAGGTTGATAATAAAATTATTAGTACTAAGCTATTGCAAAGTTTATGCCAAAAATCAATATTTTATCGGAAAAAAGTTACATGTGACCATGATAATGTACAAATAGATATACTTACTAGCTGACTGATATGTTGCCCAAGTTTGATATATATACCACCGTTCTTAAAACAAAGTTCTTGAAGTTTAGATGCGCTTCGAATGTGCACTTCATGCTTGACTTTTGACCTTTCTGCACTACCTTCTGGCAATCCCCATAATGAATATTCATAATCTAACAGAACACCAGAAGATATAGATTGGACATTAGCATCTTACACAAATATTTCAGAAAGATGTGTGTTCACAGGATAGCTTCAATCTATTCCACAAGTACATCAAACAGTTAAATCACATCATCATTTATCCTGCAAGAAATGGTAATATTATATGTTCTAATTGCCTCTCCTACTTCTCACTTTCTTATTGTCTTTGGTAATCGAACTTTTTTTACAAGTAGATCAAAGATTTAAGCACTTCAGCACTTATCCTGCAAGTAATGGTAATATTGCACATTGTAATTGCCTCTCCTACTTCTCCATTCTTTTGTCTTTGGTACCTTCTAACTACATGTTAAGAGTCACGGGACTCCATCCTAAAACCAATTGCTGATAGGAGGAGTGTCCCGGGATCTTATATATTCAGTGGAAGGTCTTAACTTAACAATGTGGGATTGGGCTCCTGAGTCCTGAATAACCTCCCACATGTGTAACCCGGTCCACTTGAACCTCATATATGTTGTTGACAAATGACCCTAAAACAACGGGGCTGGTTCTGATATCATTATCAACACCTTCATTATTAAAAGGCAACATCATTTCAACCTAAAGTTTCGGTTTTCAAATTACATGACAAGGTGATCAAAGACTTCTCATAATATTTTCCAACTATTGTAGCTTCCCAACAAGGAAAGGGCAACTTCCTAAAACAACTTGCCCATCAATATATGGTTTCTGATACGTTTTTACAGAATCTCTTCTCAAGCTACAATCTATAATCGCTGAATCAAATCTACTGCCTCCAAGTTCAACAACCTGTAACCATCTGTGAACTCATCATATGCAAACCCTAAGTTGCCAAAGTGGGAATTTGAACGACGTGGTAATTTATCAACACGTTTCAACTCTCGAATAAACCTTATTATACATTATACTAATATAGAGTTTATATATTCACACAACCCATGACATTCTTATAGGAGTTTAATTTTATGATTATCTATACAATAACTAACCTCTAATATCATCGTATGTTATTTTGCACATTAAATTTAAGCTTACTTAAGATGAAATAAATAGTATTTCTCATAGAAATTTATATTTATTAATTAATCACAAATAGTATAAATATAAATATGACGAATGTTAATACAAGTTGTAGTGTGCACAGACATCTAGTTGAAAGTAAGAAAGGAACTCTTAATGTTTCACTTTCCTGACAATTGAACTAATAAAAAGGTTCCCTGTTTCCTCTCTGCTTCTCAATAGCAAAGCTCAGAGTATCCAATTCAACACAGCTACAACTACAAGCATACATTTTGAAGTGCTAGAAGCCTAGGACCATATACATCTGTTAACCGAAAACTATCAAGGATGACTACCTCAATAAACTAATCGGGATGGGATATATGGATTCTTAATCACGTTCATGAATGGAGAGAGGCATTTAACAAGACAACTCACAACACAAATGGTTGTCCAGTATATTTTTTCATGATCAACGATTAACAAACTTTACAACCTTGATGAAGCGTGAAACCATCATTCGAATCAAATTATCAAGCTAACACTAGAATGAATCAAACTTATCAAATGGTTTCACAAAAAACATACTCTTAACACATCGAAATCAATAGTTGAATCAACACATTAAATTTAGAATATGACGATCTTTTATGCAGTATATGTTGGTGAGCTGGAAGTGAGAGTACTGAAAATCATGATTCAAATGTGGCGACCTTTTACGATGTCGAAAGTAGAAAATTTGATCGATATGCCTCCTCAAAATTCAAAATTGGACTATTTTTCTATGTACTCCCTCCACAAAATAGTCAACACTATATTATGTTGAAAATACTACATTCCCATATATTTTCAGGAAAAAAAAACATTTAACACATGAAAACTCTCTTCCCTTAACGCAACTCATCAAAATTCAACATGTGATGATGGAGGAAGTATTTAATTAGATACGTACCGAAGGCGATAGAGGCAGCGGTGGCTCCATCCCGGAAGAGGCGGAGAGGGACGGTGGTGCAGAGCTTGAGAGTGGTGGCTGGGTCATCGGAAGTAGCGATGGTGGCTGCGCCTGTGCCTCCAGCGACTGCTGTGGTTCCGAGCATGAGCTTGGCGGCTTTTGCATGCCGGAGGAATCTCAAGGCCATCATCGTCCTGAGATTCCAGCTCACCAAATTTAATCGAAGAAATGTAATTGAGTTAGGAGATTTGATTATTTGAATGTGTAATGTTATATTGGTTATGGGTTTGGCGGCCAACTGGAGGAGTAAATACCGAAAATGTTGGGGTATGACTTAAAAGCCTCTCATGTGTGATGTGCCCAAATATGGCTCACTAATTTCTGACTTAAAAGGCTCTCGTATGTGTCAAAGGCTCAGTAAAGCATATGAGTTAATCGAATAATCTAAATATGGCTCACTAAAGTATATGAGTTAATCGAACAGCCTAATGAAAAAGGCTCTTGCTAGTGACCAAAAATATCTTCGTTCGAAGCTCATATCTATCGCTAATTTATAAAACAAAGAAAAAAAATTCGACTTAAAAGCCTCTCGTATGTGTCATCTGTTATGTGCTTCTTTTTTCATATTTCATTAGAATTGTGAATGGCGGATGGTGTAAATAATCCTGTTAAAAAGTCTTCTGACTTGAGATTCACTATACAGTAAAGATTGATTTATTATGTGATTCTTCTTATAATGTCATTTATATGTATTTTAAACAATTATTACATTTTTTACTGAAACTAAATTCAAACAATCGGTATAATTCAGAAAAGCAAATAAGTAGTATGAATCAAACTCAAATGATCCGTCTAATTCAGATACTGAAATGGTCAAGCAAGAAAAGAAACATTAAAACTTAACAACCAGTTGGCACAAAACATTAAACCAAAACATGTTTGAAACCCTGCTCAGCAGACAAGATAAAAGATAACGGAACTGAAAAGAACACGCTTAATCGAACAAGCCGAACCCCAAGTCATCATCAGACTCCTCTGCAGGTTCATCCTTCTTCTCCTCAACCTTTTCAGCAGCAGGAGCAGAACCACCAGCAGAAGCATCCACTGGAGCCGCCACAGCAAACTTACTTGGATCCTGCATAAGCCACCAGAAAACATATGATCAATTAGAATGGAAGCCAGGAATCAAAACAAATTGAGGGTCTACACTTTTGTATACAAACCTTGAGGTACTCCTTGACCTTCTCGGCCAATGGGAAGGAAAACTCAGTTTCAACTGCAACGGCCAACAGGTTTTTGTAGCCATTGATGAGCATGTGGGGTGCAGCAGCCAAAGTTGGGTACGAAATAGCCAGGGCTAATGATGTCACCATACACACACCCATAGCAAACTTCTCAATAAGGTCCTCCTCAGTCAGATTTAGCACCTCAGGGCTGAAGACTGAGCCATTATCATAAACTGATTCGATAACCAGACCATAAGAGAAGGGCCTAATTGCAAGCTTAGCAAGCAGGGCAGCTTCAGAAGAACCAACTTTGTCTCCCTTCTTAATCAGCTCCACTGGGGTAATGATTTCCACAGTACCCTTGTTAATCTTGGTGGGAATATTCAGCACCTGAAAAGCAATATGATGTTACATAATATCCAAGAATATGCTGGACGAAACAGATAGATATTCAGTAGGTACATAAAGTTACCTGGAAGAAAGATGTCTGCGATGGGTCGAGACCAGTGTTTCCAGGTTCAACGACAACATCAATTGGAGCAACCAGGCCAACCCTAGCAGGAGCACCAACCTGTTAACATGTCAAACATGACTTATAAAACATTAGTGAAGATAAAATAGAACCAATGCATTTAAGATAGAATCATAGAACACATGTCAATGGACAAGGCAATTAGAAACACACGAGGGGGGTGAGGGAATGAGTTTATTATAAAATCAAATATCAATCTAGAAAATATCATGCACAATCCATAATATGCATAAACAGAGTTCTATGATATTTATGCTTTCCACGAGAAAACAAGTCTACATGCACCAAAGCAGTTCTATTGTGCACAGGGATATACTGAATTTGACAAGAATCATACTTACACAACAAGAATAATGAAAGGACAATGAAATGTGGCATTCATATGGATTTTAAACATAATAAAATAGGTATATTAATAGAAAAGTGTAAATCGCAGGTTTAGAGAAGATCACAATAAAACCCATAGTATATACTTACTCAGTTACATTTTCAAAATTTAGGTTCATCAAGTTCAACAACTAATAGTGTCAACTCCACCGGGCAAACAGCAAGAAGGTTGGTCACACGTTTAACCATTACATTGGTTTATTGCAAAAGCAGCAACTACATATGTAGTAAAAAACAAAAATGCAGAAGAATAAAAGGGAACAAAGTATCAATTTATGTCAATAGAATTTCTCACTAACACAACTGTACCTTAACATATGAAACAAATAATCCACCCAAATTCACCGGATTCAATTAAGAGAAACATATTTACAAATAAAATAACGACTATCATACAATTATAGATGGATTAGAATAAAAACAACAAAGTATGAAATACTCGCCTTGTACTTCGCTACTTCCTCGCTGACTTCTTTCAAATCCCCCTTAGTGAAGATCAATCCAACATTTCCCTGATAAAAAATTACACCAAATTAAACTTAAATCATAGAAACAAAACAATTAGTCACTCGATGCCAAAAATATAGTTTAGATATGCATTTGAATAATTAACTTCTCAATTTTTGTTAGAAATATATGATAAGGAATTATGGTTAGTCTACATAATATAAATTTCATCTCAAAATTAACGTTTTATATGACAATTATGCAATACAATTAGATAATACACACTACAAAATAATGTATTATGATTTTGAATAAAAATGAATACCTGAAGCAGAGGAATGAGGTTGAGAATGGTGTTGTTCCCAGTCTTCTCAGCGTGGACCCGAATAGTTCTCTTCATCATAGTATTCTTTCCCATCAAGACAATTGAGTCGCCTCTAAGACCCTTCCGAATATTCTGCAGCTGCTTGGAGCCGACGTTGTCCGCGGCGGCAACAAGGATCTGGGTGTACTCATCCAGAAGCTTGCACATGTTGTGGTCATAGGCTATCTTCTTCTCGGCCTTGGTTTGTTTTGGTGCCATTGGTAATAATGAGGTTAGTAAGTTAACAGTAAAGAGTGAAAGGAAGAGATAGGGAAAAATGAGGGCCAAGACGAAGCGGCGTTCGACAAGGCGGACGGTGTGCCGTCACTTTAACCTCTTCGATTCAGACTTCTCGGTGGAGTAAGCGAAAAATGAAAGAACTAGCTACAATGAATTGCTGTCAACAGACGGAATCTTTTTGGACTTTTATATATAGAAGATGTGACCTAGATTGGACGGTTCAGATTTTATGATAGGATCTGATGAATGTGAATTTCCAAGGCTTGTTATCTACTAGATCCAATTTCGGGTTATCGGTCTCGATCCTCTCGAATCCCATATTGAAAAATGAATTTAAACCGAGTCCGATTTCATGCCGGTGGATTTTTGGACGGTGTCGGCCTGACCGGTTTTCGGTTTGTTTGGTCCACCAACAACACTAGATGATATGTGTATTTTTTGAGTGAAATCGTCATAAAAATAAGATAAATTCGATGAGTAATTAGAACCATCCAGCTAAGTATTCAATTGTTATTTATATCCAAGTTTTCAGAAATAAATAAATAATATTTTGTAATAAATGGTTCACAATTTAAATTCATGTAAATAATGAATCTATAAAATATTTGATTTGATTAGATAAGTTGTAATAAAATTTTCTTGAAATTGAGACTAGAGGGACGTGAATTTATTTTATTTTATCTTTTTGTACGAATTTACTCATATAATCGATGTTTTAATAGCTTATTAGTATTTGATACGAGTTTGTATGAAGTTCTAAGTTGATATCCTTCGAAAGCTAATTATTGTATTCACATAGGTTATCTGCTCGTAAATGATTACTTACTTACATTCATCTAGATTCATATAATCTACTCGATATATAATTCAAGAACGGGGTAATTGACAGTTTTTCTTGAAACACACAATGTAACAATATGAAGCCCCGTTATTATTAACCTACACATTTTAACTTATTGTTAACCAATTGAACCGTCAAAGCCAATATAAAGCCCCGTCATTATTATTAACCTCCACATTTTTTAACTTATTGTTAACCAATTGAACCGTCAAAGCCATTATAACAACCATCAAATAATATAATCAATCAACCAAATATATAATATAACTAATGACATAAAATCCCAAAAGATTGTGAAAGGCCGAGAAAAAGAAAGGTTTGGATGATTCTAATAATATTATATTAATCATATGAAAAAATGATTGACAAATATAATGAATTCGCACATGGTAGAATGTGTATAAGCATCTAGTTTTCATTCATTCCTAAATAAATAGATAAATAATACTACCTCCGTCCCTAAATGATTGTCACATTTTGACTTTTCATGGTAAACAAAACAATAATTGAAACGTAAATATCTCTTGTTCTACATGCGAAAAATTATAAAAATTCGATATTTTAAAAATATATATTGAGACGAATCTAACAAGATCTCACAAGACTATATTATTTCTTACTGTTTGATGAGAATTTATGATCAAATTTTGTAATGTTTGACCACCAAAAGTCAAAATTTGACAATTTTTTAGAGACGGAGGGAGTATCTTTAATTATATTTCATCAAATTTCACCTCACTAAATTAACTTCTATTCAATAACATTTTAGTATATTCCCCTCAATCCGATTAACTCAATGTTTCTCTCTTCCTAACTACGCTATTGCGTATTACTAGTAGCATGGCCCTGCAATATTTCCTGTATGCAACAAATAAATAAGCTCACAATTCACCCATATGAGTCTGACATAAGAAGAAGGAAGCTCATAAATCATAAATGGCATCCACATATAGAGATCGAACCTCCGAATTCGTATCCCTCTCAAAAACACTTGAAAAAATCAATGTTAATGCCAATCAAACTAAACCCAAAAATGAAGAAATCGCCAGTTTGTTGGCCAATCAAGATCGATCCGAGTTCAACAAGAAGGCTTCTTCTATCGGCTCTTACATTCAACAAACTTTCCAGAAAATAGATCGACTGTCCCGATGTAAGCAAATTTAATCTCATCTATTTCTTTTAACAGATCATCATACAGTATTAGTTATGGTCTGTTTGGATTGGGCCAGCCGCGATAATTTTTATGATCATAGCATAATTTCTGTTTTTTATACTCACCTAGTTTAATCGAGGATTCAACTAGATTTAATCCGTGTGCATAATGATTTTAGTTATATTTCAAGTGTTTATAGTATCCAAAAACATTTTGAAACCTTGATCGACATCGTCCACCCACTTAAATCTTAATAGTTAACTTTACTTAGATTCACCCACATCCAAACTGACCTGTTAGGGTTCATAAATATGGTGTTCAATTGATTCATAGTTGGAATAAGGGAATGATTTTTAGTTTTTACGCTCTAATGAGTAATAATAACACTTTTAGTGTAGAAGTTGGCGGAAAGTAACAAATGAGTAGCGTGTCAATGTGTCATAGTGAAGAGATGGAGTGTAAAAGTCATTGATCTTCGATTATTGTTAGGCTTGTGATCTGGCTTGTATATAACGTGGTTGTATGAAGTATTGTTTATTGATGTTATTGTGCTAATTATGAATGGCTTTAGATTATAGATACTAAATGTGGGAAATCACGAAGTTACAATTTGAATGATTTAAGGTCGATTTGAATGTTTTTTATTATATATATTGTTTGTTGGTTTTCAATCAATTCGAGTCTCTTTTAGGCCCCCTGATTATATGCTTAAACATGCGCACTCAAGCCATATATTGGTGGTGTATGAGTGATAGCGAGGCGGATGCCTGGGTATGAAATTAGAATAGGACCTCGATCCGACTAAGGCACCATAACGAACTATCATGTTTACGTGCTAATCTGATTCCCTTTTTGTATGCGTTTAAGATTTCTTCGTTCCATTGAGTGCCAATGGAGTCAAGTAATGTTCAAAGCGTCGAAAGCAAATGCTCTATTAAGCATTAATCTATCTACAATTTGTTGTTTTACTTGTAAGTTATTACTGAGCAAATTTGTGATGGCAGAGCTGTGTTAGTTAAAGGGTTAATGTATAAGACATCTGAATGAGAGATTTTGCTTGATCATTCTGCCTTATATGAAGTTCATTGAGCATCTACACATATTGTTCTAGTATGACACTATTGAAATTGAATTTTGGAAAGAACATGGAACGCTTGCAAGCAATGTTTAGTTGTCAATTTTTTCTCTTCTAAATGCTATCGTTATTGATTGCTTTTCCCATTTTTAAATGTATTTTGGCTTTCAAACCATATCTTATACATCTGATAGATTAGTACTGGACAATGCTAGGTACTCATTGATCATAAGATATTTACTTTTATTGTTTTGCTAGTTATAAAAAGGTAGACACACGTTTTATGCATCAGTGATAAACAAAATACATTGTCTATTAACCAAAATATTCAAATTTAAGGCCTCATGCGATAATTTAGCTTAGCGATATGTGGTTAAATATCTGATACTTGCGCACTCCACATCTTGACTTAAAGATTTGCATTGACAGTGACTAAAAGATCATCAATGTTCAATGATCCAAGCAAGGAAATCCAAGAATTAACAGCCATAGTGAAGACCGATATTTCATCTCTTAATGTAGCAATATCTGATTTACAGACACTTCAGAACATTGAAGTTGCTAATGGAAATTATTCTGAAGATAAAGTTGTTCACTCTACTGCCATCTGCGATGATCTGAAAAATAGACTTATGGGGGCTACAAAGCAATTTCAAGATGTATTAACCACCAGAACTAAGGTAGGTATTTAATAAGCTCACTGTTGGATGCCTATTAATTTCAACTTCACCATGTTTAGAAATTAGACATGAAAGTCACTTTCGTCCCTCTGCAATCGTAATGTATATTTGCAGAATATGAAAGCCCATGAGAGTAGAAAACAGATGTTCTCCACAAATATCTCCCGAGAGAAACCTTTAATGCAAGCCCCAAATACTCTGTCCGAACCGCCTCCTTGGTCTAGCTCATCTGAGAACTCAGGACAGGGCCTACAAACATCAGAGTGAGTTTCCAGAACTAACATTAATCTGTCAAAAGTGACCACGTTCAATGTTCATGAATTCTCCCTTGTCTCATGGTTCTATATTTTGTTTCAGATGATTCTATTTTTAACTTAGTAATCTCCATTTGTCATTAGAAAGTTGACATTAGATACCACAATAAGCTGATATATACGGGTAATCTGAAAGTATGAAATTATAATGAACTTTGTGTCATGGATATATATGGATCACCTCAAAGGATGAATGTGTAATGGATGATGAACTTTTTTTCGTGGATTCTCTTACTAATTTGCGTTGGGTTCACTGAGGTAGCAGGAAGGGTTGAATTGAGAAGCTTAACCTGCTACTGTCTTTACATTGGACACCGCACATATTGCCTATCCATTTATTATACACAAATAAAAGATTCATCTTGTTGGACATCTGCAGCAGATTGATGTTTACTCTAGTTGACTTCTAAAGGGCATGGTCTTCTGTGCAAGATTTAGTGGATATGAGATGATCGTCAACATCAACATACCCCAATGCCTTTAAAGAGGCTCCCGCCTAATCGGAGTAAGGGGGAATGGTCTGACAGTACCAGCCTTACCCCTGTGGTAACAAGGAGGCTGTTTCCGAGTTGACCCAAGAGTGGAGTGACATCACTATCGACAACTTCACAATATATAAGTAGTTAGTGTAACGAGCCATTTTGACATATTTCGTTATATCCTGTAGCCACAGAATATATCTTTGACTCCATATGACATGTAGATAGATGGATAAGAGATGATCTATGAGCTTCATCAATTTGAACTAACTGTGATAAGGCATATTTTCAACTTCGAGCTGTAATACAGTTTACCAAAAAAACGTACCTGAAAGATGCTTGTGTATAAAAAGTGAGACTGTGCACATTTGTTAAGCCTTGAACTTAGCATGTGTGAATTCATGTCCTTATATTTTGTTTATCGAGTTGTCTTTTATTAGTTACTGGTTCTCTAACCTTTCTTTCCTTTCTTCTCATTTTCCTGATCCTGCCAGTTCATCACAAAATGGTTTTCAAGTTGGCGGCCAACTTAGGTTTGTACCTACATTCATCTTGTGATACATTTAACATTTCTAATACTGTAAACATGCATTAACTATTTAGTGCTTTATATTTTGAACTTTGAACGTTGTATCAAGTTCAACATTGTATTCTGGCTTTCCACTACAACTTACAAACTTAAGATTGATACGAATTGTATATGTTTATGCATTTAAGTATCTGGGTCAACACTTATATCCTGCACTTGTTCTTCAGGGTAAGTCATCCTGGCTAATTATTTATCTAAACTGTTTAACTGTCTAGCTATCCAACAGTTTAATCATTTTGCATATCCAGACGAAGAACGGGTGCAGATAGTACACCATCCAACCAAATGGAAATGTCTATGTTGCAGCAGGTGATTCCAAGGCAAGAGAACTACCATGAAAGTCGCTCTGTTGCACTTCAGAATGTTGAATCGACAATCTCAGAACTTAGTGGTATTTTTACCCATCTGGCTACAATGGTTGCACATCAAGGGGAGCTCGCAATCAGGTCTGAAAATATGAAACATTTTTTTCAGAAAAACCTAATCTTATTCACCTTTATATAATTGGGCAGTGCACTAATATTCCTTCCGCGTTTTGAAATGGCAGAATAGATGACAACATGGAGGAGTCATTAGCAAATGTTGAAGGCGCTCGCGGTGCTTTGCTGAAGTACTTGCACGGTATATCATCCAACCGGTCGCTCATGGTTAAGATTTTCCTTATCTTGATATTTTTCATAATTGTATTTATATTTTTCCTGGCATGATGCTTTGGAGATTATTTGGTTTCCAGTATTCACTCTGGTATACAGAGAATAGCCTCGTGTAGATTCGTTTGTTATATTGTACTTTTAATTGCTTTGCAACTTACGAATCGATTAGGATTTTATTTTTCGTAGTTAGTTTTCATCATTTTCTTGTTGTTTAATTAACAGCTGATCTTGAAGTTCATAATGCATATATATTGTTTAGGCGCAAGTTGAAAAGAGAAAATATAGTCGAGCAATACATGCCAACTTTGATATATGCAAGCCTGCCAAATTTTCATTAGCCTTTCCTAGTTAGCATTTATGAAACCTAACTCAATGCGTCAAAATGCCTTAATGTCTCTTGAAAGGCTCTCTCACCTAAGGACGTAAGGGGTTTGGATAGCATACAGGTCACAACAAGGATGTGGCGTTCTACTATTGATAATATAAAAATCCGTCATAATTATTTTCTCAGGTATCAGTTCTAGTTCAAAATTCTATCACATAATTACCCAAATTAAACTGATACTCCCTACGTCCCTAAAAGATTGTCACATTTTGACTTTTGTTAGTCAAATATTGCAAAATTTGATCATGAATTCCCATTAAACAATAACAAATAATATAGTCTTGTGAGACCTTGTTAGATTCGTTTCAATATGTATTTTTGAAATATTAACTTTTTATAATTTTTTCGAATGTAAAGTAATAGATATTTATGTTTTAAATCGTGTTCTGTTGACCATCAAAAGTCAAAATGTGACAATCTTTTAGGGACGGAGGGAGTATTTCGTAATGTGTTTCGGCCTTATTACAAGATTGTTTCCAAGTCATTAGTATAATTTATGTTATAAGTCGTTTGAATCTTTATTGCTATGGTGCATTATCTTTAACAGTATATTTGTAGAACCTAATCTAGATTTGATTCTTAAAAGAAGTGACCCGATTAATCAAAGATAAAATAAATTAAAGAAGCAATGATTGAAGGTGCTTTGTCCTTAATATGATCAAATTAACATGTGAACGCCTTTGAAACATACTGAAAATGCCTACCATCAAAAATATACTTTCCGGTGGGGTAATTGGCGAGATTATTTCCTCCAATCATTTGACTAAATGGCCCACCAATAGTAGTCTAGTGGTATTTTTATTAATGTCTTACTCAAGAGATTTGTGTTCTGAGTCTCATTGATGAATATTTCTAGCCTTATGTTTTTTGATAAAGTTTGCGATCACGTGAGTTCTAAACACAAGACTTTTCTGATCACTAGCAATAGCTATTTTTACTAATCTATTCGATAAATTTTTAGCTTCATGTATTGTAATTAATAGTGAGAAAGACTCGCTAAGCTAAATAAATTTCATATATATGAAGACTATACACTAATTTTCTCAAATATTGTTGATATTATGTTTTTCGGTTTTTTGAATAATTCTTCAGTGATAATTTTTAGCGTTAATGAAAAAAAGTATAGAAGAACAAAATGGACCCTCTTATAATAGTAGGTCCGAAGACCACTTATTTGAATCCTCCGTTATCAATATACTCATCGCCCATGCTGATACAAGTAGCACAGTGCTATGATTATAAATATACTCAATGACTAATGATATCTCATCCACCTTTAAAATTACACCATACTTCTGCTAAGAAAAGTATGTATAAAATAAATGAATTTCTCAATGAATTTGATCAAGTAATCATAGTTGGCCCTTCCTCTTTCCGTTTAGTTGTGATTGATTTAATCCAACATACTTCTAATGATATGCTCAATGGATTTCCATGTACTTTTCACAAATAGAGAGAAATCATAAAAATTGATTTCAATTTTTAAATAAACGTACTTAACAGACGCAATATTTACGGCTCATATTCGTGAGAGGTTCGGTGGTACTTCAATATTATTTTTCATTAAAATAGTCTGAACGAACGATATTGTGAAAAAAGTTCGCAAAGAAAATATATATGCCCTTAGTTTCTCAAGTAATACAAAGGTCCTGTTTTAAAAACATAAAGGATAGAAAATGAGAAATGTTTTTTGTAGCAAAAATAACTAAAAGATAAAAAAGGATAAAATGTCATGTTATTAAACCGTGAAAGATTCGGTGCATCAATACTTCCATTCATCAGGTACCCATTTAAAGATTTCAGGTGGGTACTGTACCCACTTGAAACTTCATCATTGGTACTTGTATCCAAATTGTACTATAACAATAGTACAATACCACATATTTATCAATCCAAAATAAATATGTGGTATTGTATCATTGTTATAGTACAATTTGGGTACAAGTAACAATGATGAAGTTTCAAGTGGGTACAGTACCCACGTAAAACCTTTAAATGGGTACTTGATGCACCGGGTGCACCGAATTATTGATGCACCGAATCCGGACTCAAATGAGAAAGGCTCCTTCAATTTTTGAAGTACAAACTTTTTTGAAAAAAAGGTTGAAAATATTCTCATTCCAAAAGTTACACAAAAACATTCTCACTTAATCAATTTTTTCCCATAATATAAAAAGTGAAGGAATAAGAAAAAGAAATGGGTAAAATCATTAATTGCAGCTTTATAACAGAGTTTGTCTTTAGCCAACTAAAACATCCTCTGCTTACCAACCAGAAAGTCAGACAAACAGTAGAAAAAAATAAAGAAAGCACATAAAAAATGGTGGAAGTAAGAATGAATTTTTCTTGTTATATCACTTTCTATGCTTCATTTTGTTACACCCCATAAAACATAGATTTAAAAAAGTGCCTGCTATTTCTCTGCAAATAGCCTTATTTATTTATTTTAAATCTCTATTTTCAATTTCCCCTCTATTTATACTCCTCTCATACACAATTGATTTTGTGGCTTGTGGCTCAAATTCCCAATTTTCAAGCTCTTTAGTACTTCTAGTTCACGGCTCGACACACTATAGATCGAGTCGAGTTCAAGTCTCTCGATCATCCGAATTTAAGTGAGGTGAACATTCACTATACTCATGCATATCTCTAGTATAGCGTCGCATGCATTTGTACTTATCAGGCCTATATTTTCGTTGCGTTTTTCGTTTTATTAGTGTTTTCACTAAATGCAGTATCATTAAGTGACAACAGCTTTGGGGAACATCATTTTTCCCTCTGCAAACATCTAAAAAGTGGTAGTAGTAATTTTTATGTTTAAGGAAATTTTGCTTCTTGACTCATAAAGCATTTTTGAAAGTAAATGTGCCTTTTTTTCTGTATTTGTGTCACGTTTTTGAATAGGTATGGCTTTCTTGCCGTACTAGCTTACTGATATTAAGTACTTTTGGAGATAAAGTTTAATGCTTTTTCTGTAGGTGAACTAATTCTACTACCATTTCTTGAAATATATCAAAATGATTTATTACATTAATATTTGCACTCTATTCTTTTATCAATTCGGAAATAACGTCGTTGTTATATGAGGTAAGATGGCATACTATGAGACTTTCTTATCCCGTTTAGACGGTAGACTCATTAAAGGAATCGGTACATGTTAATGTTATTGCTTATAAGTATTTTTTTTTCAAGTGTTAGGATCTTATAGAGTAGACAACTGAAAATGGAGCCTCAGAGAGAAGCAGAAGAAGCTATAATCTCAGGCAATGCGAATGGAACTGAAGTTGGTGATACCCAAGTGGGGAAAGAATCAGATCAGCCAATTCTTGATTTCAAAAGCTTCCTTTGGCATGGGGGCTCTGCTTATGATGCTTGGTTCAGTTGTGCATCAAATCAGGTACAACTTTTAAAGCATCTAAAATCTTGAGTATTTATTCATGTTTAAGGATGTTTTTTTGATCATCACACTACCTAGCTTCTTATATACTGTGAAGTAGCATATAGTGTTTGCATTTCATTCTTGGGTCACTTAGGAAACAAGACAACCACATGGATAACGTTGCATACCGACCAATCCTCCTTCCTGGCTTAGAGGGTGCCTCTTAAGAGGCATGGTGGCAATGAACATGTTGATGTTAATGATGTCCAGACTGAGGTTTTGAACTTCTTTGTGGACCAAAGAACACAAAAACTTGAGTTCTTTTTTCATGTTGAAGGAGGTTCTTGTACTAAAGATTTGAATTTTTTGTGAACCAGGTGGCACAGGTTTTGTTAACTTTGCCATACTCTTTCTCTCAACTTGGGATGCTTTCGGGAATCATACTGCAGATATTTTATGGTTTACTTGGGAGTTGGACTGCGTATCTCATTAGTGTTCTATATGTGGAATACAGAACAAGAAAAGAGAAAGAAAATGTTAGCTTCAAGAACCATGTGATACAGGTTAGTCTTCCGGCAATTCCCTCCAGATATATATTAGTCCAACTAAAAATAAATATTTTCTTCAAGAACCACAGAAATGATCATTTTTTAAGTTTTTGCAGTGGTTTGAGGTGTTGGATGGCTTGTTGGGAACTCGTTGGAAAGCCGCTGGATTGGCCTTTAACTGCACATTTCTTCTATTTGGTTCTGTCATACAGCTTATTGCTTGTGCAAGGTTAGGACTTGAATATTTGTTCTTTCTGTTTTGAGTTGAATTCTCATGTAATATGACTAATTAAATTTACAAGCTTTGTTAAGTCAGCCATTGAATTGAAGTTCACATTTAAAAATGATTTCAGTAATATATATTACATCAATGATCACTTGGACAAGAGGACATGGACATACATTTTTGGGGCTTGTTGTGCTACTACTGTATTCGTACCGTCATTTCACAACTATAGAATATGGTCTTTCTTAGGACTTGGTATGACCACTTACACTGCCTGGTACATGACAATAGCTGCCCTTGTACATGGACAGGTAAATAAGTAGACATTATTTGACCTGTTGTTTAAGAGTTCGTTGTTCTTTTGTATTTACTTTACTTCAACCAAGTGTTAAAATAATTTAATCCATTGCTTATTTTCAGGTTGAAGGAGTGACTCATTCTGGCCCCAAAAAAATGGTGTTATATTTTACCGGCGCCACCAACATTCTTTACACTTTTGGTGGACATGCTGTGACTGTGTGAGCGATTCTGCAATTTTCTTAGTAATCCTTAACAGATAGTTCGCAGTGACTAAACCAGAGTTGGACATTAAAATCGGTATTATGTACTTATGGTGTCTGTCTAGTGCAGTTTAATTAGATAGGATATGCAATAGTATAGTCTTTAGATGAGCTTCTGGTGTGGTATGTGATGATGGGCCATTTTATTACTTATTACTGGAAAGCTAGACATCGTCTTGGAAGTTACAACGCGGTTTTGAAACGCCATATTGCTTTGCCATTACATTCAAAAGTTTTCTGGTTGTCAAATGGTCCTTTACTCTGTTCATGCAAATATTAATCTAATCTTTCTTTAAAGTTAATTTTCAAGATTTTACTAATCAATAGAGTCCTTTCTTTTCAGGGAAATCATGCATGCTATGTGGAAGCCCCGAAAATTTAAGTATATATACTTCTTTGCAACCATCTATGTGTTCACTCTTACAATTCCATCTGCTGCAGCTGTCTATTGGGCCTATGGAGACCAACTTCTTAATCATGCCAATGCTTTTGCCCTTCTTCCTAAAAATGGATATCGTGATGCAGCTATCATCTTGATGCTTATTCATCAGGTGACAACCTCTTTTATCTGGTGAATCAGATGAGATTTCCAGCAACACATCTATGATTTACTAACCGTTCATTTTTAAATGACTTATAGTTTATAACTTTTGGATTTGCTTGCACACCTTTGTACTTCGTTTGGGAAAAAGTTGTTGGAATGCATGATACCAAGAGCATATGCCTTAGGGCATTGGCTAGGTTACCTGTTGTTATACCAATATGGTTCTTGGCCATTATATTTCCCTTCTTTGGGCCAATTAATTCCGCGGTTGGAGCACTTCTGGTTAGCTTTACTGTCTATATCATCCCTGCCATGGCACATATGCTTACTTATAGAGAAGCCTCAGCTCGCCAGGTAACTACTTCTCGATTTCTATTACCTATCAGGAATGTATCCAATGTATTTTTAATCATGTTCCTACTAGCATTCTTGTATTCCTATTATCTATCATGAGTGTGCACTATCCACCTTGCATGAGTTCAATTCTGATTCATCATTTACTATTGTAGAAGCTATATTTCACTTCTGCATGTCATTGTATTTTGTCCCCTCTTCTGCATTTCGTACACGGTAGTAGTTAGACATCATTCAAGCATCAACTGGAGTACTGCAAGTATAATGAGCAGTAAATCTATTAATTAAACAACAGTTTCACATATGGAATCTTATGTTTTTGTTGCTTACGAAGTGACACACATATAGTGTTATGAAAGGTAATCGACGAAGGTGGGGGGTGGGGTGTGTGGAAGAAAAAATCCAAAAAAACTCCATCTCAAAAGAAAAAGGTTGTACTTTTTCTTGCAGAACATGACAATGCAATAACTAAAATTTTACTTGCCTGGCTGCTTCTATATGTCTGTAGTTGTTATTAGGCTCAAACTTATGTTATGTTTGGTGGTAGATCACAGTCATTCAGTTTGAATGAAGCAATCAGCCAATCAACAACTTGAGCTTGCTTAGTCTATTCTCTTTACCCTACTTCCGGTCAGAGGCATCTTGAAGACATTTCTTTGAAAGTGTGAACACCAAACAAAGGGCCTGATCTTTTAGGGGGGCCATCTCTTTTGCGAGAAAAAAATCTCGCTATAATTTTCTTCCACATTGGTTTATTTCCCCTATGATGTGGGACCGGGCTTCTCAATACCCTCATGCACGTGTAACCCTGTCCACTTGGACCTCGTATCTTTTAAACGAAATTGTCATGACTTAATGTGTGTGATTAGGTCCGAATTTTGAATGCACAAAGGAGTCGTTCAATATTTCGCACTGGGTACCAATTATGAATAATCATGAACTTAATGATACCTGTATGATACTTCAATAGTTTGTGATGTCTTTTAGTACAATTCATTAACTGAAGTAAGTGAAATAGCTGAGCTTAATTCTTAGAAGCGACGCAGAAGTTTGAGTATGCTAATGTAGCCTCCTTCTGATGGTCAGAATGCGGCGGAGAAGCCACCGTTCTTTCTGCCAAGCTGGACAGCGATGTATGCAGTGAACATTTTTATAGTGGTTTGGGTGAGTGTTGTTGGATTTGGATTTGGAGGATGGGCAAGCATGGCTAATTTGATTAAACAGGTGGACACATTTGGTCTTTTTGCTAAATGTTATCAGTGTAAACCTCCAGCAGACATTCATCACTGAAATTCAAATGTATGTGGTACAAACTAAGCAGCTTCAACTGCATTTAATTTGTGCATGGGACATAGAGTTGCTGTTCTTTTCTAATTGCTTCTTTGTTTTTATCATGTTCTACTCAATATATGTTTGTTTAGTCAATTAGTCTTTAAATAAATGAAAAACACAAATAACTGCGGTTTGTTGCAAAATTCAATTGATGAATTTATGTACTTATTTAAGCTTGGTTAGTTTTGCTAATGAAATTATTAGAAGGGGTAAGGATATGGGTAGGGGGTGGATTAGTAGAGTAAAATATTTTAAAATGTACATCATGTTTTTTAAAATAGTGTTAGGGATATAATAATTATTTTGCTGTTTAAAATTGAGAAAAACGCAGAGGGACACCAAAGACGATTTATATAATTCACGAACATCTCAGGAGAAAATGATACTCCATTATAATGACCATATAAAAAATAAAATGATAGTTCAATAGGCAACCGAGCGAAAAGCCTTATTATTACTAAGAGTAAATTTCAACGGTTGCAAAGTAATCCTCGAAATTGGGAAAAATCTACAATATAATCCAAAAACTGAATGAGCTGTTACAATTTAACGA
This sequence comes from Echium plantagineum, assembly GCA_003412495.2. Lineage (NCBI taxonomy): Eukaryota > Viridiplantae > Streptophyta > Magnoliopsida > Boraginales > Boraginaceae > Echium > Echium plantagineum. The sequence continues at coordinate 14,533,669 of CM016563.1, read as the reverse complement.
ACCATTTAGTGTAAACCAATTAGGTAAATATCGTTAAGTTTAACGATTATAACACTTTTTGGACTAAATTATAGTTTTTGTCCAATTTTAATAACTAATTTTCTAACTTTAAAATTTTTGAGAATGAAATGATAATGATATAACTTATTTTATGAAATCACATTAACAATTTGATGTAATTACGCTTTCCAACAACAGCATTTAAGCGGCAACTTAAGATCACGCTCGGTACATGCGCCACTAGTTTGGCCTTGTTTAATGCATTCTTGTTTACAATTGGGAATATCCTTACACAAACCTATGCATAGTGGGTTAAATGGGATAAATGGGACTTGGCTTTCCACCTCTTGTCCTGTAAATTCACAAAACAATTTTCAAATTTAATTAGTAGTTATTGGTGTTCCTCTTCATAAAAAAAATAAAATCATCATCTTAAGACTTTATGTATCCCTATTCCTTAAGGACACATTTTAGAATGCAATTCATATATTAAATCTTTATATATATTTAAAATAATAGCCCTTTATAATAGTTCATAATATAATTGATAAACGTTATTCATCGTGAAAATTTTACCTCTAAAAATGAAAAGATCATTGAAATAAATTGAAGGAGTTATATAAGACCTACCTAAAGAGAAGAGCAACATCATCATCAAGATTCCTTGCACTAACTTGTTAGCATTTTGAGCACAATTCACAGTTACCATAGTTTAACCACCTTTGCCAATTATACCTTTTTCAAAATATTTGTCGAATACTAACTTTGGGACGAATTGAAAAAAATGGTAACAAACTTGTCAATTTATTTTGTTCTTTGAGGACAGAAAAGGAAACATATATCTGAAGGTTGAATGCATTTATTTTAAATAATTATTTCATTTTTTTGTTATTTGAGGACAGAAAAGGGAACATATTTGAAGCTTCGATGCTTTCATATTAAATATTATTTATTTTATTTATTTTTAATATTCTAATTTGGTACATGCATAAAGAAATGATTTGAAGTTAATTATGATCAATTATTTACGATCAAAGAATTTCTTGGACTAAATAAACAACTGGATATTATTAATTACGTACTAATACTATTTAATACTTCCTCCGTCCCTAAAAGATTGTCACATTTTGACTTTTGTTGGTCAAACATAACAAACTTTGATCATGAATTCTCATTAACCGATAAGATATAATATAATCTTGTAGGACCTTGTTAGATTCGTCTCAATATATATTTTTAAAATATCAACTTTTTATAAATTTTTTGCATGTAGAGTAATAGATATTTACGTTTGAAATCGTGTTTTGTTGACTATCAAAAGTCAAAATGTGACAATCTTTTAGGGACGGAGGGAGTAATATTATTAGTTACTAAATAATAGTGATTAATTACTAATATTATTTAATATTAATAATTAATAATAAATATATATTGACTAATTAGTAATTAATAATACCAATTAATTTTTACAATATTAGTTACATTTTTTAATAATTTTAATATTTTATTTCTAATTCACTGTTTTATTTATAATAATTATTTTTAATTTTTCTTACGTATTTTAAGTATTTGTGTTTTAAGTTTTGGTGAATAATGGAGAGTTTACTAAAAAACAACTAACTCAAAGATAAGAAAGTGACTATTGCAAATGAATTATAGAGAAAAATTTAGTTAAGCTAATGCACCTTACTAATAATTATCAGAAATATATTGTTATTATAACTTATAAAGTGACTTTTATCATAGTAATTCGTCATCGAGCAAGAACGGGACAAGTTACTCCAGTAATTCCCTCAATTCTTGTCAACAATTTTTGTTGGATAATTATATGATCTCAAAAGTTTTAAAACTTATATTTTTTTCTCTAAAAATGCGAATCACATGTACACTATCAGAAACTGTTACATTACTACAATACTCTCCTTTACTGGGATGAAAGTGTAACTTAACTCTATTTATTAAAATCTTTGCTACAATTAACTCTTCAAAACCGAGCAAATATGTTTTTCTTAGTTTATTATCCTTAGGTGCATGAACAGTCAACTAGAAGTCTTCAATAGAATTATCGATCTTCATGAAAATAATGAAGAAGATTTTTCTAAGTTGAGTGTTGAAGTGGATTGAGCAAATTTTTGTTATGTTGTGGTCTTCACAATTATATTACTTAATTAATGCTACTTACGGGTTGGAGGGATTTTGTACATTATTCTATAATCTATGTGGAGTAGTTTTTTGCATGCTTACGAAAACTACTAGTATTAGAATAATATGATGCATATGCTCAAAGTTGGAAATACATTCGATCTGTATTTTGTAGTGCTTATTACTGTAATAGTTATAGCAACTCCTATATTTTGGACACTCGTCGTTTTGCTTTCCGTACTTGTAATCCATGGAGATATTCAAAATTAAATTTTATTCATAATGTATAATTATCTAGCAAATAGAAAAAAACCAATTTATTTTCTACTGGGGCCAGCACTCCAAGCAGGGGGGGGAGTATTATAAAGTTTCGGGCTTTTTCCTGATCGGTGTGTCCAATTTCAAGTGGATTGTTTTCCAACAACTTAGAATGAGCCTTGGTGTGCATGTGAGCAACCTAATCCGTAGTTTTAAATTAAATTTGGTGTTATGATCTGAGATGTCGGGATAAAATTGATAGAATTGTTCTCTAAAAAGTCCTTGAGATGCATCTTTTAAGGTTGTAGGTCAAACATATATTTAATTGTTGATATCTTAATTTATGAATTTTGACCCCATATTTTTAGCAACCCTTTTATAAGTTTAGAATTAGGTTTAATTAATATAAACCCCTAATTTAGTAATTTTAATCTAAAATTAACTTCATGAGCTTAAATCCTTGAAAACTTAACATATTTCACATGTTGGACTTGGAGTTTTAACAAGTGTTGAATTAAAACAGGAAAATTAATTAATTTTACCAAAATTTTGATCGTCGTATAACGGTAGAATGAATAAACACAAAATTGCAAAGTTATTATATTATTAAACCCATCATAATAACATCATTGTTATTTGATAAGACGAAGTTGTTTCGTAATAAATTCGAGTAGTTTTTATTACAAAATCTCAAGCTTTAATTTGTGTCGAAAACAACAACATTGAAATGGCAACTTAAGGTTTTGAGAGACACATAAACCATCACTCAGACCTCGTTTAATACATGTTTCTTCACACTTGGGAATATCCTTACAGAAACCTATGCATACAGGGTTCAATAAGCTTTGGCTTTCCACATTTTGCCCTGAAAATATACACAACCATTATTTAAAATGCCAATCAATAATTAGTTGTTGATTTAAAATGTTAATTAACAATTTAAAAACTGAAAGTTAGGCATTAAAGTGATAAGATGAGAAACCTACCCCAACTGAAAAGCAACATGATGAGCAAGATGGCTTGCATCGACTTGTTAATGTTTTCTGTAACCATAATTGAACTCGTACCTTGTTTCGAAATACTTATAAAAATTAGTCGAAAAATAATGATATAGTTTGAAAATTAAAGACAACTTGAGGGAAATGGTGAGCAACTTGTTACCTACACATACTATATATAATAGTATGAGGAATTAGAGACTATATTTGGAAATCCTGGGCCTTCTTAATTTGTAGGAGAAAACATTAGTATAGTTATTTAATTTTTTATATTTATTTTTATACAATAAATATTCACTAATACAACTAAATAGCATTTATCTTCATATTTTGAAAATCATCACTTCTAAAAAACCGTATATTTATTAAAATATTTGGATAATTTGCACAACAAAAACATCTAGTTTTATTTTACGAGGACATAAAAGGAAATATATTTAAAATAATATGACATCGTTTTTAAATAATTATTTCCTTATATTTCTTAATATTCTAAAGCAGTATTGCGTAATATTTTTATAGTATAGTTTAATTCCTAAATTACCTCTTGATTATGATAACAATAATAACAATTATCTTTATACTATTCCAATATCCTATAGGAGTATAGTGAGATATTAACAGTGTATTTCCGTTCCTAATAAATTGCTTTGCAAAATAATAATAATAATAATTATAATAATAAAAATGATAATAATAATAATAATAATAATAATAATATTGACTTCGAATACTATGTTAGAAAGTTCATCTTTTTTTAAGCGTTACATTGATGCATAATGGAAATGGAGTCAATATGTTATAAAATTACAAAAATAATAACTGATGTAAAATTGTTTTTATCAATCTTTGACTTATTATTCAATATAATGTTTCTTTTCTTAGTTTTATCTAATTTTCTAATAACATAAAATCATATCAGTTAGGCTACATTCCCATATAGCTACTACAGTTAATAGAAATGGCAAACTGTGAATTGCTAATTTGGTCCCACTAAATGGGTTATTGTTGCATTTTTCTAGTAAGTGATACGAATGCGTAAATGGTCATATAAGTAGCTAGCAGATGCGCATTTGGTCTCTACTTTAATATCTATATTAATTTGTGGTGTTCTGTGATTTCAAGACAATTTGGGGGTGGTTACACAAGTTTAAGACTTTGCATGATCCTATAGCTCTTTTTTTTCGATTTCTTACAAATCTTCTTTCAGATTTCTTTTTGATTTTTTTTTAATTTGTTTTTTAGATTTTTTTCAATTTTTTCCTAGTAAAAAGCGTACGATTTTGGTAGTTGTTTTAGCTAAAAGTTTTAGTTTCGGCAAAAAAGTTCGGTTTTCGTAGTTTTTGGCAAAACGGTTCGATTTTGATAGTTCTTTCCCAACAAAATTTTGTAGTTTGCCAAAAAGGTTGGTTTCGTAGTTTTTTGATAAAACGGTTCGATTTTAATAGTTGTTTTGGAAAAATATTCGATTTTGGTTGTTTTTTTGGCAAAAAATATCCAATTTTGATAATTGTTTTGGCAAAAGGTGCGATTTTGGTAGTTGATTTGGCTAAAAGTTTCGATTTTGTTTCAAAAAAAAAAAATCGATTTTGATAGTTGTATTGGCAAAAAGGTCCGATTGACCTAAGTAATCCAATGGTTCAAAATCAATGGTCAATTATGAAGTGGGACATAATCAATTATGAAATGAGGTCTAAGTCATTTAATAACTGGTCCCACGTTCAAAAGATCAATGACCAAAATTGGCCTAACTAATCCAATTGCTCAAAATCTGATGGTAAAGTCAAATGATTAAAGGTCACGATCGGCCTATCTAATACAATGACTCAAAAGCAAAGGTTAAGTATGAAGTGGGACATACGTCAATTATGAAGTGAGGTCTAAGTCATTTACTATCTCGTCCTACATTCAAATGATCAATGACCAAAATAGGTTCAACTAATCTAATGGCTCAAAAGAGAATGGTGAAGTCAAATGATCAATAACCAAGATTATTGTAACTAATTCAATGACTCAAACACGATGGTCAATTATGAAGTGGGGGCATACGTCAACTATGAAGTAGGTCTAAATCATTTAATAACTTGTCCTATGTTGTTAATAGCTGGTCCAACGGACGACATACCAAAAATTTGTGAAGAAAACTTCATCAATCTTTATATATTGAGGTAATATATATGAGTCCGGATTCGGTGCATCAATAATTCGGTGCACCCGGTGCATCAGGTACCCATTTAAAGGTTTTACGTGGGTACTGTACCCACTTGAAACTTCATTATTGGTACTTGTACCCAAATTGTACTATAACAATGGTACAATACCACATATTTATTTTGGATTGATAAATATGTGGTATTGTACCATTGTTATAGTACAATTTGGGTACAAGTACCAATGATGAAGTTTCAAGTGGGTACAGTACCCACGTGAAACCTTTAAATGGGTACCTGATGCACCTGATGCATGGAAGTATTGATGCACCCAATCTTTTCACAATATATATATGAAGTGGCGACCCAAGCTTTCTGGAGTCATTCGGCTCAACTAGTCGAACAATGATATCTAAGGTGCGGCTCTATGTTTGAAGTCCTAAACAGTGCCATACATCGAGCCGAGTCCAACTTGAGGTTCAGACCTATCCCCTTAGTGTTGTCCACATCGTTCAAGTCTTTTTAAAAGTATAGCATAGCTAATTAGCTAGTTCGGCCCCCTAACAAAAAAGAAATGCACTATGACCACAGACCACTAGTTATTTCTTTTGGTAGGGATTAGGATTTAGGAGTAATTGAGTTCCACATGTAGCTAATAAGTTGCACATTTCTTTTGACGAGGGATCTAAGTTGCCCCTTGCCACGCAATAAAGTATTTGGAAAGAGAAAGGTGGAGGAAAGATCTTCCACGTTTATTATTTGGGTGAATGATATTGAGGTTTTTCAATTTTTACTTAAATGTCAGATATGTTATTGAGTTTTTAAAATTGTCATTTTAGATTCTTAAATTTAAATTTAATAATTTTATAAGTCATTTAACATAAATTTATATCTTATTGACTATAATGCCCTTATATTATTTACACTGCAATATTTTCAAAATATTTCAATTAATAAATGATATAAAATATATAAAATAAATAATTTTAATTTGGAAAAGAATTTGAAAAAATTATTTTGGTTATTTTTAATATAAATTCAAGATTTTAGTTGTCATTATAACGATGCGCATGTCGATTAAGAATGAATAGTATATTACATTTATATCTTTAATCAATGAATAAAACAGCAATCTAATGAATGTACTGATATTAGAAACTCTTATGATATATTTCCCATCAAATAAGGCTGAAAAAGAAAATTCAATCGAATGTTACATTGAAACCATAAAGTGACAAATAAGTTAGAACAAATTACTTTTTGTAGAATTACAACTAAAAAATATAGAATCAGTACTTGACCACATTTTATATTAGAGTTGTGTTTGTATAATGTCAACAAATTTGATAGATCACTGTTTTCATAAATATATAATGTAAAGCTATTAAATTATTGAAAATAAATTTACTAATCTATGAAGCTTTTTTAAATCATTTAGTAAATATCAAATTAACTTAAAAAAATGTTGTTTCATTTTTTCAAGAAAGATATTTTATTTTATTAATTTTGTACTATTTAAGTTTTAATATTTTTCAAATAAAGCCAATAAATTTTTCTGAGCTAAAAACAAATTAAAAATATTGAGGTATAAATATAAGGACATTATAGTCAATATGATTATATGTTATAGGACCCATCTGACAATTAAGTTAAAACTCAAGGACCTAAAATGATAATTCGAAAAACTAAAGGACCTATCTGACATTAAGGTAAAAATTGAGAGACCCCAATGTAATTAACCCTTTATTATTTAAAGCCAATATAACAACGTTTAAGATTTTATTATCATAGTATTCGAGTTCAAACTTTCCTTTTTGATAGTTAAGAACGTGTGAGTTTCAACCCTAAGACTTTTAGGTCATTAATAAAAATCTTTTTACTAAATTATTCACGACTAATGTAACACTTAAACGTTCTAATTATTATTCTTTTTCCTTGATAAAATAAATATGAGAAGTATATATTGTTATTTGCCTTTCAACTTAAATTGATATTGAGGTTATTTACATTAAAGTTACTAATATTTTGACCATGATTGCCAAAATAAAATAGAGGCAAGTTATCAAAATAATCAACATTTGTAAGTTGTTATAAATAAAGGTAAGTTAAAGTCCAGGGGAAACTGCGATTAGATCTCAAAATTTTGATTTCTGTCTTAAAATTGAGGTCTAGTCACGTTTTCTCCTAAACATAAGCTTAAAAATTTAATTTTGTCAAAGTTCAGGTTTATCCACAATCTTCCATCTAATTTTAATGTTAACGTTAACTAAATTAAAGGATTAAATTGAACATTTTTATCAATTACAGAACTATTTTTACAATCCAACTATTTATTATGACTGAAATGTAACTTTATACATATTACATCAAAGTTCAAGTTTGTTCAATTTTTGTTGATCAATATATGTTAACGTACTAGTTTTATTTTTATTTTTAAATTTATGTTGAGGTGAGTTTCGAACTCAGCCACCCAGGATCTTTTGGTGACTAGCGAGATCATTATTTTCCATTGCGTTATTTGATTAAGTCAAGGCCTATTTTGTAAATCTGAAAAACTGAAATCTGAAGTCTGATTATAAGTCACTGAATGCTGAACTGCTGAAATTGAATTGTAATTAAATCTGAATACTTAATAGGTTTAGCTATTTAGTAATAGTTCAAAGAAAAAGACTGAATTTGAGTTATATTGATAATTTTGCCCCAACTTTAATTAGTTAACAATTTAATCGCACATTTCACTTTCAACTTCTAGAAATTACATAAAAATATTAGTATTAACTTGTACATAATTATAAAATGATAAATATGATTAAATAAATATTTTAAATTTAACAAAAATATAAATATTAAATCAAATTATGCAAATTCGACGAAACGTCACTTTTTCTTTAATTACAACATAAACATTATCATTTCACGTTAATTTTTAGAGACATATAATTAATTTAGTCATTTAAAGAATTACCTATCACACACATTATCATATTTATTATAAGTATTATAATACACATTATAAATTATAATAAAGAGTCGTGATAGTACATATTTATAATACACATTATCATAAAAAGTAGTGAGTGAAGGAAAATAAAGAAGAGTGAGGTAGATAATAGATATGAAAATTTAATATTAATGATTTCTGAATTGATTCAAATATTAAAATTAAGTGAAGATTTTTAACTTCAAAATCTATTAAGGATTTTGACAAGATCTTATTTGATTCAGTTCTTAAAAAAAGTAGTTATCGAGTTAATCGAGTAGTCTAATGGAAAAGGCTCTTGCTAGTGATCAAAAGGTCCTGAATTCGGTACTCACCTCATCGCTAATTTACAAAAAAAAAGTAGTTATCAAACAAACTTAATAAATCTTTTTTTAAAATTATCTAGATTAAATTATTAATATTTTAATCAAACACTCCTCAATGTACTAATATCTTTTTGTGTACTACCTTCTATATAGTTTCAAATCGTCATTCAATACTTCGGTATTGGCTTCAATCTTCATCCCCAAATAATTTAAAATTATCTAAATTAAGTTATTAATATTTTAATCAAACATTCCTCAATGTACTAATATCTTTTCGTGTACTACTTTCTATATAATTTCAAATCGTCATTCATTACATTGTAACATTTTACTACTCCCTCCATCCCCAAATAATTTAAAATTATCTAGATTAGGTTATTAATATTTTAATCAAACACTCTTCAATGTACTAATATCTTTTTGTATACTACTTTCTATATAATTTCAAATCGTCATTCAATACATTGTAACATTTTACTACTCCCTCCATCCCCAAATAATTTAAAATTATCTAGATTAAGTTATTAATATTTTATTCAACACTGTTCAATGTACTAATATCTTTTTGTGTACTACTTTCTATATAGTCTCAAATCGTCATTCAATATTTTGGTATTCTAATTTTGTAACATTTTACTACTCCCTCCATCCTCAAATGATTGATATATTTTAACTTTAATGGCCAACAAAATACGATTTAAAAAGTAAATATTTTTTATTTTACATATGAAAAATTATAAAAAGTTGATATTTCAAATATATATATTGAGACGGATCTAACAAGATCCCACGAGACTATATTATTTCTTATCGTTTGATAAAAATTCTTGATCAAATTTTTTAATAATTGACCACAAAAGTCAAAATGTAACCATCGTTTAGGGACGGAGGTAGTATTACTTTTGATTTTCGTTAATCGTTATGGTACAACCGTAATGAAAAAAAACGTGAGGAGTATGAACGAATTTTTAAACATATACGGTACGTGAGTTAAATGCACTCTAACTAACATTCAACTATATATATCTCAATCATTTTCCCTCTATATATCTCTCTTCTTGATATTACAAACTGTATGGGAAGTATTTATGTTTTCAGTTGTGAGTTAGATTTGGTCAATGCTCAATAACAAATTAAAAATGCAACTCGTAGCTCACGCCCACTTCAACCTCTCTCCGGCCAGCCACCACCACCTCCTCAGCCGCCGGAATGTTAGCTCCACGGCATGCCGGTTGCCTTCAAGTTCAATCAAATGTTGCTCCACCATTTCTGGTACCTTTGACATGTTCAAGAGTATCTCAAACAAAATCACCAAGTGATGAATGATTGATGAGTGTCTTCATCTGAAAATATTTTGCTAGAAATGAACGTTAAACATTGGAAAACTAGAGTGTATATTTGGTTAAAATAATATATGTTTACTATATAAAGATGATATAAGGAATAAAATTAGTTGATTAATAATCATATGAGTGTACTCCACATTAGTTAAAGCCTAAAGGCGAAGATTGAAAAGTTATGTTCGTTGGTGTTTTTAAGGTTGTTTTGTTCGTTTTAAAAGTACACTTTCTGGTAAAAAGTTAAGCTTCTCTGAAGATTTTTATGTGAGTTTTTTAGGTTGTTTAAATTATTTGAGTGGTCCTACTTTGTAGTAAATTGAGTATCATCATTTTCCTTCTCTTTTTTCTGTTTTTAACATAAAAAAATAATCTAACAGCAGTTATGGATGAAAAGAAGTTCGTTGAGGCTTCAAAAAGAGGGAATCTAATTCCGCTTCACCAACATATTTTTTCGGATGGATTGACACCTGTGCTTGCATACCGCTGCCTGGTTGATGAGGGTGATCGAGATATGCCAAGCTTTCTGTTTGAGTCTGTCGAGCCCGGTTTTCGAGCTTCTACTGTTGTAAGACGCTCTATTTTAATCGACGACTTAAGCTTTGATAGTTCATGCCTGCATAGTTCCTTTTCTCCAGACTAATGTGATTACTGTTAAACACTGGTTAAACTCAAAAGGGGCGGTACAGTGTGGTTGGCGCTCAACCAGCTATGGAATTTTCAGCTAAAGAAGATATGGTGACGGTGTTGGATCATGCCAAAGGTTCAGTTAGTAGGATGACTGTGGAGGATCCTTTGTCAATTCCGAGAATGATTTCTGAGACTTGGAAACCTCAACTCGTTGATGAACTACCAGATACTTTCTGCGGTAAGAATTTTTTTTCGCATATTAATGGAAAGTAGCATGTGATATGTCATTCAGATTATTTTTCTGTTGTAACAGAGTGAAATTTCCTTAATTAAGGGAAGGTTGGATAGGGAAGTTCGTTTTAAATCGTACTAATATCCCTGAAAGGGAATTTATCATTGATCTCAATCTTCGTGTTGGCCTTCATTGATACAAACCGCAACCGTGTAATTTCCTAAGCATAGTTGGGGAACTCTTGTGAGAAACGGTTTAATGACATTTCTTGTAGTAGTAAGCAAAAGTTTGGTTTTGAAATCATTTCTATCATTAACTATGACAAAAGCCATATTGGTCTCAGGACAGGTTCTCACTCATATCTGAAATCGGTGTTATAGGGACAACGATATCTAGAGTTGGTATTTAGTTTACTTCTGTTATTATCATCTCAGTTGAATTCTCTCACTTGATTTTCTAGTAACATTTTTTAGTTGCTTATGCTTTATTCAATCATTACATGCCTTGTGAAGTATTCGACTTTGGCTAGTCACTGAACTGAAACCATTTCTGACATTTAATGAGTCAATTGCTCATGGATGTCAGGTGGATGGGTTGGTTACTATTCATATGATTCAGTTCGTTATCTGGAAAGAAAGAAACTCCCATTTTCAAGAGCGCCACTTGATGATCGGAAGCTTGCTGACATTCAACTTGGACTCTACGATGACGTGATTATATTTGATCACGTTGAGAAGGTCTTTGCTGTTGTATTAGAAGCTCTCTCAAATTTCTTGATTATCTATAGCACAAATTTTGACCGGTTTCATAATATAGATTATGTGTTTCTTTGCAGAAAGTGTGCGTCATTCACTGGGTGCAGCTTGATAGATTCTCATGTGCTAGGAAAGCGTATTTGGATGGGAGAAAGCGCTTGAATTCCCTACTGTCGAAACTTCATGACAAAACGTTAGTTATTACCATAATATTTTCCTTGCCGCAATATGTTAATGATAATGAGACCTACATATGTAACGTGATTTCTTTGATTGATCATTTTCAGTCCCAACCTAGCTCCAGCATATGTCAATATCAGCACAACTGATTTTGGACCTTCTCTGACAAACAGTAACATGACAAGGGACGAATACAAGAATGCAGTTTCTAAGGCTAAAGAACATATTTGTGCAGGGGATATTTTTCAGATAGTTTTAAGTCAGCGATTTGAACGAAGGACATTTGCTGATCCATGGGAAATCTACCGAGCACTGAGAATCGTGAATCCCAGTCCATACATGAGTTATTTGCAAGTTTGTTCTGACCTCCTCCTTTGTAGCTCCCGTGTTATGAATCTTCTATCTAAGGCAGTAACTAAACGATGCCATTCAAATTTTTATCAGGCGAGGGGTTGTGTTATGGTTACAGCAAGCCCTGAGGTTCTTACTCGAGTAAAGAAGGTAAGATCACTTATCTATTTCTTTAAAGAGCATTATAATAGATATTCGTTAACTTGTTCATCAAATATAGATAATGATTTTCAGACTCTACTTATTGATAACGACGCTCTATATCTCTCTGTAATTTGTAATCAAGTTTTACACTAAAAGGTGAAGTGTTATCAACCTAATGTAGAGTGTAAAAATCATTGCCCTTAAATATCTCAAGCCTTAGTCCATACCTGCTACTAAAGAGTAGCCTATATTTGTAATTAATTCAATATTCTTGACAGAGGACACTGGTTAATCGGCCGTTGGCTGGGACCATTAGAAGAGGAAAGACGAAAGAAGAGGACGAGCTGCGAGAAATACAGCTGCTACAAGATGAAAAGCAACGTGCAGAACACATTATGCTTGTAGATTTAGCTCGAAATGATGTTGGGAAGGTTGTTTGACATGTCTTATGTTCTCCAGCTAATTATGAATCTTGCATCTTCATTTCTCTTTTGAGATCTTACTGATGCAAGTTATACATTTTACGTAAATAAATTGTGGATTTGGTTTCTCACTTTGGCAGTTTGCATGAACCGAGCGGCTGGCTCTTTTCTCCTAGGGGGAGCCGAGGCTCGAAAAGTCGAATATCAACTCGGTCAAAATTGAGCCGAGTGTGAGCTGGCTCGCGAAGCCGGCTCGATAGCTGTTACATTAATGAATATACTGTGCATTTTTTCTTCTCAATACCTATGTCACATTAATGAATTGTTTGCATTTTATAAGCTGTTTAGATTTATTAAATTTTTTATTCAAATGATGTAGGTTGCGAAACCTGGTTCCGTGAATGTGGAAAAACTTATGACTGTTGAGAGATATTCGCACGTGATGCACATAAGTTCTACGGTGAGAATGCTCCTCAACGCGGTGAAATACAATAGCCGAACTTCTGTCCTAAGAACTCTGTTTGGTATTTGTAATTTGCTATTGTCAATAATTATATTTGTCAGATTATATTTCTCTTGACTATAGGTCACAGGGGAGTTGCTTGATCACCTGACCTGTTGGGATGCTCTCTCCGCTGCATTGCCTGCTGGAACAGTTAGTGGAGCACCTAAGGTAGTAACTACCCCTCAATTTCGTTAAATAAGTATGTTATATAGCTCGAAGCTAGAGTAACATGGGGATGAATGGCTAGATCCTAGGACTTGAATGCTGTCAATTTTTAGAATTCTCCGACATATTTAGCAAAATTATAGAAGCATGTTTTGGAACAATAATTCCATACTGGCTCCACTTCCATACATATAACGATGTTCTTCAACAAGACTTATGGTTCGTTTTGAGGTCTAAGTAGTAGTTATGAGAACGATACAAGTAAACGATGTAGGCAATATACCTTGAAGACCCTGCCAGGTGGAGGCTTTTACTTGTCATAATTTTATATGTGCTTGTATTGGATACTTATCAAATTGGCTTCCCACGGCTTATATATGCTATATTTTTGTATGCCATTAATTGTTGGGATCTGCTGCAGGTAATTTGAGGACTGCGCTTGATAGCTTGTATTGTTATAAAGTACATTTGAAGGAATTAGCTAAGCTTATCCACTGCATTTTGCTGTAGGTGAAAGCCATGGAGTTGATTGATCGACTGGAACCAACAAGGCGTGGTCCTTATAGTGGAGGACTTGGCGGGGTGTCGTTTACAGGTGACATGGACATTGCTTTGAGCCTGAGAACCATGGTGTTCCCTACTGATGCATCGTATGACACTATGTACACGTACGGGAAGGCTGGTAAGCGTCGAGAGTGGATAGCTCACCTTCAAGCTGGAGCCGGCATTGTAGCTGATAGTGTTCCAGATGATGAACAAACTGAATGCGAGAACAAGGCTGCCGGTATGTCCCGTGCCATTGAGTTAGCAGAGGCAAGTTTTGTGAACAAAGACCATAGTCAAGAGGACTTCAGCGACGGCTCGAAACGACATCATATTCAAGAGTACTGCAGTTACAGTCCAAAAAGAAAATATATTCAAGAGAAATTAGAAAACAATTCCAAAATTATTGCAAGTGAACAAGGTTAAAGTTTTCTTTTAGATGGTACTGTATATAAGACCAATAAGAGAGTGGCCCCCTAAAACAGTATTATGTCCATACATTTAGTGGGGGTAAAGATCTACCGGTTGGATAGAGGACACTAATACATTCAAGCAGAAGAGTCTGACATTCTCTCCTAATTTTTCCTTTGATTTTATTCGTGACAGTCTCAAGTTTATAGACGATTCATCGATTAATTTATTAATATTGATAAAGCAAGATATGAAGTTATTTTATTTTGGAAACAGAATTCTTCTACAATCTCAAGCACCAAACGAGAAGAGGGTGAATAATTTATCTAAAAGAAATTAATAGTTGAATACAACTTGATAATTGTTTATTTAATATATTGTGACATCTTGATTGAAGTCGCATGAATAAATAATTAATATTGTTATTTTATAAATTTGTGAAAATTGTCATCACGTGTTTTTCATAAAGTACACGAGTGAAATAAATCACGAGATTAGAGTTTGTTGGCATTTCAACTTAACAGTTCCAATAAAAACATGAATAATTTCTGGCTTTGACTTAGTGATTATCGGTCCAACATTCATATTGAAGGTTCTGAATTTTAGCATAAATTTTCCCTTCCCAATTAGTACTATATGATATGATTCGACAAAAAAAAATGAAAACTTGAATGGAAGTTATGAATGAAGCCAATTAAAGAGCGTCCAGTGAGCAGTGACTGGCAGTGAGCAGGATGGAAACGATGCAGATGAGCATCTCCTTCAACCACTACCCTCAGTTTGATCGTCTCCGTCCACAATTCAATAGTCTTCATCCATCGAAACTCATCAAATTTCGCAAAGTCAACATCCATGATCAAGCCAGATGTTGTCTGCCCAAATCATCATCATCATCATCTGTTTCGAAAATGGTGAACGAATTCAACCCCAATATCCCAATTGAAGAGGCACTCACCCCACCCAGCTCATGGTACACAGACCCTTCTTTCTATGCTCTTGAACTCCAACAACTCTTCCTCAAAGGCTGGATTGCTCTTGGTATGCCCTCTTTCCCAAAAAGATTGTCCACTTTCTATTCTAATTTTTGTTGCATCACATATGAAAATATTTTAAAAAGTCAACCATCCAATTCAAATCTTGTCAATCATTTAAAAGGTTCCAAATTTAGTAGGAGATATTTTTGTTCTTCTTTTTGTGCTATGAGCAACAAAGATGAGTTTTTTTTATTCAAGAAGGATCGTCCATATTGAATATGTTAAAGCATACAAGGTGATTTATATGGTCGGGCGCTACTTTGTCCCGATAAAGCATCATATAATTAAGTATGGCATGGACCCTTGTTCAAAATGGAGCCTGGTTTTGCTGTGATCACGTGGACAAAGTCGAGGCTATGATACCGTGTTAAGAGTGGGTCCATTCTTAGACCAATTACTTATGGATAGATAAATCCAACAACCATTCAAATCACCTAGTATGCTTTGATATATTTAATGTGTGATGGTTCCTCCTTCAATATTGTTTTTAGAGTTCTAAGACTTGGTCTATTTCTAAATGCTAAACTTGTTTAATGCCATTATAACAATTTTTGTTATTTGTACAATTTATAGGAATCACAGAACAAATTAAAGAGCCCCGTCAATATTTCACTGGCAGGTAAGCTATCATGAGATTGAGTACTCTCCTAGAGAATCACCATTTCGACTGTGTTAAGAGATCTATAAAGCTTTCCATGCTGGTGTATTGTGCCTGATGATACTGAAGGCGCCTCGATTCAGTTCATTTTTAGATGTGTGTTCATATATAATGTGAAAAACTTATGATTTAGGTGTAGAGCCATGATGAGAAACTTTATTGATACTATGAAATATGCGTTCTTATTATTTCATATGCGTTGTGAACTTTTTTATTACATATGTGTTCTTATTAGCTTATGAAAATGCTATATTTACTTGGGGAGTTTCAAGCTAATATTTGATCATTTTGCTGGTTAAATCTAAGGCAGACTCGGAAACATTGAATATGTTGTCTGTCGCGATGATAATGGGAACTTACGAGCGTTCCATAACGTATGTCGTCATCATGCCTCTATTCTTGCATTTGGAAGTGGGACGAACTCTTGCTTTGTTTGCCCCTACCATGTGAGTTCCACTGTTGCTAAGTATACTCAATAATTTTGATATGGCCATGTCTTCATAATGTCCCTGATCTAGAATAGTAGTATAGTACTAGACTACTAGTGCATGACACAATTGAATTTATGTTTAATTGCATAAGCTCAAATTCAGCATGTCTCAGTCTGTGCTAACGTAAAGTCTATGTTTTTATTATGGCACTATATATTGTACGTTTATGTGCTTTGTAATTGGTTATAACTAATTAACGAAGCAAAAGGCTTTATTTTTTCTATATTTTTTTTTACTTCGTCTATGTTGATTTTCCTTGCAGAACATGTCATGTTTCTCTGTGTCGTACGTGTGTTTAGTCATGTTTGTTACTGTATATGATATGAACTAATGCGACTATTTCACTCAAACTTCACTAATTGCAGCACAATGTACTGTTTCAACATCTATATCAGTACATCTTAGGTTATGGCGGTTTCAGAATCCAAGTTTATGTTCTTAAAAGTAATCTTACATGTTTAACGTTTTTTAATGTAATGAACTCTTTCGAATCATTTACAGGGCTGGACATATAAATTGGATGGTACACTTTTCAAACCAACTCGAATAGCAGGCATCAAAAACTTCAAACTGAGTGTATGTGGTATTATTAATCTTATTTGCGTTCATCTTATACATATGACATAATTAGAAGATAATTTTGGTTACGCTCCTCGCCATATGAAGCATAGGAAATGGGACTTGTTCCATTAAGCGTAGCTACATGGGGACCATTCGTACTTCTCAATTTCGAATCTGATTGTGACTTTGACGAGAATGAATGGCTTGGAAGTACCGCGGATATTCTGAGAGCGGGTGGTGTGGATTCTTCATTAAGTTATATTTGCAGAAGGGACTACATTATAAACTGCAATTGGAAGGTTAGTTATGCTTGGATATTCAATTTCAGAATGCTCTATTTTACTTGCTTCTCATCCAAGTTCAGTTTTTTTGTCACAGTTTGTTTTAGAATGATTGGGTTAATTGGACTGAGACGGATTCATTAGTTGTAATTACATGTGATTGAAAGTGTTTACTTCAATTCTTTAATGAGATTTAAGATCATGAATTCACGATGCGATCTCTAAATTTTTTACGGTATTCTCTATCACATAATACTGTAAAAGTTCTCATACTTCTTAACAGATAACTGACAATCACAGAAGCATATTTTATTACAGGTTTTCTGTGATAATTACTTGGATGGTGGTTACCATGTTCCATATGCTCACAAAGGTCTTGCATCTGGTCTTGCACTTGACTCATACTCTACCACTGTATGTAGGCTCCCTACTCCACATACATCAGTTGCATCATCAATATCAACATACACATGCCCCAATGCCTCTGAAGCAGGTCCCATCTATGCTGGGTAATCGGGTCGGATAGTACACATCTGTGGTGGTCTGATATACCTGGGAGAATCAGGGACTGAAGTTGCAGAACTAACTTGGACAAGAAGGGAGATTGAGGAAGAAAACAGAAGAGCAAATCAAATAGAAAATAAGATACTATTTCATTGATTGTAAAAAGTATCCTTACATTGCCTTTATAAGGCTCACATTGACAGAAATGTAAATACTGGAATGTAGTACAACTAGAAATGTAAATTCTATCATGTAAAGACAATTCTTCTTAATGATAATTCCAGCTAACTGTCCTTGCTTGATTGCTGAGGCATGCTCCTCCCTCTTTCCTTGGTTGTACCCTTTGTACCCTGCTGATTATTACTTTTGGCTGCATTCTCATGACATTCCCCTCCCCTTACAGCTTCCTTGACCCCAAGGAAGGTTGGAAACTTTTTCCAAATATAATGATAATCCTCCCAGGTTGCTTCCTTAGGTGTGGAGTGATTCCATTGAATGAGCAGTTGATACACATATGTGTGTCCTCTCTTGACAGTCCTCTTTTTCAGTATAGCAATGGGGTGGATTGGAAAAGATCCATCAGGTAGTGTAGGAGGTAATTCAGCAACAGGTGTAGTATGTCTTTTGACATGTGACTTGAGTAATGACACATGAAAAACTGGGTGGATCTTGGAAGAGGGTGGGAGATCCAGTTTGTAAGCCACTTCACCTATCTTCTCAATGATCTTGAATGGTCCATAGAATTTGGCTGCCAACTTCAAATTCCTTCTCAAGGATAGTGAATTTTGCCTGTAAGGTTGAAGCTTGAGATACACCATGTCATTGATTTTAAATGCCCTGTCTGACCTTTTGCTATCAGCAAATCTCTTCATCCTTTGCTGTGCTTGATTCAAATTGTCTTTAATCAAGTCAGTAAGCTGCCTTCTTTGCTCAATCATGTCCCTTGCTTCTGTGTGTACCTCTTTCAAGTAAGGAGTGCCTGCTAATAGTGGAGGTTTGTAACCATACAGAGCCTCAAAGGGGGTCATCTTCAAGCTGGAGTGATAATTTGTGTTGTACCAGTATTCTGCCAAAGATAGCCATTTGTTCCAATCCTGAGGTCTTCCACTGGACATACATCTCAGATATGTCTCCAGGCATTGGTTCACTCTTTCTGTTTGCCCATCTGTTTGTGGGTGATAGGATGTGCTATGATGCAATTTAGTGCCTAATTTGGTAAACAACTCATTCCAGAAAGCACTCAAAAACACCCTGTCTCTATCAGACACAATATGAGTTGGTAGGCCATGTAACTTGAACACATTATCCAGGAATGTATGAGCTACTGTTTGGGCATTGTAAGGGTGGGACAGTGGAATAAAGTGTGCATATTTTGTATATCTGTCTACTACCACAAATATACTGTCATTTCCCTGAGATTTAGGGAGTCCATCAATGAAATCCATAGAGATTTCAGACCAAGCAGACTGAGGTATATGCAGAGGCTGCAACAAACCAGGATAGGGCAGGTTTTCATGCTTGTTCTTCTGACAAACTGCACAGGAGGAGACAAAATGTGCTACATCTTTCTTGATGCCCTTCCAGTGGAACAGAGTTTTGACATTATTATATGTAACAGCAATGCCTGAATGGCCTCCTGAAGCTGAATCATGCAGAGCAGCCATGATTCTTTCCCTTGTGCTATGATCCTCTCCAATCACAATTCTGCCCTTGTACCTTAGTATTCCCTCCTTGTAAGCATAATGTGGAAACTCTGTAGGTTTGATGATTATTCCAGAAAGCAAGTGTTGAATCTGTTTGTCTTTCAAATAAGTGCCACTTATGTCAGTCATCCACACTGGATGCACCACAGAAATTGCTTGACATTGAGCTTGTTTATGTTCTCTCCTTGACAGTGCATCAGCCACCAAGTTCTCCCTCCCTTTTTTGTACTGTATAGTGTAATCCAGGCCTAGAAGCTTTGCAACTGCTTTTTGTTGCAAATAAGTTGTAACTTTTTGCTCCAAAAGATGCTTGAGGGATTGCTGGTCTGTCCTTATAATGAACCTGGAACTCATCAAGTAGTGTTTCCATTTGGTGATTGCCAGGACAATTGCTAGAAGCTCTTTTTCATAAACTGACAACCCCTCTTGTAAGGTGTTCCAAGCCTTACTTATATAGGCCAGAGGTTTGTTTTCCTGCATCAATACTGCACCATATCCATGGGCAGATGCATCAGTCTCTATGATGAATATTGACTTAAAGTTTGGCAATGCTAGGACTGGTGTTGAAGACATTGCCTCCTTAAGTGATTCAAATGCAGTTGTGGCCTCACTAGACCATTGAAATGCATCCTTCTTCAGCAGATTAGTGAGGGGCTTAGCTATTATAGCATAATGTTTCACAAACTTCCTATAATAGCCTGTGAGTCCTAGAAATCCCCTCAAAGCTTTGATGTTCTTAGGCATGGGCCAGGTTCTCATTGCCTCAATCTTCACAGGATCAGCTTGTACTCCCTTGGCAGATATTATATGCCCCAAATACTCTATATAGGCTTGACCAAAGGCACACTTAGAAGGTTTGGCACATAGTTTATTCTGTCTCAGTGTAATGAGCACCTTCTGTAAGTGGATTTGATGGCTTTCCATGTCTTTGCTGTACACTAGGATGTCATCAAAGAAGACCAGGACAAACTTCCTTAGGTAACTATTGAAGACATGGTTCATAATGGACTGGAATGTAGCAGGAGCATTGGATAGACCAAAGGGCATGACAATGAACTCATAATGGCCTTGGTGAGTCTTGAAGGCTGTTTTAGGGATGTCTTGATCATCCATTCTGATCTGATAATATCCAGATCTGAGGTCCAGCTTTGAGTAGATTGTTGCTTCACTCAATTCATCCAACAAGTCATCTACTAATGGAATAGGGAAGTCATGCTTCACAGTCAACTCATTCAAGTATCTGTAGTCAACACAGAACCTCCAAGTTCCATCCTTCTTTTTGACTAATATCACAGGGGATGCAAATGCAGAATTGGATTGCTTAATAAATCCAGCAGCCAACAGGTCTTGTACAATCTTCTCAATTTCTTGTTTCTGGACATGAGAATGCCTATAAGGAGGGAATTTCCTTGGTTGAGCTCCTGGTTTGAGAGTTATTGTATGATCCTTGTTCCTCACAGGTGGTAATTCCTTAGGAGTATCAAACACATCCTGGAATTCAGTCAGCAGGTTGGTGAGTGTCTCATTGCAATTAGGAATTTGCTGGATTGGCTCAGGCACATATGCAGCTTGAATGGAGAATAGCTGAGATATGGATGCTGATATTGGGTTATTGATCCATTTAGATAACTTCTTGGCCCCAATTTCTTGGAGCTCTGTGCTTGAGGTAGCAGCTTGCAGTGTCACTTTCCTGTGATTGTGAGTAAGTGTCAACTGCATCTTAGCAAAATCTAACTCAATTGGACTGTACATATTCAGCCAATCCACTCCCAAAACCATCTCACAAGCCCCTAATTTCAATATTCTGACATCAGATTTGAATGTTTGACCTTGTATTTTCCACTGGAAGTCAGGACATCTCCATGAGCTGAAGAGTTTATCACCATTAGCTATATTGACCATCAGGGGAGGGGCTTCTTCTAGTTGCAATTGCAACTTCTCAGCAGCTGATTCATCCAGAAATGTGTGTGTGCTGCCTGTGTCCACCAGGATATGTATTGGCATGTTTGAGTTAGTCCCTGTCAGCCTGAAGGTGGATAGCTTGTTGGGACCAGAAATTGCATTAATTGAAACCTCAGCTTGTTCTTCCAACTCATACTCTTGTATGGCCTCTATTGCATTGTCCCCAGCTGCTAACAACTCCTCTTCTTCAGACATTAGCATGTATAGAACCCTTTGTGTACATTTGTGTCCAGGCACATATGTTTCATCACAATTATAACAAAGGTGCTTATCCCTCCTTGCTTGCATTTGAGCAGCAGTGAGAAGTTTCCTGACAGGGTTTTGGGGAGTGTTTGTTTGAGGTGTTTGTGTGGGTAAGGATGGCCTGAAGTTTGTTTTGAAGGGCTTGAATGTAGTTGGTTTAAGCTTTGATGTGAGAGTGTTCAACTGTTTCTCACAATTCTTAGCTAAATCAAATGCTTGTGATAGAGTCATAGGATTGAACATCTTGATAGTGTCTTGGAGTTCTTCCTTTAAGCCACTCACAAAGCTACTTATCCAATACAACTCATCATGATATCTCCCAATATTTATCATCAAACCTTGCATCTCTTCAAATTTTTCAATATACTCAGGTACAGAGGATGTTTGAGTGAGTTTATTGAATTCAGCAATTATATTTGTAGGTTTTAACTCATCAAACCTATGTGCTAATGCTATGATAAATTCAGACCATGTAGTCCTAGGGTTTTGCCTTAAGTAAGAATCAAACCACACATCTGCCTTATTTTCAAAATGCATTCCAGCAATGTTAAGGTATTGACTTTCATGTATGTTGTTCAAAGAAAAATACCTATCACATTTTCTGAGCCAAGATCTGGCATTTGTTCCATCAAACTTTGGAAATTGAATCTTGGGGACAAATGTTGTTCCTGGAATGTTGGAAGCATCAGTTCTTTGCTGGAAATGTATTGTGTTTGAAATTTCTGGGTGGCCAAAGCTTGGTTGTGGTCTGGCAGTGTTGAGGAAAGGAGTTCTGAACCCAGGTGGATTGTCATTTGCTGGTGGTGGCTGTGAGTTAGATGGTGGTGTGTCCATTGGCCTCTTCTCAGGGTTGGAGGGTGGTCTGGTTTGTTGAATGGAGCTGGAAGGTGGTGATATTGAAGAGTTTATGAGCATGTTCTGAAGGGTGTCTAAAATACTCTGCTGAACCCTATCAGAATTTGCTTGAGCTTTCTCCATATTTGCTTGGCTTTCAGTAAGGGTTTTAAGATTGTCTACTATGGAGTTGATTTGATTGTCTCTTATTCTGGAAGTTTCATTGATGTTTTGGATTTCTGTTTGGATGATTTGGAGGTCATCCATCCAGGGTTGGTTGTTTTTTGGATTGTTAGGAGCCATGGCTGCAGGGCGTGTGGGAGGTTGCAGGAAGGTAAGTCTGATACCAAGTGTGGTGGTCTGATATACCTGGGAGAATCAGGGACTGAAGTTGCAGAACTAACTTGGACAAGAAGGGAGATTGAGGAAGAAAACAGAAGAGCAAATCAAATAGAAAATAAGATACTATTTCATTGATTGTAAAAAGTATCCTTACATTGCCTTTATAAGGCTCACATTGACAGAAATGTAAATACTGGAATGTAGTACAACTAGAAATGTAAATTCTATCATGTAAAGACAATTCTTCTTAATGATAATTCCAGCTAACTGTCCTTGCTTGATTGCTGAGGCATGCTCCTCCCTCTTTCCTTGGTTGTACCCTTTGTACCCTGCTGATTATTACTTTTGGCTGCATTCTCATGACAACATCCTTACGGCCTTACCCCTGTGATTACATGGAGGTTGTTTCCGAATTGATCCAAGAGTGAAATGCAAAAACTATCTACTACTTCACAATAAATAAAAAGTGTAGGTAGGGTAATGCACCAATGTAATATATTCCATTATATCCAAGAGCCATAATATATAATCTTTGACTCTATAGAACATGAAAAATCCACATAATCAATAGGCTCTACATTGTCTAATATAGAATTTCTTTTACTTTAACTCTTTAAAAATCTTTTAAGTGGTTTAGTGATGTTGTGGTAGGTAGCTGATAAGCTACCATGAGCAGTAAAAGCTTGGACTCCCAAAATATCATGCTTATACAAGTTTCAAAATATTTGAAAAATCTCAGTCTAACACCCTCTGCGGTTGTCTTAGGAACATTCTCGAGTCATCTTTAAATATTGATATGAATTGCATTTATGAGGTTTGCATATGAGTTTGCATCTCTGTGTTCATTTCAGATGCTTGTTTCTTACTAGTATTATATATTTTCTTCATATTATACGTGCAATAAAAAAGATATATGAGAAAGTCAGCATTCAAGGATGTCATGGTGGCAGTGGATCACGAGAAGAGGAGATTGACCGTCTTGGATCTAAAGCTTTGTACGCTTTTGTTTATCCAAACTTCATGATTAATAGGTTGGTGCATTAATTATAAAAAAACATTAGGTTGATGCAGTAATTTGTTGTTGTTCTAAAACGTCGTATAATGAACAAAGAGTAAGAAAAAAGACCTTTCTCTATTAATATTATGGGTTTCAGGTATGGGCCTTGGATGGATACCAATCTTGTGCTTCCTTTGGGACCTCAAAAGTGCCAAGTTATATTTGACTACTTCTTAGATGAGTCTCTAAAGGTAAATTTTGCTAAGCATGATATAAGAGTAGGATTGCTTGGTATTTTTTCATGATTGGTAACTTCCAGCTTAACAAATTAGATGCATTGACCGATAATATTGTAAATGACTCGACTTGGTAATTGTTATTGTATATTGTACTGATATATTCAAGTATATGGTAATCGTTTATTTTCAGGATAATGAGGATTTTATCACTGCAAGCTTGAAGGAAAGTGAGAAAGTGCAGGTATTAACATGTCCTATTACTGATGTAGTTATCTTTGTATCTGTAGATCTGTGTTCTGAAACGGGATCAATATAATCGTCTGAGCATTTTTATGGCCACATTATTGTTCATTGTGTGCAGATTGAAGATATCTTTCTGTGTGAATCAGTGCAGAAAGGCCTTGAATCGGCTGCATACTGCTCTGGCCGATATGCTCCAAGGGTTGAACAAGCGATGCATCACTTTCACGGTCTCTTACATGGAAGTCTTCACAACTGCTGACATATCTTCGTAGGAAAAATTATCTCATCATATATTATTACCACTTGGTGCAAAAAAATGTGACTTTGTTAGCTTATCTATTTTCTTTTCTTTTTTATTGTGTGTAAACCAAATAACTATTGTATTAAGATAATATATAAAAGGGCGTGGGGGAGTCTTTAAATGAGTCATGGTATACCAGCTTCAATTTGTTGTACCTTGTGATGTTTGTGCTGTGTATTTTGGCCTAAACGGGTCGAACCCGAAGCATCACGAGCGTAAAACATGTACAATGGTTGTTGCCTTCCGTCTATTTTTGCTTGTCTGGAAGTGTGTAGATTGAAATGCTCAATTGTGTTGCATGCATGATGCATCATGTGAAACCAATAAATTGGATTTATACACTGCTATTGACTAGAAATATGGTGATGTGTTGGATGTTTGAGTCACAGGTTTGATTGGCTTTTCAGCAACTTCAGTACTTTGCAGAGACTTTTTTGCAAGATTGAATCTAGATTAAAAGAATATCTAAAGGCTGTTTTTGTAGATCTATAAAAGGCTTTTTGTACACGAGTGCTTTTATCATCTTTTTGACCAACTTACTCAATTAGCTTTTCTTCAAAAGCAAATTACTTCGGCAATTTTTGAGCTCTTGGGTACTGCCAGAATTCTTGTGATCAACAAACATGAGAGCTGGGATTGCTCAACCCAGTGGTAATTGCCGGTGTGTAACTTTCCCAAAATCCTTTGGTTCTTATATCTCTTCGACTCCAGGTCATAGTAAGAAGGATCGAAGTGTTGTGTTTCGAGTGGTTCTTCCGAGTTCCTTGAGATTAAGAAAATTGTTAGGGTCTCGATTAATTGACGAACCAGTTTCAAGAGGCCAGTCGATAAAAAGATCCTGTAGTGCTGTCCTGGATGAGAGTTTTGATGGAGAAGATGGTGAAGGATCAACTCGAGGTTTCAGCTTATCAGGCTATGAAGATACTGAACATGGTATTGAAATGAATAAGTGGTCTTCTGCTACATCTGAAGCTAGAAAGTCTTTCAGTAGATGCAAAACAGAAATTTACAGCAAGAAGTCATCGATTCCTTCAGGGTTCGACTTCTTGGAGCCTATGATGCTTGGTATTAGCCCTGAGCCACCTGAATGGCCAGAGAGGGAGGTTCTCTTGCGAACAAGCATAGAACAAAAGGCTAAGAGTTCTGATCTTCCTTTCTCACTTCGTATTATTAAAAAGAAGCAACACATGGCTGGTGATTTGCAGGGTCTAGGATATTCTGGTGGTTGCTCAGTGAAAAAGGGCATCGCGTCTGTGGTTTCCATCCTAGTTGAGCTTCAAAGTCATGCCTTACAGATGCGAGGAGTACTGTGCGATGAAGATTTGGAGATTATTATGGGGAGAGTTCAAAGAGAAATGAATTTATCATTTTTTTGGTTGTTCCAGCAAGTATTTTCAAGAACACCAGAGTTGATGATTCATGTAATGACCCTCTTGGCTGATTATAGTGTCCACTCAATATCTGATTTTATTGCCATTCCTGAGTCCGTCAGAGTAGGTTCTCGCGAGGAATCCACGGAAGGGAAGAACAAATTACAAACTAGTTCTTCCGCGCCATGTGTACTCTTTAACGAGAAATATCCCAATCTTGTCGAGGAGTTTCAACAAATTGGTGATAGGGAATTGAGAAACACTGGTGAGATGTCACTGTGGAACTCAATCTTGGTTGAATCCGCGAAATTACAATCAAGTACGAGGGACTCTGTTCTAGACCATGATTTGATTATAAATTTTGTTTCACCAATGACCGTGGAGCTGGAGCCTGATAACTACTCCGAGTTTCACAGGACTGACCTTAAGTACCAGCTGGGATTGTCGCTAGAGCCTAATAATCCCCTTTTGCTCTGCAACTACGCACAATTTCTGCACTTAGTTGTTCGCGATTATGATAGGTAATTGTCCTCGAATCTTGAATCACATTTGTTGAAACGTATAGTTCTTACTACATCATTAACATTCCATTAACAAAATAACATGTCCGACTGCCTTTGAAGAGGTTCCCACATCTTAGCGGGGTAAGGGGTGGAAAGATCGTAAAAAGTTCCCCTAGCTTTGATTAACTCAGCAAGTATCATCCTATCTATGATGATGTATATGAAAATATAACTGTATTTATCAATTATTGTCCATTCTGCAGGGCGGAACAGTGCTACAAGCGGGCGATTCAAGTAGCACCTTTTGATGCAGAATGTCTGTGCCAATATGCCAACTTCTTGTGGACTATTAGGAAGGACTTTTGGTCCGCGGAGGAGAGATACTTGGAAGCCTTAGCAGCTGATCGTAACAATCCTTTTTACCCATCCAGATATGCATGTTTCTTGTGGAACACTGGTGGTGAGGACACTTGTTATCCCCTTGATGCTCCCCTCTAGTGGAAACAAGAGCTTGAATTTATACTTACTGCAATGCTATTACCCCTTCGTCTCTGTCCAACCACCACTTAGCCTGCTTAGAAGACTTTTCGAAGGCATTGGGGTAGATGTTTAACCGTATGTGCCTTGTAGTGCTTCTAAACTGTTACCGAAACAGCATACATTTTGTAATGAATAGAGAATAGGAGTGAGATGTATAGCGATGATCGATCTACACCATGAACGAACTTAAAACACAGTTGCTGCAACTGCACTTTGACAAGATTATATTGGAGCTATAGATACTTTGAAATAAAGCTCTCTTATTATTTTTGCAAGTTTGTTTATGTCACGGCTCGATCAATTATGTCAAAATTCTCATGTGAAGGTCTGAAGGTGCTTGTTTGAGTAATTTCTCCCACGGATTGTACGGTACAAAATGTACATGTCGTGTGAAGGAGCCCATCGGACCTTAATCCTAAGGCTTGCTGCCGTCTGGCTACATAAGATTCGAACTCTTGACCTCATGAATCAAGGGATGCTAGATCAACTACTGCCTACTCTAACATTCCATTATCTCCTAATGATTTTTAATATGATATATCATATCAAAATAATGCATAATCGTTGTAGTTAAAATTCTGCCACTTTTACATAATGTTGTACTGCAAAACTATTATCATCACAAAATACCAAATTTGTGATCTTGTAGTAATATAAATATATAAGAATGGTAAAGAACTTGAAACGTTTGAATTCATGTTTTTAGGGGAGTTAATGCTTGATCAACTCCTCAAGTGATGATCTGTGTTATACGAACTTGTAAGCTCAAATTTTGTAATATCATTGATTTTAATAATAAAAGATCATCATTTGAAAGAATGAAATTAGTTGAGAAAACAAAAGAGGATTGTCACAAAACTCCCACATCGTTGTTGATTGACATATGCATACGGTTTTTAGGTTGGTGTCCGTGAGCTATAGTCGCCGAGCTTGGTAACTCAAGCTTGTGATCCAAGTGGAGGCATTAAGATGTTGGGACATTGGTTCAGACCAGCAGGCAGGGCCTAGGTGTGCTATTTCCGGCTTGCCCGACCCAAGCGAGGAGCTGGGCTATGTGTCTTAGACGAAGGTCCAAGGTTCATAGCCCCTAAAGTAGGGGGATCCGCACAAGGCTGGCTTCACAGAGCAGTGAAAACCTCTCGCTCTTTGCAGTGGGTGGATAACAGGCTGGTGCCTCTTCGGCTCAATATGGCTTGCTGGCTTGTACTCAATTGAACCAACATTTTTTAACTTTGTTTCATCATCGACGTTTAACCATGGCAGCTGAAAAATGAATTTAGTTATAGGTTCCTTAGTTTTGGTTAAATCTAACGAAGTTTGCTGATGCAGTTGAGATTGTGTACGTGTTTTATCGGGTAGGCTAGCTGATTCACAGATTCAGGGATGTAGTGGAGCTTAAATAATCGAACTTTGAAGTAGTAATAATAAAAATGAAGCATTGAAACAACAAAATGTTGTGATGAATTGATGATGCAGCCCAAGAGCAATACCTAATCATACCCTGGAATGAATTCTGCTCCAGGCCGCCAGCTAGTTCTCCTCCGCCTCCAGTTTCCTCTGCATCACCTGCTTCTGCACCAAAGGTTTTGTAAGACATCATCATACCCTGCAAGTCTGCCTCATCATTTATGATGTTAACATATATGGTGGTAGATGCAAAATGTTAGCAGAGCTTGATGATTTCTTACAAAACCTTTTTCATCTCTTAGGATGATAAGGGTGCAACTTCAAAAAAAAAGGCTACTTATCACTAAATTTAATTTGATTGTTAGTACAAGGATCATGTCTTGGGATCAAAATACAAAATGCCTCATTAAAAATATATAGGATTAAAATATAAGACAATTATAGAGCTTATAACTTGAAAAAGGAAAGTAAAGATTGTAACTTAGGGTTGTTTATTGTTAAATTTGTCAATCACTTAAACTTAATTAATTCAGCACTGAATGATTAAGATTTTATCAAAATCCTTAACAAATTCTAAGGTCAAAATTATTAACTTAAGTTTTTGCTCTTAACAAAATCTTAAATGATGAATCTCAATTTTACGAATTCGAATGTTGTCAAGTACGAATCTAGCTTGAATGTGATTTTGCTATTCGAATGATAAGCAAATACGAATATGAATGCATTATAATAAAACTAAAATACTTTCGAATATGCTCATGTCGAGTTCGACCACAAATATGCGATTCGAATATTTATATAGATATTTTATTATTTTAAGCGAAAATATGTAATTTGTGTCCATGAATAATAAGGTATATCATCATTTGATATACTAGATAATATTATGAGGACCAGTTTGTCTACTTGACAACTATCAATGGTTGTTATTTCTAGCTTTCTCCAGAGGACAATGTCACCATTCCGTTCGATACAGCTGCCATGTTAGAGACCGAGCGTGTTCCTATCATCTATGGTTGGTAGTTAGCTTGACTTAGCCCTCATCAACTTAACCACCATTGACAAGAGTCGTGGCGTACTGGCGTGTATGTTACAGAAGATGGTTATACCGAGACTGGAATTTAGCAACATTTGCGACTGATGACCTTCATTGTTTCTTAATTTCGTTTTCAGTATTGTTCTTTCTCATTTGTGCTCAAGACTACATTTTCTATTCTATCGACAAGCATAGTGTAGCAGCTACACATTCTCTACCATTCTCAACTACAATTTAGAGTTGCAGGTTAACATATAAAAACCAATTTCAACAACCATCATTTACTGCTTTTGTGACTTAGAAGCTTCTAATTAATGAGTTTGAAGCCTGATTTGTTACTACTCTCTGCAAATTTCGAATCTACTTCACAAAGCTGCATCCCTTGAGAGATCGATGACTTACAATAGACTTCTTCCCCAGTCCCAACATCGTGTCTCTATACACAACTGTGCTGCATATATAGAACACGCATTTTCGGACTGATCTTGAAGCTGTTGAGTATGTAAATGGACAAGTATAAATTCAATAGACCTTCACTCAAAGTAAAACACTTTCTTGTATTGTTTACTGCTCTCGGCCAACATCAAATGTCAAATAGGAGAAGCTCAAATTCTGTCATATCATTGATTTTAATAATAAAAAGATCATCATTTTGAAAGAATGAAATTAGTTGACAAAACAAAAGAGGATTGTCACAGAACTCCCACATCGCTGTTGACAGACATATGCATACGTTTTTTAGGTTGGTGTCCGTGAGCTATTGTCGCCGAGCTTGGTAACTCAAGCTTGTGATCCAAGTGGAGGCATTAAGATGTTGGGACATTGGTTCAGACCAGCAGGCAGGGCCTAGGTGTGCTATTTCTGGCTTGCCCGACCCAAGCGATGAGCTAGGCTATGTGTCTTAGACGAAGGTCCAAGGTTCATAGCCCCTAAAGTAGGGGGATCCGCACAAGGCTGGCTTCACAGAGCAGTGAAAACCTCTCGCTCTTTGCAGTGGGTGGATAACGAGCTGGTGCCTCTTCGGCTCAATATGGCTTGCTGGCTTGTACTCAATTGAACCAACATTTTTTCTATTATCATCGACGCCTGACATGTGCCAAGCCAAACACGTAAAAATTACAGTTCTATCCCAACATTTACCATCTATTCACATTTTGGCCCAAAATATTATGATTTAACGGATCTGTTAACTTTAAGTGCCAAATGTGCACCCGTGTCAAAATACAACAGTACATTACTTACTGGAACTATTTCAGCAATTATTTACAATTTAGAGTAGAAAAAGTATGCGTTGTTCTTAAAGATGTACGAGAGTTGTCTGGTGATAAAATTCTTGTCGGAAAATCTCATATGATTGGGCTCTCAATTCGTTCACTCATCCACTTATTCATGTTTGGCTCAACTTTCCGGTTAATAATAAAGGTGTCCCAGAAATGGTGTCCAAAATATGGGAGAAGCATGCATGCACATCTTCACATACATGCAATCTTAGTGTTAGTGGAGACAATTTTGATCAAATGAAGGAAATTGTGATGATTTCAGGCGTGCGTCTACAACGACTAAGTGATATTGTTTTGAAACAATTTTTTTTTACTTTTAATAAATGTGAGTGAAAAATGTTTTAATTAGTGATATTGACTATTAGAAAGTTAAGATGAATATTATATACTCTATGAAATGAAACCGTCATCTTAACGGTCCTTTGTCGTGAAGTCCACGAAAAAAATAAATTACGGATATATCTCAATTGATCAGGGGACTAAAACATAATTTTTAACCACTTCATTGGCTTATTATTAAGAGGAACGTTCTACATGTTTATTGAAATTGGAAGGGTTAATAAATTTCATATGGCCCCCTCATTTTTCTATGTTTTCAATTTGCTCCTAACTACACTCATTTTTTATAGAACGGGTTACATTTTGATCCTTGATAGAAATTCAGAAGTATGGATTTAGTGAAAGAATGTGGCTACATGAATACAACTTCTGTAACAATTTGAGTAACTAATTAATTTAAAAAATTATGTCATCCCCTCTACGACTACCACCTTTACATCCGCTTCACTAGTTACAAAGTGCGCGTTTTGTAAACGTCGAGCTAATGTAATAGCATGCAGACCACGTCAGTTAGGTAAATCACACTAACAATGATAAACTCAACCAAGAAAGTATTAATTGATAATGAGAATCGAACTTATCATAACAGAGTCACAAGGTTGCCACCCATACGGGTCCACTACCACCATTACTATGAACATCAAACTTAGAGTATGATTGAGCATGAGCATTGTATGGTCCTTTAGTCCTTCACTAGTGTGACTGAAACGGACTAATATTGTCCTATAATCTCCCTGGGGAAAATGGTCTTGAAAATTATGTGAAGAGCTGTTTTAATTGGTGATCCAAAGGGGTACTCTGAATTATATTGTTGTTGTTATTCGATTTGGCGGTAGTTGAATTCAAGAAAGTGCTTCTGAAAAACATCGATATTCCTAGGAGTTAGTCTGTAGCCATGTAGTGTTAATCACTAAAAGACAAATTAAACAATTGAAAATAGTAATTTGTATTTTGGGCGTGAAAATATATTGTTGGGAATTGTGGGATGGCACACACTACAAATCTTGCACTTTCTCGATGGAAAAGAGACAGACAGATCAAACACAAATACGTCAAAATTGTTGATAATCGAACATAAAAAGGCATTGTCCCAAAAAATTTAGCTTCATCACCAAGAAGGTTCTTTGTCAGTTTAGGACTTTATTACCACTAACAATTTTAATTCGTTATCTAATTTTCTCAGTGCTTCAATTAACTTGTACATTCTACTAACAAGCAATGAGAATATATTAATTGATTAATGATAGATTTCTCGTGTGTTTTGTTATTCATTTGAAGGAATTTAGGGCTTCTATCCTTGGAAAATAAAAATATATATTTGATTGTAAATGAATAAAACTCAAGCTCTCATTGATACACTTGAAATATCTTAATGATCCAACATGAGTCCTGTTGCTAATGATAATAATGTCATCTGATGTTGGACCAATTGAAACACTTGTATGATTTTTACATGCCTGTTTAAGTTTGGCTCGTTGTTGGTACGAGTTAATCGTATTAATGGTCTGAGTTAGTGGGCTAAGTTACACATTCGTCCCATTAAGTGGCAGTACTATAGAGGGAGTTCGTGTTAATGTACACTTGATTCGCAAATAGTCCCCAATTTAACGAGATGTTAGTATTACACAAACTTTAGCCTTTTGGAGTTCGAAAAATATAATTTTTGAAATGTTCAAGGGGCTACGTTTTATTATTTCTCCTCTAAAAACTCTCTTGTTCCTTCTATATCTACCCTCATATACCACAGTGGGGGTGGGGCCGTGGGGGTAGGGGAGGGGAGCTAGCATTCTAACCCCTAAACATTGGTGGAAAATAATAAAATATAACCCTAACCATTTTAAAATTTATATTTTGATCCTCGAAATGCTAAAATTCGTCTAATACTAATGTTTCTGTTAATTTAGTGAACATTTGCAAACAACAAAAAAATTATCATGGACTATGATTGCAACACTATCGCTTACTCGAATAAAATTACAATTTAACCTCATTTATTATAGTAATTATTGCACCTCTTGCTGGTATCATATAAGGAGTATGTGAGTACCACACATATTAAATAAAACCAATTAATTGAAAATAAAAAAATAAAATTATATAAACCACTTTGTATATTTTGACATATTAAACATACAAAACTCCTTCAATACTTTTACTTGTTTAGCAACAGTCATCACATGAATAATGTTTCCATCAATATTTTTCTCACCTTGCGTGAGACTAGTTAGACTACTAAATTGAAAGGTAAATAAACACATTAATACCAATACTCTATTTTCTAATGAAGATACGCAATTTTTTTAACCGTTTTTCTAAACCTTCACTGAAAAAGTGGAATCACAATCTTAACGATTCTTTTATCTCTATCTTCACTCTTTCGAGTAAATTACTGCTTTAAATATATACACACTTAAACCGATCTAGCGTCAAAAATTTGGGGAACACTGAATAATATACACTGCTCCATTTCCTTATTTTATTTGACAATATTAAATTAATAGAAAAAGGATTAAATTAAACTTGTACTAAAGAAAATAATAATGCAGTCGATTGTTTGTCTTATGCCTTTGGTGGTTTAAACACTAAAATGAATCTTTGACTGAACATCAGTTACCTCATAGTCAACAAAATCCACTGTCCTTGTCAATTGTTGTCAGAAACTTTTAATCACAACCATCCAACTAGGATCAGACAATGTGAACTTTGACTTTCACCATCCTAAATTTATTCTTTTTTTGCCAGTAATAACATGTTTTCGATCTTTACCAAATGTACCAAACATTCAGAGTATTTTTTTAGCTGATTAATTAAAATTTTAATTTCACACATTCATACTTAATATATACCGATTGCTTTATTATATACCCATTGCTTGGATTATTCTCATGTCCTGGAGGTTTTGTTTTCTTTATAAGACTAATAATACAAAAGACACATGTACAAAATAGACTAACAAACAGATTAGCACATTATTTAATCACCTTTAATTATTCTTGGGAATTGATCAGTAAAATGAACATAGGTCGAAATCATAAATCAAATCTTTGTTCAAATTCACAGGTTAACTTTTTACTAGTAAGATATTTTCTATGACTCCTTTACCAAGTTCGATTCTTTATACTCCTAATGACATTTCATTCTTTTATTAATTTGAATATATCATTATATCTATGAACGAATAAGTTGCGTTCTTCGTCTATATACAATAATGGAATTACACCAAGTAATTTCCCGAGCAATTTTAAACATATTACAGAGTGGTTCTTGTAATATCATAAGTATTACTGCAAAACAATATATAAATGCAATTTCTCAGATGAAGCTTAAATTGTATAAAAAAATAGTTTGGAAAAGCTATGATAATCTTCAAGTCTCGAACTCGGTCTATTGTCTTCTCGCGGACCGAAACATTGAGCAGTGGCAGCTTTTACGCATGTCTATCCCCCCTCCCTCCCTACACCAAAAACTATGTAAACTACAATACAATAATCTCATCAAATCCTCAAACTTCTAATCTCACATTACACAATATAATATTCTAAGTAGTGGGACATTAATTATCAAAAGGCTTTCTCTGCTCTATCTCGATCCCGATCACATACCCCGAGTAATTAACAAAGACTAGTCCTTATAAAACTCGAACGAATTGGAAATTAAGTTGCAGTTTGATTTCAGATAATTATATATATTAGTGTACGTAAATTAATTTTCGAAAGTGATATGAATATCGTGATAATTATATTATGGTATAAAGTGGTATGAATACTCGTGTGATATAATTATAATTCTAACAATGATAAACTGTTTACAGCGTCTAAGTTATAACTTTTAAAATATGAATAAATATGAACAACATTTAATTTATTACTTAGCGACGTTATAACTATAACTAATTTGTAATGATATTATTATTTAAGACTAAAATTGTACTTGATCCTCATCTAAAATTAAATCGATAATTAATTCTATCAAACAATATGGTTATAGTCCCCACTATGACACTACCATAAAATTAATCCTCAAACTGTCCTATAAATATGAACGTACCCATTCATTCTTCTCAATTCAACAACCAAGCTCACTATCAAGATCAACTAACCATAAACATTATTTCAAGATTTATTATTTAGGCAAAAATGGATGAGGATTTGGCAGGGTTTCGAGTGAAAGCCCGCGGCGGAGGGTGTGGTGGCGGAAACCGGGGAGGTGGTGGTACAAAATGTGGTAGGTGGAACCCAACAACAGAACAAGTAAAAGTTCTAACAGATTTGTTCAGGGCAGGGCTTAGAACTCCTACTACTGATCAAATCCAAAAGATATCTTCCCAACTCAGCTTCTATGGCAATATCGAAAGCAAGAACGTATTTTATTGGTTCCAAAACCATAAAGCTAGAGAAAGACAGAAGCGTCGAAGAGTTGTCGTCGATGATGATGAGTTCAATGATTATAGAGAGTTTCAACGTGATGACAAAATCTCATCTACTAGACGTAAGCCAACATAACCCTTAATTTCATGCATTACATATAGACCGTTTCGTTAAGACTTAAGAGTAACGAGTTCCATTCTAAAATCAATCCGTTTAAGATAAAGAAAATAGAAAATCGCGGGTGTATATTAACCGATGTAGAACTGAGTTATTAATACCATTTGCAAGTATATATATAGTCGATTTGCTTCACCCGTACCATGCATCTATACATGGTCGTCTATATATGTGGTTTTAACGGAGATGAGTCTGATACCATGTTAAAAAATCACGAGTTATCATGTTAATATTGTTTTTGTTTTGTTATGACAGATTTTTCAGAGATAAATGAAGAAGTGATGGAAACAGAGAGAGTGACGGAAACATTGCAGCTATTCCCACTAAACCCATACTGGGAAACAGAGAATGAGAAGTTGAGATTCTATGCAAATCAATATAACAAAGAGAATCATTCTTCATTTCCATGCAATTTCGGAGCAGAAATGGATCATACAACGTTGGATTTACGTTTAAGTTTCCTATGATGAAATCATGCATGTTGTCTTTAATTTATCATCACGAACATATTACTTGTACTAGCTCAATTAGCTCCAAAACCTCACTTTCATTCCTACTAGCTGTATGTTTAGTAATAGTTGCATTTCACTATTAGTTCACTCATATGTTTTTATTTGGAGTTGTAGAATTGGGCCTCATAAATATTGCAACGCTACTCCTTTTTATCATATTATTTTTTAACAAATATCTTTCCCTTGCTTAAATCTTAATGATTACAATTTCGAGTAATTAACGATGACTACTTCTGAGTTATTCATTTAGATTTACATGCATGAGTGATGAGTCGAATTATGTCGAACGTCTGGCTCGGTTGAGCTCGATTGAGTTGAGGGTTAAGCTTGCCGGTCAATAATAAGTAGAGGCATGAGATAAGTTGATTGGAAGTGAAGAACACGAAGTTTTAGATATGTTATTGAAAGATGGAAATGATAAATAGATTGGTGGGTTGAAAATGTTAGGAGAGACATTCTCCTCAAGAAGAGCGAAGATCTTTTGGTATTATCCTCTGTGTTTACTCTGCCGGATTTAATAATGTAGTAGTACCACCTATTATTGTGACTGTTGGGACTTGGACTTGAGTTTCCTCTCCCGAGGATATTTCACTTCATCTCATCAAAATAATACTACTACTTCGTTTTGTTTACTTCATTCAATTTTTTCATTTTTTATTATCATATACACATTTGATAGACCCTTCGTGGTTCCATCATTAAATCATTATTTCAACTATAATTTATTAGTTTGATTGTAGAAATTTTAAAAGGAATAAGAAAGTTTCTTTCTAATGTGTGAGAATAACTTTACTTTCATACGTTCAATAAAGGCAAAACATACAAAATCATTGGCTTGAAATTAAGATACCCCTCTTCTTCATCTTTTTCTTCTATTCACACTACTACAACAACTACTACTACCGTCTCTTATCACTATCCACCACCAGTATCCCCTACCTTCAACACCCTTACTACTAGTGTAGCCAATAGACAAGGTAATTCGGAACCGACATGGAAAATGGATCATGATTTTCGAGTCGGATAATGAGAGCTTCCGGATTATCCCATCTATTAGTAGCACTACTACCCTCCATTTGTAGTTGAGTTGGAGATTGTATAAAACTATTCAATACCTCGACCTCTCGTGCCCTGCCTAATCATGTGCCCCAACTGCTTACCCACACCCTAACCCCTATAGTTTAAACAACTAATCAAACCAATTATAATTTATGAATGATACTATTATGTAAATGATATTAATTGAATTATAAAAATTTAAATAACTGATCAAACCAATTATAATTTGTCATATTTTCTAAAGTCTTAAATAAGTATAGAGGTGGTCATGAACCGAATCGAATATCATTAAATTTCAATTTTATAACACTATTTGAATTCGTAGCTGATTCGAATTACTAAAATTAAGTTTGATATTCGACATATAGTTCGAATTTGTAATACAAAATTGGTTCGAATTAGGTTTGGTATTCGACATTTTCGTATAATTAGCAAAATATATGTATAAATGTTCGAATTCAAATATTCGAAAAAGTATTCAATTTCTATCCACCCTACATAAGTAGATATCCACATTCCATACATTTTCAATGAAAAGCCCAACTAATATGAGCCCATTCTCATTTAGAAAAGCGTCCAACTCCCTCATGCCCATGGGCCATGGCCTCATCAAAAGAGCCACAAAGTGACATACACAGATACACTAGAAAATAGAATCACTAAAGGTCTAAAATCAAGGATTCTCTTTGTCCAAGTAGGTAATTCCGTATTCGTTTATTGCCCGATTTGAAAAATTCAAATTTAATAAATTACATACAATCGATAAAATGTGATCTTTTCATATTTTATGCATGAATTGACTATCGAACCTATCCAATAATCACACAATAACATATAAGCCACATTAAATTAAAAACGTTGCTATGTAATCAAAACAATTTGATGATTAATCGATACACGGTCAAGTTCGAGCAGTGGTCGAACCCTCTTCATAGCAAGTTAACAACACTACTCTACACTCCGGAGAAGTAGACAAGGGAAAAAACAGCAGCACGTTGGTCTGGAAGAAACCCCAAAGAAACCATTTTGAACACCTTCTTTGGACTAACTCAGAGAAGAAAGGCTTAAAATGGATGTAATAAAGAGCCAACAAATAGCAGCAAAGGCAATATCGAAGGTGATAGTTCATCCCTTAGTCCTCCTCAGCATCGTGGATCACTACAATCGTGTCGCAAGAGACACCAAGAAGCGCGTTGTTGGTGTTCTTCTCGGCTCTTCTTTCAAAGGCACTGTTGATGTCACCAACAGCTATGCAGGTTTTCTTTCTTGATATTCAGATCTCAATTTTGGTTTTTTTGTGGGTATATCGTACTGCCCCCCTGTCCCAAAAGTTTGACTTTTTAAATTTTGAACTCGAGTATTTTTGTATATGGTGTTGATATTTGGTGGAACATATATCAAAACATAACAATTTTGGTGTAGTTTGCTATTAACATGATAATAATTTATTGGGTGTATTTTACTGCCCCCTTCTTAAAAGATTGTCTACTTTGGAATTTTTTTTATTGTCTTTTTAAATTTTGTATTCGAACAGTCTGTTATATAGGGTGTATAGTATTGGTGAAAAACATATGGAAATATAGTAGGAGTGTTTTTGACGCAATTTGCTATTAAGATGATGGTAAGGTTACATTTTGTCTTGTTAAGTACACTACCCTATTGGTCTTATCTATTGTGAAGTAATAGATAGGCGCCCACTTCGTTCTTGGGTCATTTCAGAAATAGCCTCTCTGATTCCACAAGGGTAATGCTGCGTGCTATTTGATGTTGATTATGATCGCTGATAAGAATATGATGGAACTTATTAGACCAGAATTGTAAGATTTCTGCTTCAATTGAACATGGTTGTAGGTGAAATTTTGGTTTGGAAGTGTATGTTCAAGTAACTGAAAGGGTGTGTTGTTGGATATATGCTCGCAGTTCTCCTTGATATAGTTGTAGCTGATTCTGTTAACCAAATAACTAAAAGTTGTTTTTATAGAACCAGCTCAGGGTTCACAAAGCATACTGTGACGAAACTGTTATGTTGGGTGGTTAATTTTATTAAGTTTACTAATTGGGCATCTCAGTAAAGTTTTTTAATAAAATTGATAAAGGTCTTAAATGGCGTCTGTCTGAAAATTGGTCAAGAGGTTCACTTTGAGTACCCACGTCCGAATTGGATATGGCTGGATATCTAAATGGATGGTCCTACCTTATTAGCAGAAGAACCATCTAGAGAAATAAACTCCACTAATGATTGTGATAACATTTAAGTAATGATTGTCTTGCGACTAACGTCCTTCTTTAAGTTCATGTGGTAGCATATAAATCCCTTAATTGATGAATACATCATCATGCACTTGATTTTATCATTGTCTTGCTACTAATGGCTCTATTTATTTATATTGGTTGATATGTGCAGTGCCGTTTGAAGAAGATGACAAGGACCCAAGCATTTGGTTTCTTGATCACAATTACCATGAATCAATGTTTTCAATGTTCAGAAGAATTAATGGTATGTTTCTTTGTCATTACTTTTTTCATGTGTTAATTTTTCACAATAACTTTTGTTCTTCTTAACATTAGCTTAACTTTTGGATGTTTCAGCTAAGGAGCACGTGGTTGGTTGGTATAGCACTGGCCCAAAGCTTAAAGAGAATGATTTGAACGTTCATGGCCTTTTAATGGGTAAGATTACTCACCATATTTGGGAACTCTGACGAAGATCTATTTTGGCATATCATGGTTCTTATCTATATCAGTAGATAGTGTTTTCATTTAATCTTGGGTCTTTGGAAACGGCCTCCCTGTCATCATATTGTAAGGCAGTGTATTATCCGAACCCCCTCACCTTGTTGTTGAGATAATTGGGTGGGCAATTCAATTTGAGATATTGTAATTGGTTCATGAACCTTTTTTAAAGCAATCCCATACTTCCTGCAACGTATGATTTCAGGGTGATTTCAGAGAAATTTCAGGCCTGTAGAGATTAAATTGTTGTGAATTGGTTAAGATATTGCAAAGTCCAGGGTGTTTAACTTGGATGTTAAGCAGTAGGGTTTTGGATATTAAGCAGTCGAGCTCATTATATTCAGCAGTAGTGGCTTAACGATATATCTCATTAGAATGAATGTGGGATTTTTGTTTAAGTACACATCAATAACGCAAATCTATATACCTGAACTGTTAAAACACACCACCTTGAAGTCGTGTAACAACTTTGTCTGAATACACATCAATAATCCAGTGATTTTCTTCATATTTTACCATAGTTCTTACACTCTTCACTTTCGTTGGTGATCCTTCTTCATCCTCTGGGCCTTTCCCATTACCCACTTTCTGCTTTTATGCTTGCAGCTATGTACCCAATCCTGTCTTGGTTATAATCGATGTTCAGCCCAAGGAACTTGGAATTCCAACCAAAGCTTACTATGCTGTTGAGGAGGTCAAAGAGGTAATAAGAAGTTGAAATGGCCACCACTTGTTCGTAAGAGTTAGACTATCAATTATAATCTTTTCCAGTTTGCAAAGTATTTAGCATAATTTACCCCAAATACTTTGTAGTTCAGAGCCTGATAATTGACTATTGTACAGAACGCAACTGAGAAAAGCAAGAAAGTCTTTGTGCACATTCCATCTGAAATTGCCGCACACGAAGTTGAAGAGATTGGTAAGTTTACAGGAAATGTTTTGCAACTGCAATCCTTATTTTGGTTTAATTTAGTGTTAACTTCCAAATATGCGTCATGTATTTGCCAAAGAAGATGCTTCTTGTTGACTAGCTATGCTTTTGGCTTTCTTCAGGAGTTGAACACCTGTTAAGAGATGTCAAGGATACAACAATTAGTACCCCTCGCGACAGAGGTAATTTTTGTTTGTACTCCCTCCATCCTGAACTGGAAGTCGAACTTCAAAATTTTGAATTTCGAACTCAAAATATTTGTACATACTGTCGATCATATTTGGTGAACTTTAGTAGATAGTATATTATTTTCCATTACTATTAACATAATTCTTGATATGTTGCCAATTGAAATCTCAATCTTTGTTAAATTTATTCACCACTAACAAGTAAACTTTTGGGATGGATGGAGTACTTTTTTGCAAAGCTTATATCTGATATTGTGCTTCTAACTATCTTTGATCTATTGTCTATGGTAGGTAACTGGAAAACTTGCAGCTTTGAAGGGGTTGGATGCCCGGCTTCAAGAGATACGCAGTTACCTTGACCTTGTAGTTGAGGAAAGCTCCCACTAAACCATGAAATTCTGTACCATTTGCAGGTAACTGCTAATATTTTCCAATATGTTACTCAGTGCCCTTTTTTTTTGGTGCACACTTTTGAGCTTAGCAATGCCCACCTTTTATGTTATGTCAAGTTTTACATTTTGGCTGATGATGTGTGAATTTGTGGACTTAATCTTCATTAATTTGGCTGATGGAAAAATTAGGGAATTGCCCACCTATA
Organism: Echium plantagineum; assembly: GCA_003412495.2. Taxonomy (NCBI): domain Eukaryota; kingdom Viridiplantae; phylum Streptophyta; class Magnoliopsida; order Boraginales; family Boraginaceae; genus Echium; species Echium plantagineum. The sequence continues at coordinate 14,491,707 of CM016563.1, read as the reverse complement.
TGTTTACTAGTTAATCATTGTGGCAATATAATTGTTTGCTCTTAGTTATGAGTTTATCTTTGTGGTGATATGAATGGCTACCCTTATTTGTTTCTTAATTTATCCTAGTGGCGATATCATTGCCTCATCTTGTATTTGTTTGAATTTGTAGCTTAAAAGTTGAAACTGATTGTCATGTACTTGAGGGACTTCACTTTTACTTCGATAAATTCTTCATTTTTTGCCAAAACGTTACCTGCTCAACATATAGAAAAGTAAGCTAATTTTGAAGCAAGCTTCAGTTTTCAAACAATAGTTGATAGTCTCCGATACTGGATATGATGCTTTATTGTCAAGCTATATTTGATTACTCGGACTTTGTATTTTTCCTTTTGAATTGTCCTTCCTCTAGCAGTGGCATCTCATGTTAAATGCGAGAAACATCGTTGGATTAAAGAATTGAAATTTGAACATACGAACTAATACTCATAGGGTACAAATCTTTCCAGTCTAATACCTCGTTAGCATTCTCTGTTCCTGTGGTACTTGAAGCAACATATTATTTCTGTATTTTGTATTAATTGTTTCCTGAATTCCTTTGCAGGATGTTTTCAACCTCCTTCCAATCTTAATCTGAATGAATTAATCAGGCATTGCTGGTAAATATAAGCCCTCTGTCCACTTTGCTTCATATGTGTTTCAAGTAAATTTGCTATTTTTATGTACTGGATATATGTGCAGTGAAAACAAATGATATGATGTTGGTTATCTATCTTCTCTTCTTCGCTGATACGGAGTATAATTGCTCTCCATAACTTGATCAACAATAAGGTGAGGCAGACTAACGAACTAGTGCTCGCTCTGGGATCCCTCCTCTTGATCTCCTTGCGTATTTTATGTTGATTATCATTGATGTATATTCCTCTTCGTGACATCTTACCATGATGGTTTTGTATCACTAATCTAAGCCATCTTGCGTAGAAACTATAGCTTAGGCAGCATTACATTCATATGAGGTGCTCAAATAGGCGGATCACTATGATATAGCCCTTGGTAAATTTGCCAAAGCCGATATTTCTCAGTCAATCCATTAAAAAATTAAACATAACCTAACTCTCATCTTCTTAAGCTTTGTTATTTATTCCATTGACAAACGACTATACGAGGTCATTCACATACAACGACTAACCAAGCTAATACATGAAATCCTTCTTTTTCTCATTGGAATACAGGTTATTGCTCCAGGGGTTGGTATTTGTATTTTGGTTTTATGCTAATTGTCTCAACTGTTGGTCTATTTCTTATCTTTCAGATGCTTAACAAGGAGCATGAGAAGGCGGAAGACGCAAAGCCAGTAGCTGTTCCTGCTGCTGCCGGAAGCTAAGCATCGATACTTTTAGCAGGATGCATATGTTTTTTATCTGCCCTTCAGAGACGAAGTCTCACCTCCCCAAGCTCAGCCATCATGTGACAATATTTCAGAGCGACTCCATTTCGTTAGTCTAAGCTTGTTTAAAATGAGCTGAAGTTGGTAGCTTGGATTCCCACGTTCATATGTGGTTGATCCAGATGTTGAATATCCATACTTATTTCAGGCGTTTGTGCTGAACATCTTCTAGCAGAAAATCGTATAACTAGTTCGTGGACGAAGTTCACATTCAAATATTATTTTATTTTGATGCACACAGAACAATTCCTTAGTGTCAACGTTAATCTATTTTAATTCAAATGAGATATATTGCATAATATATAAATTATTTAAGTATATGTTGGGTGCAAAATAAGTTAACCTTGTAGTTCCATTTTGATGAATGTATGAATCGCATTTTTTTAAAGTTAGGGACACTGGTGAGTGGTGACTGGTCGTCGGTCGACACCTTCTTCATTTGTAGTCCAAAGAATTAACTGTCGTACATAAAGCAAATAATATTTCTATTTTATTAGATTTTACTTTAGTTCTACACTATATATTTGCAATTTTCAATACTCGAAATTGCGTATGTAATAATTATCTACCAATGTATGTTGCATATTCACAAAACAAATCTTTTTAACATTATTTTCTTAAAAATGTTGTGCTTCACATATAATCTCACCCGATATATAATACTCCCTCCGTTTCTTTTTATTTGATTGTTTGAGCATTTTTTCTATGTTTCTTTTTATTTGATTGTTTACAATTTCAATGCACTTTTTACAATCTCAATGCACCTTTTTACAATTTCAATGCACCTTTTTACAATTCCAATACACATTTTTACAATCCTAATGTAATTTTTCACAATCTCTTAATAAAGTACTTTTTCTCCAAACAATCAAATAAAAAGAAACGGAGGGAGTATTGAATTGCACAAGCCGATCAATTCCGACTCAATAAAAAAGACCAAAGGCAATGCAAAGAAGAAAATCGAAAAAGATGTAAAAGAAATCGAAAAACGGCACCTATCAACATTCCTAGTTCTAATTCCGAGCATATGTAATAAAACCGACTAGGCCAATCTCCCGTCAGCTTCACCAGTTTTCTTTTCTTAAACGAAACACCGGAAGGAATAAGACTACACTTTTTTGGGATATTCTTGGTAAAAGAAAAGAGATTAATTCAGATACGTCATGAAATTCACATGTACTTTCTTTTCAGTATTCAATTCTGACTACTCCATACCGCCTAAATAATCAAACTACTATTCATCATTCCCCCTTCTCTCAGCTACCAATAATCAGCCGTCCCAAAATAATTGTCCAGTTTCAACCTCTCCTCTCACGAACACCTTTTACCGACTTCAATTATATCAAAGTCTCGACATAATTCGACTCGAAAATCTCCCATAACAGATCTTTGATCCTGAAAACTCCAACATTTATTTATTCCGATTTTAATAATTTGATTAAAGTATGTCAGACGCTTTGATCAATGGCCTTTCCGGAGCTGGCGGTGGCATAATCGCTCAGCTCCTCACCTACCCTCTTCAAACGGTCAGTCAAAATTAAACTATATTTTTTTTTAAATTTTTTTTGCTAATATACTTGTCCCAAAATAGTTGTCTACTTTTGCTCTATTCTTCATGTTTTTCTGGTGAATGTTAGGTGAATACTCGGCAACAAACGGAAAGAGATATAAAGAATGAGAAGAGGAAACTCGGGACTGTTGATCGATTGTTTCAGGTTTTTTTTTTCAAATTAATAGGTTTTGTTTAATTAATTTTTGGGTTTTGGTTGTTACGAATTGTTTTTTCTAAAAAAGTTATGCCCTTGTCAAGGCTGGAACCCGAGATCGTGATTGCTAGTTATATCTCGTGGCCGCTAGTCTAACTTAGTGGTTGATTTTGGTTTTTCATTTTAAAACTTAATGATTATTTTATAGAATTGATTTTGGGTTTATTGGGTTTGAATGAATGTTGTGATCGGTTGCAGGTGGTTAAGCAAGAAGGTTGGACTCAGCTTTACGGTGGACTTGCACCGTCTCTTGTTGGAACTGCTACATCTCAGGTGAAAATATATAAATTTTTACCTTTGAAATTGTATAACTTATTTATTTGTCCCATAAGCATCGTAGTTCAGTTATAAAAATCAACAAATATTAGGGTGTTAATTGATACATAATTTTGATTTGAAGCAAACTCGTCATGTTAGTAATGGTAAGGTCGGGTGAAAACATTATATTTTAATATATATTGTTTTCGCCAACTAGTATGCAACTTAGAGTTGAAAATTGAAAAAATTTAACCGTAAAAAAATGAGAACTAGACACTCCTTTTGGAGTGAAGGGAGTATATAGATATGAATCTTTTCACAATATAATCCGCCCCTGCCTCTTTTCCCTTTTTCTTTATTTTTGTATGTTTTAAGTTTTTGGGTTATGTTATTAGTGCTTTGGCTTATTCATTACATGTTTACTATGATGATGGTGGCGATTAAAGCATTGATCAGCATTTCTTGCAAATTTTCAATTCCCTAAACATGTTCAGTTTGAAAACAGAGGAAGGAGAAAATTTTCTCCTAAGATTAGATACAGTTTAGCGGGGTCATGTGTATTTAACTGTAAAACCAAAAAAAATTTGACATGAAATTTGAATTTGTTACATTTACGAATAATAAAAATTGTGACTTGTATGCTGCCGTTTATTTACTTGATCAGGAGGGAAAAGGTATTTTACTAATTCGTTGAGTAATACTACTAATGTACTCTAGGTAAAACATTGATAAGACGTACTTCAAATGGGGCCAAATTAATTCAAATCTCAAATTTATTTAAATCATATATGATCAAGTACTTCGACTAAGGCCTAAACTCAAGATAATTAGTACTTTATTAGGGATAGAAGTAGAAAGATTAAATTAAAATTACTATTTGTCCTATATGATCAAGAAAAAATAAACAAGATTTTGTTCCTACATGATCAAGTAAATAGAAAAGGAGGGAGTATATGCTTTATGACCGTCCAATTAATTTCTTTTAAAAGATAATTCGAACACCAACTACTAAATCCGCCCCTCATAGCGTGTAGACAATGATGTTTGTTTTTTAGCTAAGGGAAGATGTATCGTGTATTCATGTATAATGATTGAATTTTCAATAGTATGTTGGTGTAAGATATCCTTGAATTGGTCTGATGGAACTGTCACAGCCATCAGCTTGTGCTTGTGGTCCACTTGAATTGGGGAACGTGCCATTGCTGATTGATAAAGTCTGATGGATGTCTGGGCACACTTTATTTTCTTGTGTTTCCCTGAAATAAATATAATAATCTATTGTATGGTAATTTTAGTAAATAGATAATATTATTTGCCCCTTTTATTTACTTGTCCTAGCTGGGGAAATTAAAATTATTCTCTAAGTATACTTAAACTACTAAGTGGCAGATATTTGTTTTTAATTGTTCATTGTTCAAATCAAAACTGTAGAGGATGAAATAGCTTCAAGAGCACCTATTCATATCTGACATTAAAAATAACCTGGTTGCGATGGGTGAAGAGGCACTAAGGGTCATTGAAAGAGACACTGATATTGATAGAGCGAGCCACACTTCACCTTTTGTAGGTGTAATATTTTCGTAAGAGTAAAAATATTTGCACAATTACATCAAGTACAACACGCACACACTTAGTACATACATGAAGCATCAAACGCTAAACATTATTCATCCTAGATTAATTTAAATCTCACGCTTGTTTACAAAAGCAGGTTTTAGATTCAGCTTTATCATAAGGAAAAATTGCATTAATTAAATTGTTATAATCAAGAAAACCGTATTTTAAAATTGATAATTTTACTTCATATGTACAAAATAATCCAAAGAAATGGATTATAACACGAGGAAAGTATCTAAAGAGAAATGGATTGGAAGGAATATTAAATTTCAAACAAGCGGAAAAACAAGAGGGCTAAAGAATAATGCTTATGAGTAAATATAAATATATGCAGCGACAATGGAATGACTAGCCTTTTCCGACACTTATATAACTGTGAGTTTTTGGCTTATCAGAGCTTTAATCCTTTCTTGTAAAGAAATAGATCTGAAGGGAAAACTAAATGCTTATACTTGTACCTGATTTGTCTATAACTGTTACAGTGATTGTTGCAAATATGCTCATACAGTAACGATATGATGTTATATTATCATTTGATTCAAGTGTTTAACTGGTACTCACTATTTTACTTTCAATGATGTTATGAACCCAAGAGTGTAGCTTGTAGTTTGGATTTCTTAATTCTTATGCCGTTACTATTTTTATGGACAGGGTGTTTACTATTATTTCTATCAAATATTTAGGAACAAGGCCGAAGCTGCTGCTCTACGACAGAAAAGAAAAGGGTTTGGTGATGGATCAGTGGGAATGCTCTCATCACTCCTAGTGGCTGCTCTCTCTGGGTAATATATTTGTATGTCGAGTATCATAGTTCAATATATCGTCCACGCATTTGTTAGCTCTATTGTTATTGCATACTGCGGATGTATTCTACGCTTGCTTGGTGTCTCAGAAGTTTGATCTTCTCATATAAGCACTCATTAGGGTCTCATGTTTCCGGACTTATTTCTGATTGTATTACCTATTGGCTATTCCAATATGCGATACAAAGATATGTAAGACAAATCCACCATCTGGCAAAGATTATTATTAAGTATGATTTCATAGAGCATTTTAGACTAGGAGTTTGAATTTGACCTGCTTTCTCAGAGTATCATGCATTCCGATCAAGATAGATTTGTTCCACTGGATTCAACTGTCTGTATGTCACTTCAGTTGTATAAGTATTGTTATTGCTGCTATCTGGCTATATGCTAGATATTAAGAAATCCAGAATAATGGTCAATTCCTGACTTGTATTAGTTTATCTTTTACTCCCTCCAATCCAAATAGAGTGGTCTTTTAGACATTTGAAGATTATCCAAAAAGAGTGGTCTTTTACATATACCAAAGCAAAATACATCATTTTTTCCCTCAATACCCTTAGTTGCATTAATTGAAGCTTAATATTAATGAATGACTCACAGATGTTTATGTAATTAAATGAGGGTATATAGGTCATTGTGGGAATGTTTTAATGTGTTCTTATTTTGTGTGAAAATTCTAAATTGGAGCTAGTAAGGTTTTACCTTTTCCGCAGTTAGGTCAAATTACAATACTATTTGCAGGACCGCAGGCTATCTACTTGTTACGAATACTTTTTAATTTTCTTATTTCTCTACGTGTATAAAAGGTGTAATTACTAGAGATACTCCATTAGGGTCTTTGGAACTCTACTTATGTTATCAGTTTTCTTGTGGCCTAGGTGTGTCAATGTGCTACTGACAAATCCTATATGGCTAGTCGTGACTCGCATGCAAGTAAGAAACCCTCTTTGACAATTTATTATCTCACACTGGTCATATTATGTTTACTTGAGTTACCGCTCAATCTGATTTCAATGTGTATTACCTGGTCAAGTGCATTAAATCAGATCTTTGTATCTAATCCCTTGGCTGTTACCGGAAAGTAATTATCTGTTAACATAGGTGGATATAATTATGCTTCATGACATTATTTTACTTTACGCTCATGATATACCTACTCAACTAATTGATGGTTGAACTCCAAGCTTAGTGTAAATGTTGAATTAAAATAAAATAGATAGGCTATTATCAACTATTTCAGTGAAATGGCAAGTTTTATCAGAAGTAAAATGGTTTTGCAACATAATATAGTAGAAGCAGTCTCCCTTCTTTAGCATTACAATGTAGGTCATTTCATGGTTATCGTTTATGACCACAATGCAGACACATACAAAGAAGCCCCTTGCTAAACGGACTGTGAATGTTGCACCAGAGGATGCTGCAGTTGAACCTCCTCTATATGGAACAACCCACGTGGTATGTAGAAACAGTATTTCGATATTTTTCATGTTTTGTGGAATTGAACTCGACTCGTCTGATGAGATGTCACGATTTATAACTTAAAATGTTACATGAAAGTCTATCTTGTTAAATGTCACAACTAGTTTGCTGCCATTAATGCTTTTATAGTTTCTATAGATCCAAGAAGTCTATGGGGAAGCTGGAATCTTAGGATTCTGGAAAGGTGTTTTTCCAACATTAGTCATGGTAAGTCTCATGTAACTCCAGCAAGTGCTCGTCTTTAGCTACTAACTACTCTAGATGTGCCCTCTAGGTGAGCAATCCTTCCATTCAGTTTATGCTGTACGAGACACTGTTGAAAAACTTAAAGAAAAGACGTGCGTCAAATAACAAGGGTGTCAAAGATGTTACTGCTTTAGAGGTGGAGCCTGCTACTTTTTCTGAACAATCTTGCTTCTCCCTCTTTTGGTTTATGAACTTTGAGATCCTTATTATAGTCCTATTTAATTGTCTAAAGATATTTTTGCTTGGAGCTTTGGCAAAACTTGGGGCGACAGTGTTAACATACCCGCTGTTGGTGGTGAAGGTAAGTCAATTTAGAACTGAATAAGCATGAAAAAACATTCAATTAATCTCATGGTTTTTGTTGTCTCAAATCTGGATCTAGATTGACACCTATGTAGATAGACAATTTTTTATTGGGTGTGATGCACAACCAGTCAGCCACCTCATTAGATCCATCATACTCGAGACGAGCCATCATATATTACATGTTTTGCCATAGTTCCAATGAGTTCTCAGTTTTAGGCAATTAGTTTGAGTTACTGTTGTCATGACATCGTCAAATCATTCACCATGAATGCAGGCAAGGCTTCAGGCAAAGCAAGTTACTGGGGGAGATAAAAGACATCAGTATAAAGGTATCTATATTCCTTTATGCATCTATTAATTTATATGTTTTTCATAACTGGGATTCTTATCATACTGTGTATCTTGAATTATCTTACCAAACCTTACTAATTTCTTTCCTAGTCATATCATGTAACTGTACTAAATTGTTCGTGACGATTCAGGCACATTAGACGCTATTCTGAAGATGATACGGTATGAAGGGTTTCATGGATTTTACAAGGGAATGAGTACAAAAATTGTACAGAGTGTTCTTGCAGCTGCTGTTTTGTTCATGGTTAAAGAAGAATTAGTTAAGGGTACAAGGTGGTTATTGACCAATGATGCTGCTAAGAACGTGAGGAGGTCTTCGTGACTCAACTGTTCGGTAGGATTCACAGCATGCTTGAAGAATTGCATAAATGCTTCATCAGTGCAGCATAATACCTATAATGCAAGCAGTAGTTTAGGAGCAACGATACAGAGGTAAGGGGGCAGGCTGAATTTGTTGTATTATGGAATATCGTTTTACAAGTGCAATTATGAATTTCTGATGAACCTGATTTCTATTCATTTCCATTCAAGGTTACTTAAGCTACAAAATGAAGCTTCTCTTGTAATTTGTCATTCTTCGAGTGATAATCAAATGATAGTCATTTGAGTTGTAGTTGCAGGGCAAAGCCGGGTGCTGGTACCACATTGTTTTTGAAATTTTTCGTGTGTTTATTGTTAGGAATTCATTAATTATCTGCTCAAGTATTCCTCAAGAAAAGATTTTATGTTAATCTCACCGTTAATGCGATTTAAGTACTTTCAACCTAGCCAATTTTTTAATATTTTCTTTCTTATTTTCCAATTATTTTCTTAATAGAAGAACTTGAATTTGGGCTTCTACTCTAATATTCATTACTATCACCTATAAAATTTGATTTTCCAACAAAAAAATTACCATAGGAGAAAAGTAAGGTCAACGTTCAGTGTTTTGACATTATCATGACATACACGGTCTCCATTGAATTTCATGGTATTGTCGAATATGGAAGCTGATTTTGAGTCGCCTTTCAATTAAGCATAACATTGCCAAGCGCACCAAAATTATTTTCCCCACTTTTTGTTGTTTCTGTAATCAAGATCAAGAGGATATTACTCACCTCTTCAGTTCTTGTTCAAAGTTGCAGCACTTTTAGTTTGAACATTCTAGTTTTAGTTGGACTAAACCTTCTACTCCATTCCATACTTTTCTTGCTTTCTTGATTAATAAGCCTTGAAAATCGCATACTAATGCTAAATTTGAATTGTTATTTTTAATGAGCTCTTTGTGGAGTATGTGGCTTTTCAGAAACCAAGTCACCTTTCAAGGATGTCTTTTCGACATTATTTTTCTAAAGGAAATAAGGAAAAATTTTCTTCTTCTTTGGAAGAAGGCCTTTCCGCATCTTTACTCTTCAGAACATGTTTTCTTTTCTAGTAGACCGTCTCCTCACTTTTTCTCTTTACAGAAAGAACATGATGTTCTGCTTTGTCGATTTCAATCTCCGTAGACTCCTCTGGCCATTGGCTCATTCGTCTTTATGATTATAAAGATGTCATCCTGTTTACTCATGTTACTAATGATACCAAGGGTCTCTCCAATTCCACATTGGAAGCAAAGCTCCTGGATTTTCTTCTTACTGGAATTATCATAAGAATCAACAGAAAGTCTAACGGGATTCATGTCTTCACTAATTTGATTTTCTCGCAGGTTTTTGCTAAGAAGTTTCTCAGTCTTAGATCGTAGAACTGGAAACTTTTTTGGGCGCAGAGTCAAGCAAATGATCTTGTCTTCCATTGACGAACAATTTTAACGGAATTCTCTTTGGAATGTTTTAAGTTTCCAAATTTTATAATAGATCTACTAGTCATTTTGTTTACGACTGAGACGCTTTAATATTTTGACAAAACTTTAATGGAAATGATCTATTCCCTCCATTTTGATTTGTTTTATTTTCTATCTCTATCTATTAAAAAAAATTTGAATAATCAAATTGTTCAATATCCATATTTTAGTTAGGCCGTTGGGCTTGAAAAAAAAGCCCAATATTCAAGTCAATTACCCAAAAGAAAATAGAGGACTCAAGCTATTCTCTCTCCGACGCTGATTGGCTGGTGTTCGTAACATCCTCGTCATTGTACTACAGAATAAATAGACTTGGCAAGTAACGAAAACTTGTGTTTCATCTCCGATTTTCAGACAGCAAATTCCTAAGACGCAAAACAATGCAGGAGAAGAACCAAAAACCTAAGAAAACAAATGTTTTGGATCACAGCTCAATTAAGCACTTACTCGATGAATCCGTTACTGAAGTAAGTCGCCCATTTCTAAAAAACATCGCTCAATTTAGAATTTTGATGGTTGACTGTTAAATTTTGAACTATTTAATTTTTTATACTCAATCAAATTCAAAGCGGAACAATATTTTTTGGATGGATTAATTTGTTTATTGTTTTAATTTTAGAGTCACATTTTAGAATTTTGTTGAATGATTTTTGGATTTTTGTGGGTTTCGAATTTACAGATAGTAAAGAGCAAGGGGTATATTGAAGATGTGAGATTGAGTAACATCCGGTTGCTGCTCGGAGTAGTCATCATCGCCATTGCTCTGTTTGCTCAGTTCTACAACAAGAAGTTCCCTGAAAACCGGAATTTCCTGATTGGTTGCATCGTTTTATATCCTTCGTGTGAACTTTAATCAATCTAATTTGATATTAGTTTTAACCGTTTTATAATTTTGTTTTGTTTTACCTTTTTTTTAAAGCTCTAGGTGATATGAAATTTGAGTCCTTCATCATATGTACATTACCATTTAATTAAGTTATCCGTTTTCTGGTTCTCTGTAAACGAATTGAATCGAAATCCTCAGACTTTTAAGCATTAATATTTTCTTGTTCGAAGATGAAAGATGAACTAAGATTAGATTAGAATTGGTTGTGTTGATCTGTTTTTATGATATGTTTGTGGTACTTGCGAATAAGGAGAACCATTTGTTTTTTTTAATGTTGAACATAAGAAATGCATCCAATATATGAATCCACTTCACGTGATTGGCAATTTCATCGATATGACTTAAGATGATTACAAAAATTTATGTGTTCGATACTTTGATTATTTTTCCTTGTTGATCTTTAACCTCATGGTACATATATTGTAGTCTATGGAATATTACAGTTAATCAGTTACACCAAGGAGAAGGATGCAATTATGTTCACCTATCCTCCAGAAGTAAGCGACTTTGCCCATTTTATTATTATATCGAGCTAAACCGGACAAGTTTTGTCTAATTGTTAGCCCTATGTTCTTTCATATATGGTCTCAATATCTTTTTTCTACTTCTCTTTCGAGTGTATTAATGTTGAGTATTATTGTTCTGATTTGCTGAGTTAAGAGGAGTAACGACAGCATTTCAATTAGTTTTAGTTAATAAGTAGCATCAGAGTCAAGTCTTTTCATTTGGAAAGGGAGTGTCTTGTTCATAGAGGCATTAAAGACTTCCAATCTTTTATGTTAGCAAGATACGATTTTCTGCTTTGACTTTCCGTATGTTCAACATGTGAGGTTTAGTCTCTGTCCTTGTTCCTTTTATTTCACTGAAGAACCCTTGATATTAAGGCTAAGGTTGATACTTTAGCTGTTTCATTTTCCATCGTACTTCAGAATAACTATAGCCAAGCAATTTTTGGATTATCTATGTAATTGTATGCAATTTATATTTCAAGCTCTAAGTTAGTTGTGCTCATTTCCTATTTAGAGTATTTCAATCTTTATCCTTCCTGATAATTTTATCTGGCTGAAGAAGGATAAGTAGAGGAAATGTAACTTTAAGAGTGGTAAATGTTTTTGTACCCGTATTGAGTTGGACTTCTCTTTTGGTGAACGAAATCCTGCCCAGGCTTAGACCTAGGTAATATATAACCTCAAAGAATCTTGGAAAGATTAAAGGTGGATAATTGAAATTTAGTTCTTCCGTACCTGACTAGTTTTTTAAATTCTCATTGATCCAATTAAAAAAGCTTAAAAGTAGGATATTGAGGAAGTTATAAACTCTATATAGGTCTGTATATGAGAGTTCTGACAAATCTGATTTTGTCAGGGTCTGAAGAATTGAAGGGACTAGTGAACTCCATTTTTATTATAGTATCGAAACAGCAATAATTAATGTGTATATCCCCATCTGAAATGATTTTGCCTCTTGATATATGAAGATTTGTTTTCTATGCATGATTTAGTAATGACCATAGATATAAGAACACAATTATCATGTGTTAATATCAGCAATGTATGAGCTACGTTCAACTATGAATATATTAGAAACGTCGGTATTCCCCTTCGTCATTTACCATGATGTCGGTGGAGTTCGGACTATCACCATCCTGTAATTCTATGTACGCTAATCAGTCTACCCCCCCCCCCCCATGCAAACAAGTTTCATGTACACATCAGTCATCAGGGTTAATATTGCATCATTCTGGGCATCTTTTGATTGTACTGGGTGCTTCTTCATCAACGACTTAAATTGTTTGTGCCATATGAAATTAGAGTAATGAGATTTAGTAATAGAATTGATATTAGCATCACGAGATTTTGTTCACTTTGATCTTCTTTCTTAAATCCACCTCTGACAGCCTTGAAGAAAAATCGTGTTTTTTATTTCCTGACCTCTAAAATTCCAATTTCTCTTATATGAGTCTATGAAGTGTTCAACGTATGATATGAAGTTTTGAGTTATTTTCAACTGAACTGAACATTCATTTTATTCAATCAATTTTGTAGGGATCTTTCAACAGCACGGGCTTAGTTGTTACGTCAAAGTTGCCAAGGTTCTCCGATATGTACACCCTTATCATAGCAAGCGCAGATCCCCAATCCATATCTGCCAAGCCTCCAGTGGAGTTTACCAAATCTGTCACAAAATGGTCTCTGTGCTCCCCTTTTGATCAATCTCACTGAACTGGTCCCTTAGTTCGTTAGAATGCTTTAAGTTCAAATCTGATATATACTTCCACTTCCTTGCAGGTTCACTAAGGATGGAGTTCTGGTGGAAGGCCTTTTCTGGAAAGACGTCGAAGGACTGATCAATGATTATGCTAAAGAAAATAAAAAGAGCAAGTGAGCTCAAAGCTATACGATAGTATTTTTTAGTGGGACAATGTGCTTCAAGTCGGATGTTGGATGTGTCTTAATTTGTATGAATGGATGTCAGGAATTTTGAACTATTCTTATGAATTTATAGTCAAACAAAATTATGAATCGCAAATTAAGTTATATTCTTCTTGGGTAGGAATTTATACAGGTATATATCCATTTCAATTACAAAATTGAAAAGGTCAAATGATTTGTATCGAAAATAGGAGGGAGTTGTTTCTGTTGTCATCCCTTAGTATACGAAACTATATGGCTTAAATTCTGACTGCCATGAAGTTCCAGTTTCCCATATTTCCAAGTAAGGATATATTTTTCTATTTTCAATTTACACCTAGAAATGTGCTTTTTGCCAAAAAAATAGTTCAAATTTATTTAACAAAAAGGGAAAATTCGAAATCTCATAAAAACATATTTTGGGGATTAATTTGAACATAAAAAAAAGATCAGGATCTAATTTTTAATTATAGTTAAAAAGAATAGAAGGAAGAAAACAATCTTTCCTTCCCCTTCTTGCTTAATATCGCCCAAACTCTAACCGTCATCACCATTTGCTTTTTACTCATGAAGGGGTGGGGATTGTGCTTAGGGGTGGAAAACCACCAGAGTCGAATCGAATTCGAACTAATATTACCGAATATTTCATTTTTTACATATATTTGTATTCTTAATCGTATTTAATACGAATATAAATATGATGTTTGTATTTGTGTTTGGCATATTATATAACTATTTGAAATCGTATTTGATATTCGTTATATATTTTCAAATACGAATACTTTGATTAGGATAAGAATGAGAAGGTCAGAGAACAAAAATATTATCTTGTTTGAGCATGAGTTGATTTTTATCGTTGAGGTCTTTCCTTGAGTTCAGAGAAGAACACTAACATTTTTATGATAAGATAAGATTGAGATGGCCAGAGAACAAAAATATAAGATTGAGCCCTAAGTTTTCGATAATAGGTTAGGATTGAATCTGAGTTGAATCTAGATAATAAATTGTTATCTTAATTTGCTTTCTTGTTTTGAGCTTTGAAGACTAATCCAATATCAAATGCTTGTTAAATAACGATTCTTGAATACAAATCAAATAACAAATACAAATCGAATATTAAGTACCAAATACAAATCAAATAGCAAATACGAATCAAATTCGAAGCAAAATCAAATAATTATCGAATATATTCGCGAATATCGAATTAAAAGTTATAGTATTTGGATTTGAAATTAAATCAAATCTCAATTTGAAATTTGTATTTAATTTGAATTTGTTGACTCTCGAATTCAAATAGGTATTTGTCGAATTCGAGTCTGAATAATTTGAAAATTATTCAGTTTGGTTCCACCCCTGTGCTTGTAAACAAGAATAATAAAAATAAGAAAATGTAGGGGTGGTTGATTGTTAGGGAGGGATAATTTAGACATTTTATAAGGAGGTGATATTTGCACAAAGAAAATACTCCTAGTAGATTTTAAAAACTTGGTTAAAAGGAAACTATTTAGCCAATTTTCTCGTAGTTTTCCTCCATTTCTTTAATCCTTAACCCTTCCCTTTGAAGAAACTAATTTTGAAATTGCAAAGATCTAAGTATATATTCCCTCCGTCTTTAAATGACTGATACATTTGACTTTTGTGGCCAAATTTTACAAAATTTGATCAAGAATTCTCATTAAACGACAAGAAATAATATAGTCATGTAGGATCTTGTTAGATTCGTCTCAATATATATTTTTAAAATATTAACTTTTTATACTTTTTCGCATGTAGAATGAGAGATATTTACGTTTTAAATTGTGTTATGTTGACCACAAAATTAAATGTAATAATCATTTAAAAACGGAGGGAGTAATTTCAAAATGAGGATAAAGGAAGTAATCACAAAATAAAATATTATTGTAAGACCATTGTGACCCAATAATACCAACAAGGCAACAAGTAACAACCAATAAAACAAAACCATCTCCATTATTAGTCCCAAGTTCTCATCCCACGTCATTCTAAACCATAAATTAATTTCCACCAATCTCCACACAGAATAAACTATCCTCCAAACCATTATCTCGAGGACGTCCGCTTCACTTATTAGCCAATGGCCACGCCTCGGGATGTCAGCTCAATCGAGTAGTCCATTACCTCTTCACTACTCGATAACGGATTGAATAACCGCTCGATTGTTTATATAGTTGTATTTGATAGAAATAATAGTTCGATAACCGACAATATAGTAATTATTTGACTCCATTATAAAATCCGGTTCGTCTATAGTTTTTCACCTTCATGTATATATGTCATGTTAATCTAATACTTGATTAGTACTCGTTCAGAAAATCGTAAAAATCAAATTTTTTTTATTGGGTTTCGAAACAACCGAGTAATTGCACGAGTCAATAAAAATGAGTATCCGGTCTAGAGTTACCAAATGCCCGCTCAAAACCGAGCAATAACGCTACTAGGCACGCCAGCATCTTCCCCCGTCTTCTTTCCACTTGTTCCTATTCATTTTCAACGAACCTACACCTCTCTTCTTCCAACCCCACTCTCCTTCCTCACCGTCAGATCTCAAACCTCCACATCTCCACCGTCCATCCCCTCCGATGAGATGGAGGAAAAAGAAGCTCTAAGAACCCTCCCAACGGATACGACACCGTGTGGGAGCTCGTACTCCCTACATCGAGGAGTCCCTCGACCGCAACACCATCTCCCTCGTCTGCAAGAGATGGTTATATTCCAGATATTATTAGATATTGTATTCATATTATTGTATTAGAGATACTACATACTATAGTACCCTGGAGATTATGTCAACTTGTACTAGGTCTATCCACATAGACTAAGGTCGTTGGATGAGTCAAACAATTATAATTCCCTCTTCTGGTATTCTTTCAGGTACGAGATCGACAACCTCACGCGCAAGCACGTGACCATGGCCCTCTGCTACACGTCTACTCCCCAGCAGCTCTCCGCCCGCTTCCCTCACCTGGAATCAGTCAAATTGAAAGGGAAGCCGCGTGCCGCCATGTTTAACCTGATTCCGGAGGATTGGGGAGGGTATGTGACGCCATGGGTGGAGGAGTTAGCCAAGTCGTTTACGAAGCTGAAGAGTGTGCATTTAGGAGGATGATTGTGGGGGATAGGGATCTGGAGGTTTTGGGGAAGACGCGTGGGAAGGAGCTGGAGGTGTTGAAGCTTGATAAGTGCTCTGGGTTTAGTACTGATGGGTTGACGCATATAGCACACTATTGCAGGTTAATTATTGCTAAAATTGTTTCATTTCGGTTGTTTGGAGTATGGTGTTTTTTCATATGTTTTAGATTGTTATTGGAATAGATTTTGTGTGTATGTTAGTGTTATATAAATCTGTTTCAATTTAATTCGAAGATTTGGATTAACAATTAGAAATACTCAAGTTTGGCATTAAATAATTTTGACCCTAATCTTGTTTCAAAACAGTTGTGCAAGATGGTACCATAGAATGTGTGTACTGTGCTTTATCTTATTATATTAATCGAAAAACTGATTATAGAGAGTAGCAACTTGGTAAGCTGGAAATGAAGAGTGTGTCTTGTCCAAGTGCAAGATGATTATTTGCATGATGGTTTTTTCTCCCTTCATATTGTTAGATTTTTTGGTTGATGAAAGTTGTGTATGTTGATGTGTTATAGTACCTCCTTTCCAATGTACTCAACCGTTAAAATATTGTGCAGTTTACTGTTGCGTGGTCAACATGTTGTAAATTAATCTTAATTTAAATATGGGCTCTTAAGGTGCAACATGGTGACTTATGTGTAACCTTTTAGCATCAACTTGCTAGTTGTCAGATGAAATTTACGTTGGACTTAGGAAATCAATTTTGTTTTTTATGATATTTTTTCTTAAGGTTTGATTTGGGATTATATGAGAATAGGTGATAAACAGCCTATAAACAGAACAATATACAGTTGTCTTTGAAGCCAACAAAATTACTAAATGCAAGTGGGTTCTAGTTTTTGAAACTATTATAGATTTGGAAGTTAATTGTGGTCCCAAAAATATGCAGTGACTATTCTCATGTGCCTAAGAGTCGCTCTATTTTATAATTGTGGAGTGGATATTCTCTATAGACTGTTGGTAACTCCGGGTT